>CM077150.1:205961916-206329204 GCA_039583875.1 Platanthera guangdongensis | reverse complement strand
GATCAAGAAAGATGGAAGAGACAAGCTGTCTAAAAAGAGGTTTAGGGAAACAAGCAGAAGAAACAAATTCAAAGATTTTGAACATGTAGAGCCCTAATCTAGGAATATAACCTTTTTAAAACTGTTCTTGGAAAGATAGCCCGTGTTTCTAAGGACAGCCTACACAGACAGGAACAGACAATGGTTTTCTAAAAAGAAGAAAGGAATGGAGCAAAAGGGAGAAAACATTGAGATCAGGCTCTAGGAAGCAATAGTTCAGTATTATAGAAAGGAAGGCTAAGATGAATGGGGAAAGCTTACCTCCTACTGCAGGTGGAGCCTAGCCACTAGTACTTTCCAGCTAAGCCATATCATTATTTTGAGAGGCTAGAAAATCAAGCTAGTAAGTAAAGAACTCATTATTTTCAGGCAAACAAAAGAAAGATCTAAAAGGCAAGAAGCCTGCTGTGCTGACCTGCTGAAGCCCCTGTCAAAGCTCAAAGTACAGGCTGGCAAGGGAATTGTTATCAAAGAACCAGACCAGAAATAGATTAAGAATTGACTTGAAGATTGTTGTAATCTTTTGAATGTAACACATTTTTGGCAAACCATTGAAGATGTATAGAAAAAATGTTAGAACAATATATGATAAATATATTTCATGATTGTTCAGAGAATGTGTCTATTTCTGTTTGTTCTGAAATGATGAATATGTATACATGTGTGAATTAATACTGTTTATGTTGTTTACCCTGCTGAATATAATCTGCTTTACATCATTTTGTAATTTTTTAATTATGAATGGTGTATATCATTGACTAAGGGTTATGACTTCTCAAATAGGGGGAGATTGTTGGGTACATTGGTCAAATGTACCTGATTTGAAGAAGCCTCACCAACTCAATGATATACATCATAATGTATTTGATGTATGTTGAGTTTACTTGTGCAGGTTAAGAAATCACTGGACTGAAGCAAAAAGTTTCTAAGTCCATGTGTCGACACCCAGGGGAAAGTGTCGACACTTGAGAAAGCTTGTTCGACACCCAGACAAGCAGTGTCGACACTTGGAGTCATTGTGTCGACACCTGGGATGCAGAGTCGACATCAGACAGAAAGTGTCGACACTTAGAGCAGTGTCGACACTCAGTGAAGAAAAAGTACAGACAGAAGTGTCGACACAAGGAGCTATGTCGACACCCAGTGAAGCTGTGTCTACACCAGAAAGTGTCGACACTTGGAGCTGTGTCGACACTCAGCACAAAGACTGCAGAAGACTAAGTTAAAGTGTCGACACTCAGCATAATGTGTCGACACTTAACAGAAGAGTCAACACTTGAAGAATGTGTCGACACCCAGCACAATGTGTCGACACTTAACAGAAGAGTCAACACTTGAAAGAATGTGTCGACACCCAGCACAATGTGTCGACACACAACCAGAAGAGTCAACACATGAAGTAAGTGTCGACACCCAGCACAATGTGTCGACACTAATTAAAGACTCTACACTTGAAGAAAAGTGTCGACACAAGGAGCTGTGTGTCGACACTTAGCAAAGATCAGGAAGATCAACAGAATTATTCTAAGTACAAGTGTCGACACTAAGGGATGTGTCGACACTCAGCTGAAGTCTCAACAAGAAGAAGGTGTGCGACACAAGGAGCTGTGTAAACACTCAGCAAGTATCTACATTGAAGACTATGTGTCGACACCAAGGAAGCAGTGTCGACACTTGACAGATTCAACACAAGAAGTTGTGTTGACACAAAGATGATGTGTCGACACTTAGAAGAATTCAGCAAAAGCTATAAGAACAAGTACTTGTGTCGACACTCAATTTCAGTGTCGACACATGCAGAAGAATCTGTGCGAGACAGACAAGGAGTTGTGTCGACACCTGTAGTCTTGTGTCGACACTTACACAACTTGTGTCGACACTTGGTCTATAAGTGTCGACACTTAATGACAGAAAGTCTCGACACTATCAGACAGATAGAGATTTTCAAGAAATGACTGGATGACATGACAGCTACCGTTCCAGCCGGTCTACAGCGCCTGTCAGAGATATCAGAAGTCAGTAATGGACCGGTCCAGCCGGTTGCCATGAAGAAGGCCTATAAATAGGCACCTACAGTTTACAGAAAGTGTGGATCAAATTATTGTTAAGTGATCACATTGTTGAAAAATAAACTATTAAATGGTACAAAGAGTATCAACACAGAAAGATCTTGCAGTCCAAGTGCAGATCTAAGAAGTTGGAGAGAGAGGGCTCCATCCAAGAAATCAGCCTCTAGAACTAGGAGAGAAGAAGGATTCAGATTCAATTCTGGATCTTAAGTAGCAGAGTCAAGGAACTAATGCAGGAGGATTCAGTCTTATTCAGTTCTACTCAAGAAGCTTGAAGAAAGCTAAGTCAGATTGAATCCAGCTGAGTTCTTCCAAGAACTCATCAAGAAACTCTCAACTTCCCTCTTTTATTTCTGAGTTGTTGAGTTAATTTCTGTAATACATTTTAACTTGTAGGATCCTTGGATCTGAGTGAATTGTAAGCCTATAATTATAAAGGCTGAGGGTAGGGCTTTTGGCCTGAGTGTAGGAGATTGAGATCTCTGAGTGTAAGCCTTGGTTGGCTGAGTGTAGGCCTTGGTTGGCTCAGTGTAGCCTTGAATTGCTAAGTGTAGGCTTTGGGATAAAGCTGAGTTGTAAGGCCTTGGGCCTGAGGTGTAAGAACCAATTTGGGTTCTGAGATAGTGGAGGAGTTTGGCCAAATCTAGTACACTGCTAGATAGGCGAAGGGGGAAAGTGGATGTACCATATCTTGGGGAACCACTATAAATCACTGTGTGCTGTGCTGTGCTGTGATTGTTGCTGTGTATGCTGTATTTGCTGTGAAGAATAGTTAGAAAATCTGTAATTTTAACTGTTTGCTGCCAAAAGTTTGAAAAGGATTAGGTCACCTATTCACCCCCCCCCCCTCTAGGTGTTTAGGTACCATATCTTTCAGGGGGGGGGGGGGGGTCTTACACTGATACTACCTCTCAACACAACCCCACCATTCCCTCTGCTCCTACTACTGTTCCGCCACCTCCACCATCTCCACCATCTCCACTATCTCCACCTCTCTCTCCCACTTCTCCGCCACCATCTCCCTCGTCTCCTCGGCGTCGCTCTATCACTCCCGGGCCAGCTCTCTCTGCCACGGATGCTCTGGATGTCGAGGGACCCGCCGACCTGGATTCCTGTAGCTCTTCGCAAAGGGGTGCGGATGTGTACCCTACACCCACTTGTTGCTGTTGTTTCATATGATCGTCTTACCTCTTCTCACAGGGCCTTTGCGCTGGCTATCTCTGCCACTGCCACACCTCGTTCCTACCAGGAGGCCCTTGATATTCCTCACTGGAAGATGTGCCATGGATGAGGAAATGGCGACCCTCACGGAGCGGGGTACCTGGACTCTGTTCCTCCTCCCTTGGTACTGATGTTGTTGGGTTATCGCTGGTCTTTGTGGTCAAATTTGGCAACGGACGGCACGATGGACCGTTATAAGGCTCGCCTTGTTGCTAAGGGCTTTACTCAGACCGGTAGGGGTTGATTACTGTGACACTTTCTCTCCGTGGCTCGTCTCAGCACATACGGGTCCTCTGTGTGCGGTCAATAGAGATTGGCCGATTTCCCAGCTGGAGTAAAGATTGCCTTCTTTTATGGTGATCTTCAGAGGGCCGTCTACATGGAGCAACCTCCTGGGTATGTTGCTCAGGAGGAGACACGAGTATGCTGGTGAATAAGGCCATCTATGGGCCTCAAGCAGAGCCCTCGAGCTTGGTTTGACAAGTTCAGCGGCATCGTGGAGGCCGTTGGTTTTGCGCGCAGCTCTGCCGATCACTCGTTATTTATTCGCAAAACCTCCTCGAGTCTGGTGGTTCTCTTCGTGTGTACATTGATGATATTCTTCTCACTGGCGTTGATCAGGAAGGGGTAGCCTTGACAAAGTGGCATCTTCGTCAACATCTGGTCACGAAAGATATGGGCTCTCTGAAGTACTTTTTGGGAATCAAATCTCTCGGAAGCCCAACTCCTTAGTCCTCTCCCAGCGTAAATATGCCCTTGATCTATTAAAAGAAGCAGGATTGACTGGAGCCAAACTGCCCGATGCCCCATGGCAATTGGAGAAGACAAAACCTGGACAGATGATTCGCCTCTTCTTTCAAATACTACGCGTACAGGCGTCTAGTTGGTAAACTCATAAATGTCACAGTGACCAGCCCGACATTTCCTATGCTGTGGGCAAGGTGATCAATTCATGCAAGCACCTAGGGAGTGGTCATCTGCAGTCAGACTTATGGATCTTGGAGTATGTCAAAGCAGCGCTTGGGAAAGGATTACTCTTTCAGAAGAATGGTCATCTGAGGGTTGAAGCCTACTCAGATGCGAGTTATACTGATGACAAAGGGGATAGCAAGTCTACCTCCGGTTTCTATACCTTTGTTGGGGGAAATCTGGTAAGCTGGAAGAGCAAGAAGTAGTTTGTTGTTTTTAGGTCCAGTGCTGAAGCAGAGTATCAGAGTTTGGCATCGACCACTTGTGAGTTAAAATGGCTACGGGCTCTCATGCTGGATTTAGGAGAGGTCTACAACCATCCTCTACCTATGTTCTGTGACAACAAGGCTTCCATATACATCTCCAAAAATCCGGTTTTCCATGAAAGAACCAAGCACATTGAGGTCGACTGTCATTTCTTTCGTGAAGAGATTTTGAAGGAACAAATTTGCACTCCCTTCGTCACTTCTGATAAAGAGCTGGCTGACATTTTCACCAAGCCAGTATCCGCCTCGTTTCTTCATATTTGAAACAAGCTGGGCATGATCGATATATATGCTCCAGCTTGAGGGGGAGTGTTGAAGTTGGTGACCGGGCAGTCTGGCGGTCTGGCTTGGCGGGTTGATGACCGCGCGGTTTCGCAGTTGCCCTTCAGCGGTTTGGTTGTTGTGTGTTGCTGTCTGAGGTCCAAGAAGTCTAGCATTTTGTCTCTAGCGACTTGGAGACCGGGCGGACTAGCAGTCTCCCATGGCGATCTCTCTCACTCTCTGGTAGTAGCCGAGCGGTTAACCCTTCTATCTAACCGCGCGGCTTGTGCGGTTTGTGTCTGTATAGTCCGCTTGTGTCCTGTAAATTTTTAGTCCCACATCTCTTATTTGTATTCTCTCTTCTCTCCTCCATTCTATATAAGGGAGGTCATACCTTTGTAATAGATACCTTTTGGAATAATAAAATTTCTGTTAAACCACTTCCGGTTTGTTTTTTGGTCGTTTCTAACAAGTTGACCCTAGTGGGTCCCTATGGCTCTAATGGACCCTCTAACAGGTTGCTGAGGTTGTGGTAAGGTCTTGGAGTCATGGTGAAGCCCCATGATCATCTTAACCTAGTATTTAGAAATCTACTATTTGCAGACCATAGTGATCTCACCTACATCCCTAGTTTCACTTGGTCTTCCTAGGGTTTTGTCATGACCTAGTCATGACAAAACCACTCCTAGGGGTCTAGTTGTCTGAGTGATGTTACACCTATGCTCCCCCTATTGTGAAGAAGGCGGCTCGCGAGCCCGCCGCGCCGAAGGACCATCCCCTCTTCGGCTTTGGGGGGAGGTGGAAAGACTCGGTCGGTAAGCCCATGGTCTAGTGGGACGAGCTGGCCCACCGAGTCTCCATCTCCGCCCTCCACCCTTCCTGGGCTGACCGCGAGCTCTCCACCGTTCACGCCTACGCGCTCGGTTTTGGCCTTTATTGTCGTGAGGACGTCGAGGCCTACAATGGCATGGCCTTGCGGCAGCTCGGCCATAATGGCATGCAGGCCCACATGCGGGCCATGGAGCTTCATCCCATGATGATCTGCCACAGCTTCAACCTCAGCAACCATCTCCAGAAAGCCGAGCCGGCACGCGGTGTCACCAAGGACAAGGTCGTCAACCTGGCGAGGCAACTTGGCATCGCTGAGAACCTACTCGCCCAAGCCGTCGACGGACTGGTAAGCATCGGGCTATTTCCTTTCCTTTTTACTTAGAAATTTTTGTCCTGTCATAAATGTGTATCCTTTCCCTTCTTCAAGATTCCAAGGACGTCGGGGAGTTGCGGGCTCGCACTGTCGGGCTGGAAGAGGAGAATGGCCAGCTGCGCGCCCGCCTCGCCGGGCTGGAGGGAGAGAACGCGACGCTGAAGGAGGAGAATATGGGTATCCATCGCGAGGTCCGTCGCCAAGCAGAGATCTTCTTCCCCCCGCGCGACATCATGCCCACCTTCTCGTACAAGAGCCCTAGGATCTTCGGCGAGGCCGACGTCACTGAGAGGCTGCGGGTTAACTCAATCGAGACCGCCGAATGCACCCTCCAGATGATGAAGGATATGGGAGTACTGTTGGAGGGCTGCAGGGAGAACACGGCCCGGGACCTTATGCCGAGCCTATTCCCGGCGACGCCGCCTAGCAAGAAGAGAAGACAGCCTCGACATGCTCTTCGGCAACGACTTCCAGGATGACCTGTCCGCAGCAGGGGGCAACGATCGCCAGTCCGGCGGGGCGGAGGGGGGGGGGGGGACGTGGGCGAGAGTTGATCTTTTTTTCTCTCTTTTTTGTAATCTCGCCTAGGCGAGCTCCTATTGTAATTAACGTTATTCAATTGAAGAGTTTTGATATGTATTTGTCTACTTTTTCTATCTTTTTTCTGGGCTTTCTTGTCGTGACGTGCTTGCTCGCGAGCTCTTCACCTGACGACCTCGCGAAGATAGATCTTACGATTAGGATGGTCGTTACGACTCGTTCCCGAGAGTAGACTTTGAGAACTCGCTAACTTCAGACGATCCGGGGATGGACTACTCGTCACGCTGGGCACCCCCCACCCCCCCCCCCCCCCACAGCTCGCTCGCAAGCTGCCTATTTTTCCTCTAATGTGGAACCAGAATTAATAAAAAATTTCACAAGAAAAACTGAAGGGGGGTGAGGAGTATGGCCATAGCCTGCCTCCCTCAGTGAGGGCCAAGGGCTCGGCTCACCACCCTTCTGGTGAGCTGAGCTTGCGAGTCCCGACTCGCCTGTGAAGAGTCTTTCCTTCCTATTTTTTATGAAAAATGCCAAACTTCTCAGGTGTCATCTGGAGAGTATAGGACTTCCCTGAGTGACATCCAGCCATGTCAGCTAAGTGAGAGCATGGCAGCAGGATCTACTCGGGATCCAGGTAGACACCATCGAGAGACATCTAGCCCTGCCAACTAAGTAAGAGCCTGGCAGAGGGATCAGCTCGGGGTCCGGGTAGACACCATCGAGTGACATCCAGCCCTGCCAGCTAAGTGAGAACCTGGTAGCGGGATCTGCTCGGGGTCTGGGTAGACAACATTGAGTGACATCCAGCCCTGCCATCTAAGTGAGAGCCTGACAGCAGGATCTGATCGTGGTCTGGGTAGATACCATCGAGTGACATCCAGCCCTGCTATCTAGGTGAGAGCCTGGCAGCCGGATATGCTCGTGGTCCGGGTAGACACCATCGAGTGACATCCAGCCCTGCCAGCTAGGTGGGAGACTGACAGCGGGATCTGCTCGGGGTCTGGGTACAAACCATCGAGTGACATCCAGCCCAGCCAGCTACATGAGAGCCTGGCAGCAGGATCTCCTCAGGGTCCCGGTAGACACCATTGAGTGACATCCACCCCTGCTAACTTGGTGAGATACTAGCAGCGGGATCGGCTTGGGGTCCGGGTAGACACCATCGAGTGACATCCAGCCCTAGCAGCTAGGTGAGAGCCTTACAGCGGGACCTGCTCGGGGTCCGGGTAGACACCATCGAGTGACATCGATCTCTGCCAGCTAGGTGAGAGTCTGGTAGCGGGATCTGCTCGGGGTCTATCAAATGAACACCTCACCCTCTCATGGGAATTACTACATGAGGATTAGCACATCAAAAAGCTTTATTAAAACAAGACATTACTTACATCTTTCAAGGATAAAAACGCTTCAAGCCATCACCGCTCCAGGTGAGACTTTGGGTCTCGCCCTTCACATTTTTGGAGACGATACCCTCCTGATCTCAATGTTGCTTTTACAATGTATGGACCTTCCCAATTGGGGTTCAGCTTCCCCACGGTTGCCGATCTTCCTGCTGCATCCAACTTTTTCACGACAAAGTCCCCCTACAAAAATTGTTTGACTCTGACGTACTTGTCAAAGTACTTAGCCATTCACCTCTTCACTTCTTCTTGTCAGATGGTGGAGAGGTCACGCATCTCCTTCACCATGTCAAGGGAGATCCGCAGCTCCTCCTTGTACTCGACCTGCAATTCTTACCTACCTTCCCATGTCGTGACCACCCGAGGCGTTTGAACTTCAAATTCTATAAGGAGTACTGCCTAACATCCATGGGAGAACTTGAAAGGGATCTCCCCTGTGGCTGTGTTGGGGGTGGTCCTCAGGGCCTAGAGGACCGAGGGAAGCTGCTCCACCCAGCTCCCTTTCAGGTTCTCTCCCTTCTTTTTTAGGAGGTTCGCAATAATCTCATTCGCGACCTCTACCTGCCCATTGCTCCTGATGTGGTGGACCGAGGCAAACCTGAGGTCAATCCCGAGCTATTCACAGAAGCTGGGGAATTCTGCGCTGTCAAACTTAGGCATGTTGTCCGTGACGATGGCCTGTGGCAACCCATGATGGCAGATGATCTCCCCCAAACAAAATTCCTGATGACCTGGGAAGTCACTTTGGCCAGCCCCTTCACCTCCACCCACTTAGAGAAATAGTCTATCATTACCAACAGGAACCTCCTCTATCCGCTGTCTTGGGGGAATAGACCAACCAAGTTCCTTCCCCATATTGCAAAGGTCCAGGGGGTCGTGATGCTCTTGAGGTACTTGGCCGACTGCAGCTGGAGGGGGGCGAACAACTGGCACCTGTGGCACCTCTTCGTGAACTTCGCAGCATCGTGGCCCAGGGTTGGCCAGAAGTATCCTTGTATGATGATCTTCCCTTCCAGGGTCCGACTCCCGGAATGACTCCCACACTCCCCTTAGTGAATTTCTTCCAAGATCCTTTGTACTTCCCTCTCAGCCATGCAATGGGCCGGTATCCCCGAGAGTCTTCCCATACAACTACCCGTCCCAGATGAGATAGAATGCTGACTTGTACCTGAGCTTATTCTTGTCCATCCCCTCCGGATACACCCATATGGAAAGGAAGGTCGTGAATGGATCCATCCACGAGGGATGTTGGTCCACCTCCATCATCTCTCCCTCTTCGATGGAAGGGCAGAATAGATCGTGATGGTACCCCCCCCCCACCCAAGGACCATGCTTTTCCAGCTGATCGACCTACCCATTCTCCTCCCGGGGCACGTGTCGGATGGAGAAGGTTTGGAACGTGCCGATTGACCCCCTTTACTTTGGCTAAGTATAGTCATAGGGTTGGCTATCTCGCCTCAAACTCCCCGTTGATCTGGGAAGCTACCACCATGGAGTCAGTGAGGTCCTCCACGTCGAGCACTCCCAACTCCCTGGCCAGGTGCAGCCCCGCTATTATGGCCTCGTACTCGGCCTGGTTGTTGGTGATGGGGAAATGCACCACTACCGTTTGTTCGATTCTAGTCCCCTGGAGGCTCTCCAAGATCACCCCCACCCCCAAAGAATGTGTCCCTGAAGCGCCATCTACCTTAACCTTCCATGGAGTCGGACGAGTGAGCTCTTCCTCCACCACCTCGATCACGTAATCGGCCAAAACGTCGGGCATTGTTTGGGCCTTGATCAAGAGGCGGGGGACGAAGGAGATGTCGAACTCGCTCAACTCTACCGACCACTTGGCCAACCTACCCAAATGCTCCACCCACTCAAAGATGTTGCGGAGAGGATGATCAGTCACCACTCAGACGGAGTGTGCTTGGAAGTAAGGCCGGAGCCTTCGGGCCGAGATGATTAGAGCGACGGACAGCTTTTCCAAAATTGGATACCGAAGTCCGGCCTTCCTCAGGACCTGACTCACATAGTATATGGGGAGCTGCCTCTTCCCTTCTTCATGCACCAGGACGGAGCTCTAGGCCTCTGCCCCGACCCAGAGATACAAGTATAGGTCTTCCCCTTCCTTTGTCCCTTGGAGCAACGGAGTCTGCGTCAACTGCATTTTTAGGGCTTGGAATGCCTCCTCGCACTCCTTTGTCCTCTCAATTTTTGGTCCCCCCTTAGTGTTTTGAAGAAGGGGGAGCACTTCTCCCCGGCCCAAGAGAGGAACCTGCTCAATCCTGCCAGCTTTCCTGTTAATTGTTGCACCTCTTTAGTATTCTGTGGCGACCCCAGCTCCATGATGTCCTTGACCATGTCAGGATTTGGCTCGACCCCTGTGAGGGTGAGGAGATGCCCTAAGAACTTCCCCCTGCTGGCCCCGAAGATGAACTTCAGGGGGTTCAGCCGCATCTTATACTTGTGCAGGGTGGCAAATGTTTCTTCTAAGTCCTAGAGATGATATTCCACGTCCTGATTCTTGATCATGAGGTCATCAACGTACACCTCCAAGTTCCTCCCCTTCTGTTCCCGGAACACCCTGTTTATCATCTTTTGGTACGTTGCTCCTGTATTCTTCAACCAAAAGGGCATCATTCTGTAGCAGTAGCACCCATCCCCTGTGATGAATGAGACATCCTTGACGTCCGGGGGTGCATCATAATATGGTGGTAACCTGAAAACGCATCTAAGAAACTCATTACAGAAAAATTTATGGCTGAGTCAACCACCGCGTCAATCCGAGGCAAGGGTAACAGTCCTTAGGGCATGATTTATTAAGCAAAGAAAAGTCAACACACATACGCCACCAAACGTCTCCTTTTTTAACCCTAACAATATTGGAGACCCAGCCGGGGTATTGTATTTCGTATACAAAGCCGGCCTTAAGAAGTTTTGTCAACTCCTCTCTGATGGGCTCAGCTAGCTTGTCCGCGGTGGACCTATTCTTCTGCTAGATGGGGCGTGCTCCCGGGTCCAAGTTGAGGCGGTGACAAGCCACGTCTGCATCAACTCCCGGCATCTTCGCGGCGCTCCATACGAAGATGTCCACATTCTTTTGGATGCATGTCAGTATCCTGCCCTGAGCTTCCGGAGTCAGCCCCCCGCTGACTCGAACCTTCTCCACCCTGCCTCCAAGGGTGTGAACCTCCATCTCTACCACCTCTTCTACAGCCTCTAGCCTAGACTGCTCCCCCCATTCTCTGATGTCCCTCTCCTCTGGGACAAGAACCTCCTCCTCTATCTCTTCCTCCATTGCCATTGCCTCGGCCAACTCCTCTCGGTCTCCTCCTGCCACCTCTGCCTCGGTGCAGCTCTCCACCTCCATCTCCTGCCTGCCAAGCCTCCTGCTCCACCTCCTCCATTCTACACTGCATATCTTTGGCCCCTTCCTGCCAGGAGATAGAATTTACCGCAGTGACATAGCATTCCCTCGCTACATTGGGGTCACCCCGAACCCGGACCTGGATCCCCTCGGCATTGAACTTTAGGCATTTGTGGAAGGACGAGGGGACGCAGCGGAAGGCGCTGATGAGGGGCCTTTCAAAGATGGCTTTGTAGCTGCTGGGGGCATCCACGATGACAAATTAGCAGTTTCAGGACTGCCCCCCAAGGGTGACATGGAGCCCCACTCATCCTTCTACCTCCTTCCTCTTCCCCGAGAACCCAAAGAAGAGGTCATCTGAAGCCAACACCCTCTTTGCCTACAACTTCATCGAGTCAAACGCATTTTTAAAGATGACGTTGACGGAGCTTCTATTGTTAATGAGGATCCGGGATACAGTGAAATTCTCGATGGCGATCTGGATGGCCAGCGCATTGCAGAAGGGATCCTCATGATCCGACATATCACTCCTTGAGAAGGTAATCTTTTCTTCTGGGGGTGGGGTGTGGGATGTGGAGCCAACTCTCCGACGGTACATGGTGTGGAGGCTCGCCTTTCATGAGGCCTCAACCACCACCCCCCATGGATCACTCTGATCCCTCCCTGGGTCCCAACGTCCGTCCGGTCTTCACATCGATCCTCTGCACCTCCTGGCACCCCTGGCACCCCTGTAACCCCTGTTGCTGATACTGCTCCCTGTTTCCCCTCATCTCGAGGAACTCCTGACATGTGGCCGTAGCATGCCCTTCCTCTTTATGGAAGTCGCAGTAAGACAACTCCACCCTGACATCCCTTCTCCTCCTTAGCGCCACTCTCCTCCTCTCCCCCATGGCTATGGCCATAGCCTGATCTTGATTGGTGAGTGGAGGTATTTGCGCCTGCCTCCAACTCGGGGGGTGGAACTGATCCTGGCCCCCCTGGTTGTGGTCCCTTCCATGATATCCTCGTTGTGGCATATGGTCTTGCCACTCGGGCCTTTAGCCCAACCGACGGTCCGGCTCCTGACGCCCCACCTGGATTACTGTTGCCCCTGAAGTTATCTCTGCTCCCTCTGTCGAGGTTCAGCTCTCTTCTCCTCCTGCCCTCTACCGCCTCTCAACTCCTTTTGTTCCTCCATGGCCCACCTGGCCAATTTTTAGGAAAACTCCAGATTTGATGCTTCCTCGTTGACTTCCCTCGCTACCCTTTCCATCAGCTCCTCGTAGGAGAGGGGGCACTCTCTTCAGCTCCATCCTGAAGAAAACTTGTTGCAGCCCCAGGGTGAAAGCCATCATCAGGCTATGGCATGGCATCTCCTAGACCTGGGTGACCTCCTCCTGGAACCCGTCAACATAACTCCCTAAGGTCTCGTTCACTCCCTGCTTGATGTGAACAAGGACTCTGACTCCTTCTTCCTCCTCTTCGAGCTGGTGAACCTTAGCTTGAATCCCCGACGCAGGTCCTTGAAGCAGTAAATGGAGCTGGCCGACAGCTGGTGAAACCACTCCCTCACCTTTTCCTTGAGGGTGATGGCGAAGAGCCGACACTTGAGGCCATCCAACATCTGCCGGATCGAAACCACTTCTTCGAACTATTTGACATGCTGGACCGGGTCTCCCTACCCTATGTAGTAAGATATCTCGGGTTCCCTGAACCCCTATGGAACTGGGGCAGAAGAAACCAACTCGCTAAAGGGGATGCCTCCCCCTACTGGGTGAGCTGGAGCATCTCGCGACCCCATCTCATCGATCCGGCCTCCGCTTGCCGAGCCGTGGAAGAGCTCGCGCCCGGGGAGCTCGCATCCCCGTCCTTCTTCGGCGAACTCCTTCCCAGCTCGTCTGTCGGGGGCATCCTCACCGAGAGACGGGGCAGCAGCGATTTGAGCAGCCGGAGTCGAGCACTCGGACCGCACGC
The DNA here is from genome assembly GCA_039583875.1 of Platanthera guangdongensis. NCBI lineage: Eukaryota > Viridiplantae > Streptophyta > Magnoliopsida > Asparagales > Orchidaceae > Platanthera > Platanthera guangdongensis. The sequence continues at coordinate 206,315,930 of CM077150.1, read as the reverse complement.
CGAGTGCGAACTTGACGAGGCTGAGTACCTCATGCCTGACGTCTTCAAACATTCCCACCATAGCCAGAGGTGGCGGGGGCGGTGAGTCTGACCTGTCTGAGCCTTGTCCTCTGTCATCGAGCCCGCTAAAGATTTTCAATGTCGACCACTCTCCACTCTCACCGCACCAAAATGTTGAAACTAGAATTCGGTCTCCTGTGGAGTTCACCCTTGGGGAAGGGTTGATCGCACACCTACTTCTCTCCTGCAAGCCAAATGACAAAGGAAAACTGAACCAAGGGCTCGACAAGGAGGAGACACCACACACCTGGAAGATCTTAAAGTGCTTTCCCTCCTTAGCCAAAAGTCGAGCTAAGGTTACCTCAAAAAGCGCTAGAAGATTATGGAGCAAGTGAGAATATAAAGCATGCCTTCTGAGGTACCCCTTGGGTCCTATTTATAGATTTTTTAAATCGGCCTACAAATAGCCAACCTCCGTTGTTCTAAACGGCTATGTGCAGTCCAGGTTGGCCTGCCAACAGCGTAACTCCGCTGTTCTGAAAGGCTATGGGCAGACCAACTGGGGCAAAATGGTAAAAAGTACCTCACAGATCAATGAGCGAGTAGCCCTCAACAACCTCTGCTCGGCAAGGGCGGCGAGTATGGGTCCGGGCTACCCTGCTCGCATGTTTCGAGTTCGCTCAGCAGTCGGGAATCGGCGAGTGGCCTGGGAGTCGACAAAAGGTCCAGAGGACGATGAACACCCAGCTCCGTTCGACGAATGCCGAGCTCAGTTTGTCGAACGTGGTCCTCCGTTCATCGAACGTCGAGCTCCGTTCGACGAACTGAGTGGACTAGGCGGTACTCGTCGCTTCTACGCTCCCCCGACGAGTGCGGGCCTGGCTGGCCTTACTCACATGACACTCGTCGGGTTCGCCTGGGCAAGCCGGAGGCTGCCGAGCTCCGTCCCCCCTTGGTGCTCGCCCGAGACTCGGGAAAAAGGGGGGCTGGCAGGTCTAGTTTCTAGCGACCCCACTCGCCGGATACGGGGTTGTACACTCCATGTTGTAATAAGGAGCGGCTTGCCATGCTCAATTTCCTTGACAACTTGTAAACTGCCGCTCATAGCAAAGTTAGACTGACACTGTACCGTTCACATGGTTTTTTACCGAATTGTGGGATTTTTTTCACGTTAAATTCATCTTGTGTATTTCTTTTTTGTTTGCGTGCTCTATTGCTCCACGGGTTAAGACTACCTATTTTAGTCAGATTTACCAAGAGCTTTGAGTTGTTCACAACAGGCCGCATAAAAGCGGGCTTTGCCCACTTTCACGTTATCCCCCAGCTCGGTGCCACACCCGCCCCTCACAGCCCCTAAGAGCCCTATGATTGTTGTTTGATTTTGCATACATACTCTGGGGGGCGAGTGGTGTGTACAACGTCGAGCTGGACGAGCGCGTGGAAGAGGGCGATGTTGATACCAAAAACTCGATCTCTTGTGGAGTTCACCCTTAGGGAAGGGGTGATCGCGCACCTACTTATCTCCTGCAAGACAAATGGAAAAAGAAAATGGAAATTGATCCAAGAGCTCGGCGTGGAGGTCCCACAACACACCCGAAAGATCTTAGAGTGCTTCCCCTCTTTAGCCAAAGGCCGAGCTAAGGCTACCTCAGAAAGTGCAAGAAGATCTGAATACTGTTATGCGCGCCTTCTAAGGTGCCCCTTGGATCATATTTATAGATTTTTGAAAATAGTCTACAAATAGCCAACCTCCGCTGTTCTGAACAGCTATGCATAGCCCAACTGATTCTGCCAACAACGTAACTCCACTGTTCTAACAGGCTATAAGCAGACCAGCGGGGGTAAAATGGTAAAAAACACTTCATATGAGACGGGGCGAGTGACCCTCTGAAGACTTTATTCTCCTGGGGGCGACACGTGGAGCAGCATCACTCAACGCCATTGCCAGGAGGGCGCCGAGAGCGTCGAGTGGAGCAACATCACTCAATGCCATTGTCAGGAGGGCGCTGAGAGCGTCGAGTGGAGCAACATCACTCAAAGCCATTTCCAGGAGGGAGCCGAGAGTGTCGAGTGGAGCAATATCACTCAACGCCATAGCCAGGAAAGCACCAGCGGGGGTAAAGTTTAAATGAAGCCTCATAAAATAGCTGAGCGAGTATCCCTCTGATACCTTCGCTTAACCGGGGCGGTGAGTGCTCGATGGAGCTGACTCTCACCGCTTCCGCCAGGCCCAGGGCGAGTGCGGGTCGGGCAGGTCTGGGACTATTACTACAGAAGGAATTCCAAAAGAATTGAGTTCGCCGAGCTTAGTTCGGCGAATCCAGGATTCTAACTCCCGAGTTCAGCTCGAAGAATGTCGAGCTCTGTTCGTCGAATGCCGAGTCCCGTTCGACGAACGCCGAGCCCCGTTCGACGAACGCCGAGCCTCGTTTGATGAACGCCGAGACCGATTCGACGAACGCCGAGCCCCGTTCGAAGAACGCCGAGCCCTGTTCGACGAACGCCGAGCCCCGTTTGAAGAACGCCGAGCCCCATTCGACGAACGATGAGCCCCTTTCGACGAACGTCGAGCCCCGTTCGACGAACGCCGAGCTCCGTTCGACGAACGCAGACCTCCGTTTGAAGAATGTCGAGCTCCATTCGACGAACGTCGATCTTAACTCAAGCTTAGTCCGGAGAAAACCCGACTCTGTTCGGCGAACCCCGGGTGCACGCGGGTTGGTTGGGCCGGCTCGCACAGCTCGCCCGCCTAGCTTTGGCGGGAGCGAGTTGGTCGCCCGCATGTGTTCTGGCGCAGACAGGTCGCCTTGGTCCGCTCGCCATGTCTGGTGGACCCACTCGGCGAACATGGGGTTGTACACAGAGACCGTTCGACTTCCCGGCTTGCAGCCGTGCCACAGAGATCGTTTGACAGCGGGTTGCGCCAACTAGTGCCCGCATGAAAGGCGGGCGAGCTACAACCCACACCCGCCTGAAACAATAGGCGAGTCGTGTGGGTTCGCGATCGGCGAGCTCCTGGCCCGCTCCCGCCGAGATCAAATAGGCGGGTTGGGCGAGCCGATTCAATGATCTCGCGCCCGCTTAAGGAAGCGGCAAGCGGGCAGGAGAACTTCGTCCGCATTCAACCAGAAAAACAACGACAAACACAAAAAAAATAACGTGCGACAAGCGCCGAGCCAATTGGTGGGCGAGAGAGTCTCAAGTTATTACATGCATTAAAACGTGTCAAGATAGATAACCCTCCTTAGCAAATCGGTTTAGAGAGTGGATGTGTCCTGGCCCGACGATCGACCGCTAGGAGGGGGCAGACAAATAAGTACTGGATCCACTTCCATCTGCCCCGCCTCCGTGTCCCTCTTCACGGCGACATGCGGGGATATTGGTACTCGCGAACTGCCACCAGCTCCTGCCAGGCCAGGCCAACTTGCTCCGTGGCGTGCCTAAACCACTCCTCGACCTGCGTTATGTGCACCCCGGGAGAAGTATACCCATCCCCGTCAACTGGGCGCCTCGCTCCTTCCAGAACTGCAAGCCGCTCCTCCATTTCGAACTTGTCCTTATCAACCCTGTTGAAGACCTCCTGCATTAGTAGCATGTGCTTCTGGAACAACCACATTACCTGTTTCTTCATCCTTGTTGCATCTACCGGATCGCTCATATACTCAGAAATATGATCTGTATCAGGGGGAGGCAAATATCCCTCGCTCATCTCGGCATCAGAGGAGGAAATCACGTTATAACCTGTGGGGTGGTAGGTCTGAAAGAGCGAATGGTACCAAACAGGCACGAGTATGAACTCACCGGGAGTCGGCACGTCACCTACACCAGCTGGTGGACGAGAAGACCCCGGTCGGCCATGGAAGAGTCCTCCCTCAAAAGCTGCGAAGGATTTTCCCAACCCAGGGGGAATTGGAAACCGGGAAGTCTCCGGAGGGGGTTCCCCAGGCCCGAAGGGCTGGCGACCCGTTCAGTTGACAGTGGGAGGGAATGACCCCCTTCCCCTCCACCGCCTCCATCCTCATGAGGCGGCGCCTGCGAAAAGAGAAGTCAGAAGAAAAGAGAAGAACCAGGCGGGAAGTGCGCATACCTCATGAGCATCCTTTGTGCTAGATGCCGAGCTGGAGCTCGGGAGGTCATTTGACGTAGACCGCCTGACGATTCTCCCTTTTACCGGTTTGAAGAGGGGTCCGGGCTATCCGCGCACCAACCACGGGGCAGCCTCAAGAGCCTCCTCCCTATTCTTTTCCCTTGCAGCCGCTAGTTGAGCTCGCATCTCCTAAGTCGCAGTCATCGTGCAGTTACAGCTCACTGAGAAGGCTAAAAAGGCAGAATTTTTCCAGAGTGTACGGTGGCATATTAATACCGTGAGAGTGGGTCCCACCAAAAGATTCCTTGACAGCTCACCAAAGCACTCACCGAACACGTGGGTTGGATGATTCTTTCCGAGCTTGGTCAAGCTCAAAAAGAACGGGGATTGTGTATAACCACGTGTTCGCCGAGTGGGTCCACCAAACAGGGCAAGCGGACCAAGGCGACCTGTCTGCGCCAGAACAGCATGCGGGTGGCCAGCTCGCTCCAGCCAAAGCTAGACGGGCGAGCTGCGCGAGCAGGCCCAACCAACCCGCGTCCACCCGGTGTTCGCCGAACTGAGTTGGGTTTTCGCCAGACTGAGCATGAGTTGAGATCGACGTTTGTCGAACGGAGCTCGACATTTTTCAAACGGGGCTTGGCGTTCATCGAAGAGAGCTCAGTGTTCGTCGAACAGAGCTCGGCGTTCGTCGAACGGAGCTCGACATTTTTCAAACGGGGCTTGGCGTTCATCGAAGAGAGCTCAGTGTTCGTCGAACAGAGCTCAGCGTTCGTCGAACGGGCTCTGTGTTCGTCAAATGACTCTCGACGTTTGTCGAACGGGGCTCGGCATTTTTCGAATGGGGCTCGACACTCGTCGAACGGGGCTCGGCGTTCGACTAACGGAGCTCGGCATTCTTCGAGCTAACCTCGGGAGTTAGAATCCTGGATTTGCCGAACTAAGCTCGGCGATCTCAATTCTTCTGGAATTCTTTTTGTAGTAATAGTCACAGACCAGCCCGACCCGCACTCGCCTAGGGCCGGGCAGAAGCGGTGAGATTCAGCTCCATCGAGCACTCACCGCCCCGGGCGAGCGATAGTATCAGAGGGATACCCGCTCAGCTATTTTATGAGACTTCATTTAAACTTTACCCCCACTGGCGCCTTCCTGGCTATGGTGTTGTGTGATGTTGCTCCACTTGACGCACTCGGCGCCCTCCTGGCAATGACATTGAGTGATGTTACTCCACTTGACGCTCTCGGCGCCCTCCTGGCAATGGCGTTGAGTGATGTTGCTCCACTAAACGCTCTCGGCGCGCTCTTGGCAATGGCGTTGAGTGATGTTGCTCCACTCGACGCTCTCGGCGCCCTCCTGACAATGGCGTTGAGTGATGCTGCTACACGTGTCTCCCCCAGGAGAATAAAATCTTCAGAGGATCACTCGTCCAGTCTCCTATGAGGTGTTTCTTTTACCATTTTACCCTCGCTGGTCTGTCTATAGCCTGTTAGAACAGCAGAGTTATACTGTTGGAAGACCCAATTGGGTTGCGCATAGCTGTTCAAAACAGTGGAGGTTGGCTATTTGCAGACCGTTTTCAGAAATTTATAAATAGGACCCAAGAGGCACCTCAGAAGGCACGCTTACCAGTATTCAGATCTTCTTACGCTTTCTGAGATAGCCTTAGCCCGGCTTTTGGCTAAGGAGGGGAAACACTCTAAGATCTTCCGGGTGTGTGGTGGGACCTCCACGCCGAGCACTTGGGTCAGTTTTCATTTTCTTTTGCCATTTGGCTTGCAGGAGAGAAGTAGGTGCGCGATCACTCCTTCCCCAAGGGTGAACCCCACAAGAGACCGAGTTTTCGGTTTCAACAGGCGAAGCCCGCTTCTATGCGGTTGAAGGCTGCCCGGAGCATCGAGCACAAGTGAAGCCTGTGCGGACTCGCCTGGAGGCGGCATAATGCTTCCCAAGAGCATTGAGCATAGATCTAGCCCGTGCGAAGATGCTCGCAATTAATATTTTTATTATAGTTTATTTTTTACTTATTTCTTTTATTTTTTATTAAAAATTAAAAATGGTATCATTTTAATAAAAACATAAAATTTATCGGACAAATAACGTGATGCCAGTCATTGATAAGGAAATCCCATGCCGTCGAGCCCTTCCCCAACCCCACCTAAGGAATCGTAGTCTCTGAATACCCCAGGTTCCAATTTTTTTCTGGTGGTCACGGTTAGGGCCACCATTGGCGATGGCCATGCCGGGCCACTTTCGGCCTACGTCCGTCGGGATCGTCGGCGTCCGGCGACCCCGCCAGTCAGTGATGGAACTAGAATTTTGATGTCGCCCGTGCATAATAATTTTCAACATACATGTCATTGTTAAAAATATTGTTGATTTTTTTTCCTGCTATTTTCATAACATAAAATTAGAACATACAATATTATTCTTCTATCATTTAAGCAATATCTGCAAATCATAAGATGTGATAAGAAATGATCAAAGAGATAATTAAAGAGGTAATTACCGTGTAAACATTAACCAGTAGATGTTTTCATAATGTGATTAGAAATAATCTTAGGTACAAAAGCGGAAATATTCAAATAATATGTTTAATATTTTGTGTAAGCTCTCAGCTTCTAGTCTACCTCTATACTTGACAATGTGATCCGTTTGGTATGAATTTTTTCTTAAAAATTAATCCGAATCATATGACCATGCTCCCATGTGGTAAATCAGTAATAATTCATCTCTGATTTTGAAGAATAGAGTTCATTTTCAAATGAAAAACTTCTTTTATAAAATGAGTATCATAAGAGTTCATAGACTCCCCTCAAAGATGTTCGGGTCTTCATCCACTAGAGAGGTGAAGAAATTCCCTTATAGATTTCTAGGATACTTAGATATCGATCTCCAGATGTTTCTTTGCAAGAATTAGTGAAACATTAATCAAGCAATTCGACACATGAAAAAATGTCTGATCTGAAAATGGAAAGTTCATTTGGAGAAGTAATAAAATACCGGATCGAAAAATCAAAAATTTGGAAATACCAAAAACCTAAATCTCATCAAGAAATGACTAGCCAGGGAGATCAATACTTGGTTGCTTGTTGGCTGCTTCGCAGATCGGGCACTGTCGAGACACGAGAAAGGGGGCCCCGCTGATCGATGGGTACCTCCTCGACGCCTCACCCTCGTCAGAAGAACGGAGACAGGAACAGCGGCACTGCCATCTGCCGGAGATGGGAGAATGAGAAATTGGAACTGCCAGGGCACGGCCGTCGGGCGCCTCCTTGTCATCCTTTCGTCGCCAAAATTGCATCAGAAAATTCGTTCGTGAAAATAGAAACTGAGAGGCTGCCTGCCCTAGAGCTTATTCGCAAAAACCACGCTAGGACACGTTCCCGGGCGTGTCTTAGGGTGGGTCCTGAAAAAGTCGCTTGAACAATCCGGATGATGATTGAGGTGGAATCCTATATTCGTTGCCCCTAAGTGGGTGTAAATAGGCAAACACTAGGAGTTCTATGGGTACCAGATATCTCATATCTGTATATCTGAGCCGACCCTTTAAGTCTCTGAACCCGTCAATTCTCCAAATATACACTAACAGGTCCGTCCATGCCGTCGGTAGGGTTCGCTCTGGTTGACACCTTACAAATGGATATTTCAACGTTAGAAAACCGGAAATTCTTCTAATTCTTTTGCTCAGTATCAAGTAAATAAACAATTTTTTTATCATCTCATGACGAGATTGAAGGGGGAAAATCAAGAGAACCAAATGAACAAAGCCTAGCAGATGGCTTCGTTTGATTCAACGGTGGAATCAGAGAGTTCGAACTTGAGGTGGGGAGGAGGGGCTCCATACGGAACGTTTTGCTCCGTTCTTCAGGGCGCGACAGGAGCAAACGCAGCCAGAGGCCGTTTGTTTTCCCGCCATCCGACAGCATTTGCTCCAAACTTCCGGCAAAAACGTGTTATCAAATGAAACCGGAGTCATGCTGCACCTACAAACTCCAAGCAAATTGGAAGAAAGAAACATTTGTAGATCAAAACATAAATAATGAAAATCCACAATAGTCTGATTTTTAAAAGACTAAAATAAGTAAGGGCCATTATAAATATTATGCAAAGTATAAAAAAAACCCTCTAAACATCACATTATTAAACTTAAACGTATAACTTAACCCTCACGCAACTACACGTCCATGATGGCGCGGTCGCGTCCTATCCAAGTACGACCAAAATCCGACGTAGAAATCTGGCCCGTCCTCTCCAGTGGAGTAGGCACAGCCAGCGTCGTTATCCTCGCTCCAAGAGAGGCCTCCCTTCTATATCGGGTTCCCGCGGCGGTGACAGCGGCCCTTGTGTTCGGGCGGTTCGGCACAGATATATTCCCAGGAAGCAAAGTATTGCTCCTAGGAGGATCATCCCTGCCACAATAGCTATGGTAGTTCCATAGCTACTGTCACCCGAGTCATTGTCGTGTAGGATCACATCGTGAGGAAGGTACAGCGACGGTTGCGGGCTCAGCGGCGGTCGCGGGCTCAGCGGCGGCGTGCTCAGCTGTGGCGGGTGTTGAATTTATTCAAAGTGGCCAGCAAGATAGTCTAAAGCCAAATTAATATTCTAAGCATTACCAAGATCATACTTTAATCAAACCGAAGCCCAAAGAGCAAGCTTAACACCAAATACAAATGAAGGTCAAATAGATCTTATATTTTTAAACTTCTTTACAAGGCGAGGTATACGTGGCGAGACATGATTTTGCCCGTACACAAGGAAACAGAAAGAACAAAAACACGTCGAGCGGACAGCACTAGAGACCGCCGAGACCGCCCAGTCCGCCGTAATCGTCGAAGCCGCCCGAACTGCTGCTGCTACAAGCCGAATAGAACACGGAGTCCGCCGAGACAGCGAGGTCGTGCGGACACACCGTTATTCGCTGACTGCTGCTGAACTGTAAAATAGACCGCCAACCCGCCTGAGTCCGGTGGACAGGTTATTGGACTTGGAAATGCTGAAGAAGAGAAGAACTGACAAGCCGCATAAGCGACCTGCTGAGACCGCAGAGACCGCAAACTTCACCGATCCTGATTGAAGTCAAAGCCAAACTCCTGGCTCCTCAATGCTAGTCGCGCGACCTGCACACAACAAACAGTTATCTCTACTCAACCCGCACGGATAGGAAAAACCAGACCGCAGCAATTGACAAAGCACACTTACTGTTCACTCAGTTACTGTAGATGTGTCGGGGGGGTCTATTTATAGGCGAGGTGAGGAGTGTGGTCACCACCCTAGTGAATAGAGTCACCTCCCCAGCCCGCGCGCTAACACAACCCTGTCCGCCGAGTCCGCAAAGACTTGGCCGGGTTTCAACTAAATCGTCAGGAGCCAAGACAAAGATGTTCACCATCAGGAGGACTCGCACCAGTCCGCCCACACTATGCAGACAAGGCACCAGCCCACATAACACGCTAACACCACCGCACATGGACATCCACAAACTCAACTGCATCAGTCCGCATACTAAATGCAAGGAGTTAGTCCGCACAGCTCGACAACAATTCCTCAGTCCGCCATGAGTCGACGACCAACAGGCAGTCCGCCCTGTCAACACCGGACAATGCGGACACCCTGGACTTATCACAGAATGTGACCAAGTCCAGTAAACCAACAGGAGTCTGGCGCGAGCTCGGCGGGCAAAGCCCAGTCCGCCAACACCCAAAACAGATTGCCAACACTCCACCAAAGCAAGGCAGAACTTGCAGGCACCTACTCGCACAACTGTCAAGCCAGTGGCCACCTGTCGGACTCGACACTAGTCCGCGGAGTCCTCCACAAAGAATGTGGCTAACTCTCAAAGCAACACCGGAATGCTCGGCAAGAACCACAACCAATCTCCAAGGCCAGTTAGCAACAGAGGACACCGCAGACTCAAACTCCAATCTGCCTAGTTACACAAGAGCTTGCTAATCTGTAAGGCCGCAGATCAAGCTGAGCACCGCCAACAGTCCGCGAACCGCAGTCCGCTCAGGACGCTTCGTTAGAAGCCCGACATCCTTGGCCAAAGGCCAACCAGGCCGCTCAACAGACCGCTCAGGCCCCACACCAGGCCGCACAGGCCGCTCCTCAAGAACAGCGACGTAACCAAGACCAAGCCATGGTCACCCAGACTGCAACCCGCAGTCCGTCCAGGCCACGGAATCAGACCGCTCAGGCCGCCTAGACCTCCCGGCCTGCCCATCACCCACTTTCACTTCACAAATTTCAACACTCCCCCTTGAAGTGAGAAGTGGTGATCAAGTCCAGCAAGCTTTGTAACCGATGAAAAGGCCCCTTCGATAGCGACTTCGTGAAGATGTCAGCAAGATTATCTTCACTCCAAACATGCCCGACCAGAAGAGATCCCTCCAACACTTCTCCCTTATGAAGTGGTGCTCGATCTCAATATGCTTGGTCCTTGGTCCTCCAACACCTATCTCAGATTCACACTTGAATCCTACTACTCAGGCCAAAGCTCTACTCTTAGATTCTCAACAGAATCCTACCTCAGATCAACCAGTGATCCTACACTCAGATCCACACTTGGATCCTACTCTCAGCCTTTATATAATTAGGCCTACAACTTAGATCTGTTAAGATCCTACAGAGTGTGAATGTGAGTGGTTTGACTATGGCAACAGAGAAATTCCTCTAAGCCTTCTTCTTCTTCATGAGCTAAGATATCCTCAGCCCTAACTTGTTCACAACAACAAGTGTCTTGAGCTGTAAGCAACTTTGCAAATCTGCTGCTTTGCACCTTGCTGAACTGAACCGGAAGCTCAACTCTCTCTTCTACACAGCTCTAACAATTTATCTTCAGGAAATGTTATGCTGGATCTGTGAAGTAACTGTTGCTGGGGATTTTTCCCATAACAGCTTCTCAAGCTGAGATAAACTCAGCCCTGTCTTGCAGAATGCTGAAACTAGATGACTCAGCTTCTTCTCAGAAAGAGGATTTTATGATCTTGCTATTGAAGATGATTTGATTCTTCAGAGAATAGCATCTTCAACAGCTAACTGTCTGTGAGTCACAGACTAACTTGCTTTTGCTCTTGGATCAGCACTTTGAACTGGTTCTCTAAGCTTTCCAACAATGGTGAGCAGGAAGATGAAGTCCAACAGTAATTTCTAAAAAGCTGTTTCTTCTTCCTCGATCTCCGCCTTTTATTATTAGCCCATCAACGACTCTTTGAGCAGTGGGCCCCACCTTGAATTTGTTGGCAGGTACCACCTTTTACATTAATTACTGTATTGAAGGCAAGAGGTGACATCTGTCGCGTACTGGAACTTTCCCACAACAAATTCAAATTTTGTCTGTTTGTTGACTTTGCTGACGTCATCATTTGTGAACTTAGTCAAAATCAAACATCATTAGTATAGGCGTTGAGTGATTATGCTTCACTCAACGGTAAAATACTTAAACAGATTTCTGTCTATCTCAGACGTTGAGTGAATAAGCTTCACTCAACGCTTTTGGCCTTAGCCAATCATTCTGCCACTAGGCGTTGAGTGTGCAACCTTCACTCAACGCCAAAACACTTAGAAATGTTTTCTGTCATTAGACGTTGAGTGAGTAAGCTTCACTCAACGCCAAAATACTTAGAAAATCTTTTTGTCTCTAGCCATTGAGAGCGTTGTGTCCACTCAACGCTTTTTTGTCTTAGAAAATATTCCTGCTTCTCTGGCGTTGAGAGCATTGAGTGTGTTTTCATCACTCAACGCTTTGTGCCATGCCCAGACTTTCTAATACTAGGCGTTGAGTGAGCTTTCATCACTCAATACCATATTATTTAGACAGATTTTGTCACTTGGCGTTGAGTGAGTAAGCTTCACTCAACGTCAAACTACTTAACAGATTTTTTTCTATTATCTGACGTTGAGTGAGTAAGTTACACTCAACGCATTTGGACTTAGCCAAATTTCTGTGTGAAATCACAGTGGCTCTGATTGACTAAGATTCAGTCAATGTTTTTTATCACATGGCGTTGAGTGAGTAAGCTTCACTCAACGCCTTGGACTTAGTCAAATATCTACACAGATTTTATGTGGCATTGATTGTCTGAGCTATACTCAACGATTTTGATGTTATGGCATTAAGTGAATGAACTTCACTCAACGCCTACGGACTTAGGCACATTTTGCATGTTTCTTCCTAGGCTTTTACTGTCTTATCCTATCTCACATCATTTTACTGTATGACGTTGAGTGACTAGACTACACTCAACGCATATGGACTTAGTCACATTTTCAGCTTGCCAATTATTTGGCTTTAACTATACAAGATGAACCCAAGGCTATTAGTCATCTGGCGTTGAGCGAATATACTTCACTCAATGTCTGTGTACTTAGACAGTTTTCGTCTTTCCACTAGCTTGCCTAGACATCAGCTGTCTTGACCACTTGAATCAACATGTCCAATCAATGCATAGAAGGTACCCTGTATACATAGAACTTGTATGACATGTTAGATTACAACATGTCTATACCATTGTCTACAAAGCCTTATTCAAATCCAGGACATTGGGATCAATGGACCCAACAATTTTCTCCTATTTCAAGAAGTCAAAACCTAAGATAATGTATACATTGACACAAATATGCAACATATATATTAGAAGAGACATTGCATGACACAGACAAAATAATGAACCTAATCCTAATCAAAAATGATTTTTCATTTATCATAGAAGGATCAATAGTGTTTGTGCATATAACAAGATATATCACATTCCTTGAGCCCTTTAAGTAGAACAAGAAACATTTCATGTTTCAGGTTCCCTTATAACTATGCTACTGCCCCTAGGCTTCTTGATATCTTGTTCTTCAACTACAACGTCATTCTTTCCTTTCCTATCTTCCTTACTTGCTTTGGGTGCTTCAGTTTCAGCTTCAACTTTCTTCTTCTCTTTCAGCTCTTCTTCCTTGGCTTTCTGCCTTTCAAAGTAGCTGTACTGCTTTAGTATGTACTTAGTTGGCTCAATTGTATCTAGAGGAAGAGTACCCACATTTTTATTTATCTTGTATATCCTCCTTTCAATATCTCTCTTCTCCATTTTGCTCCATTCAATTGAGCTATAGAGTTACCCCCTTTTAGTCTTCTAAGATTTTACCTGCTCCCAAGCTATCAAGATAATAGTCCTTGATTCAGGACTCCATTTTTCAAAATCAGACCACTTTTCCATTTCTTCTCAATATCTTTTCTTACTCATCCTTATTTCTTCTTCCTTCTCAGCACCAGTTTTTTCCTTGAGCTTTAGCATCTAGTCTACAATGGGACTGAACTCAGGAATCTTAGTAGCAATAACTGAATCAGCCCACTGAGCACCTTCTTCTATAAACCGAGAATCTTGCAGTTGTTCTTCTAGTTCAGCAGGTTGAGCAGACATGCTTGGATTTAGTGTATCTTGAACTTGAGGAGGAAACATAGGGATTTTGTCACATGTTCAATCCCAAATGATCCCCTCAACACATTTGTAGTCCAGACCATATTTTCAGTATTAATTCTTATGGCAGTACTCTGCCCCTTTTTGACTTCTTCTATTATTTGTAGAGTCTGGGAAGTGCTTGCCTTGTTCCTGTCTGTTTCAAGATGGTTGACTGCAACAGTCACTTGATTCTTGACCTCTAGCATATGATCATATAGCAGTTTTGTACAGCCATCCATCTTATGGAATATATCAGCAGTCTGTCTGGCCAGTAGCACTTTGTCAACATTGTGGATAGCTAGCATATTCTGCGCCTGAATGTTTTGATTATTTATGACTGTTACAACATTCTTCCCACCTCATCCAATTTATCCATGGTATAATCTACTACTGGAGCTATTCTTGTGAAGAATTTTACAGTTTCACCCTTCAGAAGATTAACTTCAAATCTGAAAGATTTTATCTCTGTAGATAGTTCATTTCTGATATTATTGAGTGCATCATCTACAAAGTTCTCTAGGGTTTTCCTTTGTTCATCAAGCAGGCCATTCAGTTGAGCTAGAAATATAGGTGGCATTTGATCTGTCCTGGCTGATGTGCCTTCATCACCTGTTTCTTGAACTGACCTAACCTATGTCATTACATCAGAGTCAGCCACAGTAAAGGCAGAAGACTTAGCTTTCTTTGGAAAACTTTCTTCCTTCTCTGACATGGAGGAGTCTATTTCATCCACTTCATCATGAGCAGGGAGTTCAGATTGAAGCTCCCTCTCAACATCTGGAATGTCCTCAGAGACATGCAGTACAACAACAATAACAACAGCAACAACTCTAGTGTCAACAGACTGAATTTCTTTTGGAGGATTCTGTAACTGCTCCTCCTCAGCAAATGCATCCTTCATTACTTGTTCTAGGAGTCTCTCTCTCTCACTCTGAGGGCTGGTTACATCATTAGGAGCTAGAACATGAATGTTGTCAGCAGCAGCATTAGGCCTGGAGATCTCCCCTTCCATCCTAGTATAGATTCTGTTGACAATTTCTTCAGCTACTTGCCCAGCTACCATAGTTGATGGCAAATCAACATCATGCTCTGGAACATCTTCAGATTGAGCTCTACTAAACTAATGTATGGTATCAAGATCAGAGGATACTGTCACTTGGGCAGCTGTGTTTGTCCTGGTCACATCCTCAGACGACACAGACAGATTCGGGTCATGAGGGTATTCCTCATATTCTTCAAAAGAACTACCTGAGCTGCTTTCCTCTAGCACTGGAGCTTGTCTCTCCTTTTTCTTCTTAGCAGCTTATCGGCCATGAGGTTGAAGAACTCTATCCCATCTATTCAGCATTCTGAACTTTATCCTCCTCATATGGTGAATCCTGACTCCTATCCTCATATTGAGGATCTCAGGAACCATTCTGAGTAAGAACAGGGACAGGATCCTTCCGAGGTTTGGTTCAGCAATGCAGTCCACAATCTTGTCAAATAGAACCATTCCCCAGTTGGTTTTCTTCGACAGGATGATCCTAGCCATCATCTCAAACATCTTCTTTGAGATTTTATTGTGAGAGCCAGTTTTGCACATTAAGGCCTTCCCAACGATGTCTGCCAGAAACTTGCCCCTTAGGTTAAGTTCCTTTCTTAAGAACTGAGCCACTAGTGTGCTTTTATATACCAACCCACTTCATTGCAGCTTTGACGTCAGATATATCTAGGTCATCTTCGTCATCAGCCTCTGCAAACTTTGGCAACTAGAGCGCCTTGCTCAGCCTCCTTGGGGTGATCTTGATCTTCGTTCCACTTACCACAGTCTTGATCTTGCCAGCAGATGTATCTGCCTTGCCATTGGAAAACAATTCCAGTACTTCCCGCTTCCATAGCAGGTAGGGTTCCGTCAAGATGAACCCTAGGTCAGATGCTTGAAGAAGATGAAGAACCTGTTGCACTTCCTCTGGCGCATCAGTGAATCCATTGCAGACTACCTCTAATCCATCAAAGAGGAAATCCTGTCCTTTCGACGCCATTTTGTTAGCGAATTTCTGAGAGCGAGTGAAGAACTTTCCATCGACTCGGCAGTATCGGGCAGGGGTGGGAAAATAACAATGTGTTTTGCTTTATGCATAAGATCTTCTATTTATAGTATTTCTAAACATAGAAGGCGGAAAGGAGCGTACCTATTTGAGGATCAAGTTATGATTAACGGATGGGATTAATTCCTCTCACTTAGCCGCAAACAGACGAATTTGCCTTTAACCCTTAGTCTTATTAGACTGACCAATCCTGCAGGGGTTTAAATTGACCAGCAACACACATACAGTATATCCAACTAGAGGAGAGCTACTTGAACCAAATTCAACATACCCATGTCAACCTTGAGGATGTTGAATCTAGTTTCACTTAGCAACTTAGTGAATATGTGAGCCACTTACTTATTTGTTGAGACAAATTTTAAGACTTGCCTCATACTTCTCCTCACACTTTTAATATACAAATATCTTATCTAAAATACCTAGTCCTGTCAAGAGATACATGATTTCTTGCAATTTAGAGAACATTTAGTAGAATCATCAATTAGAGGAATTCTACTTATCTCTGTCTTGTAGAATTGGAGCAGATGTTAGATACACAACCACTTCCTTGCTCCCTGCAAAGTACCTTTCAGCTGAGCAAGATCCTTTCCTCTTCCTTAGTCATAGATTTGCATCTGGCTCTCTTTGACTGATCCACCTGGTGCAGGAGGTTTCCTGATACCAATCCTTTGGCTAAGACTCAAGCTAGTCCTTCACATCAGACTGACCTAGCTCCCCCTTAATGATTGCACTTGTCGTGGACATCCTTTGCTTGATAGTTTGTCCATCCACTTCTATTTACAGTTGTATGATCCTAAAGATGGCCACCTTGTTCCAATCCTAAGTCTGGAACATTCTCTGTCCATGATCATAAATATGTATGACCACTTGGACTGTCCTGTAAAACATATTTTATCTTACCTTAGGACCCCAAAATAAATTGGGTCCTAGGCTACTATTAGCATAAAAATACACATATCTACCCACAACAGTCCTGTCAGGAAGACTCACCCTTGCCCTTGGCACACAAGGGTTGTGCCAACAATCCATGGCAAAGTGGCCTACTTTGGCACAATACCAGCACTCATGGATATTACACTTTCTCTTCTGAGCAGGTCTGATAGCATGGTTGACTGCAGACTAAACAGAAGAAAGATCAGCTTCCTTGTTCTTATTTCTCTCAACTACAATCTGACTGAGGGTAGGTCTGACAGTGGAAGAGCTTGGTTTTTCATGAGGTCTACCAGCAGTAGTCTTCTTTACAGAGGACATACAGTTGATGACCTAAGAAATACCCAAGGCTGGCTTGCTGACAGACTTGCCTTTGGTCAGATTGTGTGCTGGGAGATCTTGAGAAAAAGGCACTGCTTTACTCATGAGTGAGGGGGCTGGAGCAATAAATACAAAAGGTCCATGATGGGCCTTTTGGACTTTTTCATGGGGAGCCTTACATGCACTCATTCCCCCATCCTTTCTTCTTCCATTATAAGATACATTTGCATTCTTACAAGGAAGATTCCCATTTCTCCAGTGACTATACATGCAGTCCTTGTCATACCTGTTGGATGAGAGAATTACCTTGTGAAAGTTTGACTGAGGCTTAACAGGAACTTTGCCTTTCCCTTTGGAAAGGTCAACTCTGGAATTCCACTTGGATTCTGATTTTCACTTGATGGAGTCTATGTTAGAGAAATTTGACACAATTCTCTTTTCCTTCTCAAGTTTTTTTTCTAGATCCTTAATAATAGAGTCCTTATATTTGATGGACTCAACATGGATATCTACCATGGTCTTCAGATGACCAACTTCCCTCACATTCAGGTATAGCAAGGATGATGTTTCATCCTGCTGGGAAGCAGCCAGTTGTAAGGAGGCAATTTCCTCAGCTTGTATCTTAACAAGGAACTTGCTTTCCTTGAAAGATTTCAGAAGTGCACCAAGATTTTCAATCAATTGATTGATATCATCTCCTATCATAGGACCCTCATCATCACTTGATGAGGATGCATCAAAGTCTTGATTGGACTCATAGACAGATACTGAAGATGTGCTAGATAGGGAGTGGACCTGATCTGGATCAGACTGATCCTGACATGATTCTTCTTCTGTCATGACCATCAGCCCATAATATCTGAATTCAACTTCCTCATCATCCACCTCTGAATCATTGTTTGTGTGTGAAAGAGGGGCCCTGATCTTTAACCTTGCATCTGGATAAGCATCATCTTCTACAAGAGCTGCCAACATCCCAATGTAATCCTTAATATCTCTGCAGAATTTGAGCTCCACTGAGCACCACTTCTTATAGTTCACTCATAAACCCATAAGTACTAACCTTTTAGCTATCCTTGGGGATCTACTAAGAGATTTATGTCGTTTTTGAGTAATCTCCCTCTGATACCACTTGAAAATCTTTGTTTTCAAGGATAGCTAAATCACCTAGAGAGGGGGGGGGGGTGAATAGGTTATTGGTCTCTTTTGCTATATTTTAAGTTTAACTACTTATGTGAGTTATGTGATTATATTTATAGTGCTTCCAAGATAATCACACAGATAACACAACAAATTTATAGTGGTTCCCTAAATTATGGGTACATACACTTTCCCTCCCACCTTTCTAACTTCTAGTTAGACAAGACACTTCTCTAATCACAGCTCCTAAGAGCTTACAACACGATCCCACAGGACTACTCAGTCTCCTCCAAGACCTACAGCTCAGGCACAAGACCCCACAACTCAGTGATCTAAAGATCACCTACCTCAAGCCCAAAGACCCTACAACTCAGGCTGGGAGGACAGCCATACCTCAGATCCACAAAGGATCCTACCTCAGAGAGAATGACTCTCCTACAATCTCATGTACAAAGGCCCTACCTCAGATCCAAATATGGATCCTACCTCAGACCCAAAGGTCCTACACTCAGAGAGAATGACTCTCCTACCTCAGGATCAAAATCCCTACAGCTCAGTGATCAACTAATCACCTACCACAGATCCAAACTAGATACTACAACTCAGATTCACACTTGAATCCTACTACTCAGGCCAAAGCCCAACTCTCAGATTCTCAATAGAATCCTACCTCAGATCAACCAGTGATCCTATGCTCAGATCCACACTTGGATCCTATACTCAGCCTTTATATAATTAGGCCTACAACTCAGATCTGTTAACATCCTATAGGGTATGAGTGTGGGTGGTTTTACTATGGCAAAAGAGAAATTTCTCTGAGCCTTCTTCTTCTTCCTGAGCTAAGATATCCTCAGCCCTAACTTCTTCACAGCAACAAGAGTCTTGAGCTCGAAGCAACTTTGCAGATCTACTGCTCTGCACCTTGCTGAACCGAACCAGAAGCTCAGCTCTCTCTTCTACATACCTCCAGCAATTTATCTTTAGTAAATGTTCTGCTAGATCTGTTAAGTAACTGCTGCTGGGGCTTTTTACCTTATCAAGATGAGATAAACTCAGCTCTATCTTGCAGATTGCTGAAAACAGATGGATCAGCTTCTTCTCAAAAAGGGGACTTTTTGATCTTTTTGTTGAAGATGATTTGATTCTTCAGAGAGTAGCTTCTTCAACATCTAAATATCTGTGAGTCACAGACTAACTTGATTTTGCTCTTGGATCAGCACTTTGAACTGGTTCTTTAAGCTCTGTAACAATGGTGAGCTGGAAGATGTAGTCCAACAGTAATTTCCAAAAACCTGCTTCTTCTTCCTCAATCTCCGCCTTTTATTATTAGCCCATCAACGACTCTTTGAGCTGAGGGCCTGTTGGGAACTATGTCCACATTAACCCAGATTTAATGAAGTCATCCTGGAACTAAGATGAATTAGGTTGTATTTGATTCTTGGTTTGAGTTATGTGGTTGCAGGATTCCAATGGGAAGTGTAGACCAATGTCAGTCTACAATGGGTCACCAAACACAGGACCATGCAATGTAATCCCTCATTGTATGACCCAAGGTGTTGACTCATGAGTAGCCTCTCTATTGGGATACACTTCATATTCAAGGAGTTGGACTATGTGAATAGAGTTGGATGCTGATTTCACCAAAGAATAAAGAATTTACACCTTGAAAATTTTTCTAAGTATTCTACTCGTGTATGTCATTAACTACTCGAGTAGATTACTTGCATTTTACTCGAGTCAGAATTCTTATACTCGAGTAGATCATTCTTCTTACTCGAGTAGTACAGATTTCACTCTCCAAGTTTTTCTAAGTAAACCACTTGAGTAAGTATATATATATACTCGAGTTGTTCTAGTTTCTGACTCGTGTAACCGTTTTCTTCACAAGAGTAAATTTTCTACATACTCGGGTAGTATAAGTTATATACTCGAGTAGTTCACTTACTACTTGAGTAGTTCAAGCCTCATACTTGAGTAAACTAAATTTCTCTTCTCCTAAATATATTCTAAGTCTTTTACTCGAGTAAGTCTTTTCCATATACTAGAGTAGATTTTATCCTCTCGAGTTGTTCAGTCTGACTACTCGAGTAGCTCATCTTCCATTGTTCAGAGATTTTATCCTTTCACTCGAGTAGTTCGCCAAACCATTCGAGTAGTTTTTATCCCCTAATCGAGTAGTATAACCTGTACTCGAGTAGTTCAACTCCCTTCCCGTGAAATCTTTTTTATACTCGAGTAGATCTTCTAATTACTTGAGTAGTTAATTACATGTACTCGAGTAAGTCCTTCTACCTACTCAAGTAGTTCTAGTTACATACTCGAGTAGTTGTCATCAACCTACTCGAGTAGTCATGAATTATATACCCGAGTAACATTCCTTTACATACTCGAGTAGTTGTCATCTTCCATTGTTCAGAAATTTTTCCAAGTCCTTTCACTCGAGTAGTTCGCCAAACCACTCGAGTAGTTTTTATCCCCTAATCGAGTAGTATAACCTGTACTCGAGTAGTTCAACTCCCTTCCCGTGAAATCTTTTTTATACTCGAGTAGATCTTCTAATTACTCGAGTAGTTGATTACATGTACTCGAGTAAGTCCTTCTACCTACTCGAGTAGTTCTAGTTACATACTCGAGTAGTTGTCATCAACCTACTCGAGTAGTCATGAATTATATACCCGAGTAGCATTCCTTTACTTACTCGAGTAGTCCTTTACCTACTCGAGTAGTTATTTACCTACTCGTGTTTATCACCTCTTTTTCTCCGAAATTTCTCTAAGTCTATAATTGACGGATTTTCAAATCCCGTGACATGATTGGTCCACGTGTATATCATTAAGACTGATTATGATCGTTATTCAAAATCTTATGTAAGGTCCTGTCTAATCGACAAACCCTAACAACAACAAAAAGCTTTCAAGATCATAAGTTATAAAGAAATTTCTGCAGCTGTTTCTCTCTCTCCAAGTCACTATTTCCTCTTTCTCTCTTCACGGAACGAAAGCCGACGCCGCCGCAGCTGTTCTTCACCGGCAAGGGTTTCGATTTTCAGAGGAATCAGATTGAAGAGGTTTTACAGATCGAGATTATTTCTCAAATGCTTATCCTCTTCCCGATCGTGTAAGATAAAGAAGAATCCAGATCAGTTGCCGTGATTTTCTTCATCTTTCTGAAAGTGCCGCAAAGCTTACATGAAGAAGATCATGGTTGCTTACCTGCAGATCTGACAGAGAAATCATTGTTTGTATTTTCTAAAACAATTTTCATTCTTGTAGGAGAAGTTTTCTCCGAGTGTAGGAGTTTTCAACTCCGAGTTTGTAGCAAGTTTTGGCTTCCGAGTTGTAGATCCAGTTGGTTGGATTGAGATTGTAGGAACTTTGTTCCGAGGGTAGGATTGATTTTCAATCCGAGATAGTGGAGTGACCGAGCCTAGTATATTGCTAGATTGGTGAGGGAAAGTGGATGTACCCAAGATCGGGGAACCACTATAAATCTTGTCTCGTCTGTGATAATTTGGTAGATTGATCGGTGCTTTGTTCTGAGTTTTTTTTATTCCGCAATAGACATACAACTCACCTATTCACCCCCCTCTATGTGATTTAGGTAGGAAACTATTATCTTTCAATTGGTATCACAGGGAGGTTGATCGTTAAAAGGTTAACACCTTGATCAGATCCTTCAATAGTTGTCATTTGAGATCTATCTACCATGGACAAGGCAAAGGATTTTGCCAAGCTTCCCCTATGCAACAAGAACAACTTTCCCATGTGGAAAGAAAGGATCAAACTCTTTATGGAAACTGTGGATCCGAGGATCTTCATGATAGTTGAAGAAGGTCCTTACATCCCTATGACTATCTCCACCATAGACCCTACCAAGAGAGTTCCTAAGAAGTTAATGGATCTTGACAAGGACGAGAATGCACTTGTCTCACTAGACAAGAAAGCCAAAAATATTATAGCAAGTGCAGTTGATGACTCAATGTTGCAGAACTTAATCCACTGTCAATCTGTAAAGGAGATGTGGCATTCCTTGGTTACCTTGATGGAAGGTACATAAAAAGTGAGGGATGATCGGAGATCCCTCCTCAATCAGAAGTATGAAGCCTTCCGACAGGAAAGCAAGGAGACCATTGCTGATACCTTTGAGATCTTTTTCGAGATAGTGAATGACATAAGAGTCTATGACAGAGTATTCACTAACGGAGAACTGAATGACAAGTTCCTGAGATCCCTGACCAAATAATGAGACAACAAGGTCTGTGCCATCAGGGAGTTTGGGAAGCTGGCTGAGACAGACCCACAAAATATCTTCTAGAAGCTTATGTCATATGAGCTTCAACTCAACACCAGGAAGGCTGAAGAAGAGAGGAGTAGGTCTGCTCTCAAAGAAAAGTCTATTGCTCTTAAAGCAGACACCTCTAGAAAGACAAAGGCTGCCTCCCCTTCTCCAGCTCCAGAAATCAGTGAAGAAGAAGAAACTTCAGTGCCAAGTACCTCAGGCTCTGAGCTATCAGAAGGAGAGTTCTCACTGCTCTCACGTCAGTTCAAGAAATTCTTGAACAAGAAGAAGCAATGGAATGGCAAGGATGACTCCTATAGAAGATCACGACACAATGGTGATCGGCAAAGAAAAGGCTCAAGTAGCCATGACAGGTATTCCTCTAAACATAACAAATATGTTTCGTCTGACATTATTTGCTATTGTTGTAATAAGCCAGGACACGTCATCACCGACTACCCTCATAAGAAGAAGGAGGGTGGTAGAAGAGAAGAAAATAAATCCTCGTACAACAAAAAGAGGAAAGAGAAGAGCCTGATAGCCAAAAAGAGCAAGACTCTTAGTGACTCTGACTCATCTGAGTCGAGTGAAGAAGAAGAAGCTTATTTTGGGCTTACGGCTCAAACGGATGATGATCAAGAGCCCTAGTTCACTGGGAAGATAAACTCTCATACCCCACTTTCAGATTCTGAAGTCTCTGAACATGATTGTGAGGATAGTTCCTATGATGATGAGTCAGAACTAATGGCCTAGTACAAGGAGTTAATCATGTCTTACGACAAATGTCGTCGAGTCGTGAAGACTCAGGCTAAAGAGATCAAATCTCTAAAAGCCGAAGAGAGCATCTTGAGAGAGAAAGACGCAGAGACTGAATCGCTCGAAGAAAACTTCAATAATGCTATTGAAGAATATAACAAGGCTCTTGAGCACCTTGACCTCAAAGAGAAAATCATCAAGTAACTGGAGGGACAACTTGTCGCTGAAAAGAAACTTGTTGAAAGTTTCTCGAAGCCCAAGACAGTTCTTCCATTTGTTGTTGAATTCTCAGCAAAGGCCAAGGGAGCTGGGATAGGCCATGAAGAAGCTCCTAGCAAATCCTCTAGGAGAAATAAGTCCCAATGGAAAAAAATAAGGCCGCCAAAAAGAGCTTAGCCAAAGAGAAGGGGAAAGCCCCTCAAGATCAGACCACGTTCAAAAAGGTCATATTTCCGTCAAACGAGTTTGATCTTGACTCTTCATATGGGCACTTTGCTAGGCCTACCAAAGTAGAGCCAAAGTCCCGCTATCAAGGGCGGACTTGCCCCAGAAACTTCTATGAAAGTGTCTTTAAGGCACCTTATGAAGAAGTTATTCTTAAGAGCTATGGCCCTTTCAATCATGGATATAACTTCAAGAAGGCACCAAAGTCAAAGCCCGTTATGGAAAGGCCTCCTAAGGAGAAGAAGAAATGTGATTGTCATTATCACGAAGCTTCTTCCTCTAAGAATGCTGACCCTGCTAGACCAAAACTCCAAAAGGTCAAGCAGGAGATCATGAGGCAAAGGTACAACAGATTTGACTGTTGGTGCTGTGGCACGGTTGGTCACTTCGCCATTGATTGCTAGTTCAATCCTAGAAACGCTGCAACTCCTCATGTTAGCAATATGAGAAAGACCGCTCATAATGCTAACACTCATAGGGGGAGTAATCTAACCCGAGACCAAGGACCCAAACGTGCTTGGGTTCCTAAGGCAAATTGATTATGATTGCAGGTATGTCCAAAGGCCAACAAAACGCCAATCTGGTATTTGGATACCGGATGCTCTCGGTATATGACCGGGACTAGAAGCCTTATTCAGAACTTTACTCCAGTTGTGAACGGACCAAAGGTCATCTTTGGAGGTTTAGACCGTGGAATTACAAGAGGCCATGGTATGATTACTAACAACAATGTATCCTTCTCGGATGTGGCTTATGTCGAAGGATTGGAACACAATCTCATAAGCATAAGCGAACTCTGCGATAAAGGATACATAGTTGAATTCCATGCTGATAAGTGCTTGATAAAATCTGTTGACAATATGGAAACGATTCTATCCGGCACTCGAAGCAGGAATATTTTCTGTTTAAATTTCATTTGTATAGTGTTGGGTACATTGGTCAAATGTACCTGATTTGAAGAAGCCTCACCTAACTCAATGATATACATCATAATGTATTTGATGTTTGTTTGAGTTACTTGTGCAGGTTAGGTATACACTGGACTGAAGCTAAAAGTTTCTAAGTCCATGTGTCGACACCCAGAGGGAAAGTGTCGACACTTGAGAAAGCTTGTGTCGACACCCAGACAAGCAGTGTCGACACTTGGAGTAATTGTGTCGACACCTGGGAAGAAGAGTCGACACCAGACAGAAAGTGTCGACACAAGGAGCTGTGTCGACACTCAGTGAAGAAGTATGCAGAAAAGCAGTGTCGACACTTAGCAGAAGTGTCGACACCCTGAAGAACTGAGTCTACACCAGAAAGTGTCGACACTTGGAGTTGTGTCGACACTCAGCAAAAATCTGCAGAGTCTAAGTACAAGTGTCGACACTCAACACAATGTGTCGACACTCAAACAGCAGAGTCAACATATGAAGAATGTGTCGAAACTCAACACAATGTGTCGACACACACACAAAGGAGTCAACACTTGAAGTATGTGTCGACACTCAGCACAATGTGTCGATACACAACCAGAAGAGTCAACACTTGAAGCAAGTGTCGACACCCAGCACAATGTGTCGACACTTAGTTGAAGACTCTACACTTGAAGACTTGTGTCGACACAAGGAGCTGTGTCGACACTTAGCAGAGAACAGAAAAGTTTACAAAATATTCTAAGTACAAGTGTCGACACTAAGGGAATGTGTCGACACTCCGCTGAAGAAACAAAATTGAAGACTTGTGTCGACACCAAGAAGCAGTGTCGACACTTGACAGTTTCAACACATAAAGATGTGTCGACACAAAGGAGATGTGTCGACACTTAGAAGAATTCAACAAGTTACAGAAGATCAAGTACTTGTGTCGACACTTAATTTCAGTGTCGACACTTGAAGAAGAATCTGTGTCGAGACATACAAGGAGTTGTGTCGACACCTTGTAAACTTGTGCCGACACTTACACAACATGTGTCGACACTTGGTCTATAAGTGTCGACACTTAAGAACAGAAAGTCTCGACACTATCTGACAGTTAGAGAATTTCAAGAAGTGACTGGTTGACATGACAGCTGCCGATCCAGCCGGTCTACAGCAACTGTCAGAGAAATCAGAAGTCTGTTATGAACCGGACCAGCCGGTTACCATGAAGGAAGCCTATAAATAGGCACCCATAGTTTACAGAATCTGATTGATTGTTGTTGTTACAAGTAGTTGTCAAGAATACTTAAAGTGGTTGATCAGATTCTTCAAGTAATCAGGAAAGTGATACACAGAGGATCAACACAAGAAGATCTGGCAGTCCAACTGCAGATCTAAGAAGTTGGAGAGAGAGAGCTCCAATCAAGAATTCAGTCTTTGGAACTAAGGCTGAGAAGAAGGATTCAGAATCATCTGGATCTCAAGAAGCAGAGGTCAAGGATCAACTGCAGAAGATTCAGACTAATTCAGTTCTAACTCAAGAAGCTTTGAAGGAAGCTAAGTCAGTTTGGATCTAACTGAGTTCTTCCAAGAACTCTTCAAGAAACTCTCAAATTCTCTCTTATTTTCTGAGTTGTAGAGTTAGCTATTGTATTTCTATTTTAACTTGTAGGATCCATTGGATCTGAGAGAATTGTAAGCCTATATTATAAAGGCTGTGGGTAGGGCTTGGTTGCCTGAGTGTAGGAGTTGAAGAACTCTGAGTGTAGGCCTTAATTGGCTGAGTGTAGGCCTGGGTGGCTGAGTGTAGGCCTTGGTGGCTGAGTGTAAGGCTTTGGGCCTGATGTGTAGGAACCTAGTTGGGTTCTGAGATAGTGGAGAAGGTTGGCCGAATCTAGTACACTGCTAGATAGGCGAAGGGGGAAAGTGGATGTACCCAAAGATTGGGGAACCACTATAAATTAGTGTGTGTGCTGTGCTGTGCTGTGGATTAACTGTTTATATTCTGTGATTGCTGTTAACTGTAGAATTCTGTGAAATAACTGTTGTGCTGCCTACAAAGTTTTTAAAAGGTTTAGGTCACCTATTCACCCCCCCCCCCCTCTAGGTGTTTAGGTACCATATCTTTCAAGTGGTATCAGAGGGAGGTTCCTCAAAAAAGGACTAACAGTCTAAGGAGATCCTGTTTGGCAGAAACAGTCTAAGTCAGAAAACAGATTCAAGAAATTCAAGAACTTCAAGAAACATGGGTTCTTATGAGAATCACAAAGAGTTGGGTTCCATGAAGTTACCCATATGCAGGAAGGAGATTTTTGGAATCTGGAAAGAAAGGGTTAGGCTATTTATGGAGGCCTCAGACCCAAGAATCTACATCACAGTTAAGGAAGGGCCTTATGTGCCAATGAAGATTTCAGTACTGGATGCAAATCAGAGGACTCCAAAGGATTTCTCTGAGATGACCAAGGATGAAATTGTCCTAGCCGCTATGGACAAAAGGGCACAAAACATTATAGTAAGTGTCATTGATGATGCAAGTTTTCAGAACCTAATTCACTGTAAAACAGCAAAAGAAATGTGGGATACCCTCATTGTCTATATGGAAGGTTCTGAAGAAGTTAGGCAAGATAGAAAGTCCTTGCTTAATCAAGAGTATGAGAGCTTTAGGCAAGGAAGAGGAGATAGCATCACTGAATGCTACAAGAAGTTCTATAGAATTGTTAATGAACTCATGTCCTATGGAAGAGAGTTCACTAACTATGAATTGAATGATAAGTTCTTGAGGTCCCTAACCAAAGATTGGGACACTAAGATCTGTGCCATCAGAGAAATGGCAAAGTTGGGAGAAATTCCTCCTCCCACACTGTTTGGCAAGTTGCTGTCTTATGAGATGCAGCTGTCTGTGAGAAAAGAGGAGGAAAAATCAACAAGGACTGAGCACAGGGAAAGGACTGTTGCCTTCAAGTCAGAAGTACCTAGAAAGGGCAGGACTAAGTCATCAACTCCTCCTCCAGAGGTAGTTGAATCTGAATCTGATGAATCTGTTAGCACAAAGTCTACAAGCAGTGAAAGTGATGAAGACTTTGCTGCATTCACCAGACATTTTCAGAAATTCCTGAAGAAGAAACAGTGGAGGTCCAGACCTTCATTTTCCAAAGGGAAAGAAGTTCAGTATCAGGAGAAGAAGCCTTCAAAGAAGGACAAGAAAAAGACAAAGACTAGCAAGGCAACTGGGTCTAAGATAGTGTGTTACTGCTGCAATAGACAGGGTCATGTTATTGCAGATTGTCCTGAGAGAAGAAAAGAATCCAGTGACAAAAAGAAGACTCACTTCAAAGGAAAGAAGGAGAAGTCCTTTGTTGCAAAGAATGAGAAGACTCTTTCAGACATTTCTTCTTCAGACACTGAGACAGATGCTGAAGCCTATATAGGGCTATTTGCTGAAGAAGAAGAGGAGTTTATGCAGATCATGGAATCAATCTATGAACAAGAAGAGTGTCAGTGCCAAGGACTGATGGCATTGACTGAAAGTACCAAAATCCTGGAGCAGCCAGGACCTAGTCAGGTACAAAGTCCAACTCAAAGTTCAGATTTCAGTTCTAGTTCAGAGTCAGATTCATCTTCATCAAGTGATGGAAGTGTTTCTGAATCTGAGGGAGATATTCATCAGCTCTTAGATGAATATAAAGTACTGTTGCAAGCCTATAAGAAAAGCAAGTCCCTTGCCAAAAGTCAGGCAAAGGAAATTGCTGATCTAAAGGCAGCTGCAACAGACTTTGAGAAGGAATTTGATCAAAAGCTCAATGAGGTAGCCAGGCTGAAACACATTACTGTGATTCAGATGGGAACTATCACTTATAAAAATGATCAAATTAAGTTACTGGAGATCAATCTTCAGAAGGAAAAAGAGCTAGTTGCTAGGTTTTCAAAACCTAAATCAGTGCTACCCTTGATTGATGAATTTGTTCATCATAAAGGAAAGGCTGGATTGGGTTTTTAAACCAGCTAGGACTGTTCAGGATCAGTCCAAGTCCAAGGGCAAAGCCCCAACATTCAATAAGCCTGCTGTAGTCAAGACAGCCAAGTATGTACCTAAGCAAAGGTACAACAAGTTTGAATGCTGGTGTTGTGGCAAGGTTGGCCACTTTGCCTTGGATTGTTGGCACAATGCCAGTGCCAAGTTGAGTAGCAAGTTACCTGGTGGAAAGCCAGCTGGTAGCTATGTCAAGTTGCAAACTAACAATCACCAAGGACCCAAGTTTACTTTGGGTTCTAAGGTTCATTAATTTGTTTTGCAGGTGAATCCAAGTGGCCATACCCCAACATGGTACTTGGATAGTGGATGTTCCAGACATATGACTGGAACAAGGGGACTACTGAAGGACTACATTCCAATCAAAAATGGTCCTAAAGTGACCTTTGGTGGTTCTGAAAAAGGAATCATCAAAGGGTTTGGTAACATCTCTTCAAACCTTGTTACCATTACTCAAGTGGCTTATGTTAAAGGGTTGAAACACAACCTCATTAGTATAAGTCAGTTAAGTGATGTAGGGTATGACATCTCATTTGTTAAAAATGGTTGTCATATCAAGAGGTCAAGTGATCAAGAGATCATTTTGACAGGTTATAGGAAGAGAAATGTCTATTGTTTAGACATTATGGTTGAGAACAATAGTTCTCCAGTTTGTCTTGTAGCTGATGAGACAGTCTCTCAATGTGTCAAATGGCACAAGAGGCTTGCCCATCTTAATTACAAGACTATTAGCAAACTCTTTAGCAAAGAGTTAGTGAGGAATGGTCCTCAAGTTAAGTGTGTCAAAGATGGCATTTGCTCAGCTTGTCAAAAGGGCAAGCAGACTAAATCCACCTTTAGAAGCTTAGACAACAAAGATGCTGTGAGGTGTTTATACCTCTTGCATATGGATCTATTTGGTCCAATGCCAGTTCACAGCTTAGGTAGGAAGGTCTACACCTTTGTAGTTGTTGATGACTACTCAAGGTTTTCCTGGGTGTTCTTCTTAAAGCAGAAATCTGAAACACCTAGTGTCTTCTATAGATTTGTTAAGCAAATTCAGAATGAATTGAACTGTACAGTGGTCAAAATTAGAAGTGACCATGGTACTGAGTTTCAGTCTGAAAGCATGACAAAGCTGTGTGAAGACTATGGGATATTTCAAGAATTCTCTTCACCTAGAACACCTCAGCAAAATGGCATTGCTGAAAGGAAAAATAGGACCTTGATAGAGGCTGGTAGAACCCTATTAAGTGATTCATCACTGCCAGAATATTTCTGGGCTGAAGCAGTTAACACTGCATGCCATGTGATAAATAGGGCTACCATCACTAAAAGGTTAAATAAGACCCCCTATGAAGTTGTGAAAGGCAGGAAACCAAACCTATCCTATTTCAGGATTTTTGGTTGCAAATGCTTCATACTTAACAATGGAAAGTCTTACCTAACTAAGTTTGCTGCCAAGTCCCAAGAGGGAGTGTTTGTTGGGTACAGCAATAATAGTAAGGCTTATAGAGTCTACAACTTGACTACACAAGTTGTAGAGGAGTCTGTGCATGTAGTTTTTGATGAGACAAAACTAATTAACAATGAGTTGTCTAGCAATGTATGCAGCCCCACAGGTCTTACTAAGAAGATGGACAAGCTAACCATAGAAGATGTACCTGCTGCAAGACAGCAAGTAGAAGGAGATGGCTTATGTCCAGGGGGAGAACTACATGTACAAGGAGCTGAAGAAGTACAAGGAACTCAGTTTGATGAAGATGCTGAAGAAGTTCAACCAGAAGTAAGGATGCCTCCAGCCAACAGGCATCTAAGAGATCATCCAGTAGAGCTGATAATTGGAGATCCAAGACAAGGTGTTCAGACAAGGAGCAGAAATCAGAATGCTGTAGTATATTCAAGTTTTCTGTCTCAAATAAAACCAAAGAAATTTGAAGAAGCTATACAAGATCCACAGTGGACTGAAGCAATGCAGGAAGAGCTTAATCAGTTCAAAAGGTGCAAGGTTTGGGACCTGGTTCCTAAACCTAAAGATCACAATGTGATAGGAACAAAGTGGATCTATAGGAATAAGTTAGATGAACAAGGAGTTATCATTAAGAATAAAGCAAGACTGGTTGCAAAAGGATATAGGCAAGAAGAAGGTATTGATTTTGATCAAACCTTTGCTCCAGTAGCCAGACTGGAAGCCATAAGGATGTTCTTGGCCTATGCAACCTATCAAGGATTCAAGGTATACCAAATGGATGTGAAGTCAGCATTCCTAAATGGTAATTTGAAAGAAGAAGTCTATGTGGAGCAGCCTGCAGGTTTTGTTGATCCAACTTTACCTCATTATGTGTATAGACTTAGGAAAGCATTATATGGGTTAAAACAAGCACCTAGAGCTTGGTATGAAACCCTATCTAGTTTCCTCATTGAGAACAAGTTCTCAAGGGGGAAAATAGATAAGACTCTATTTCTTAGGGAATCTAGAGGCAAAGTCATACTTGTCCAAATATATGTAGATGACATTATATTTGGGTCTACTGAAAGTAGCCTTTGCAAAAAGTTTGCAAAGCTTATGCAAAGTCAATTTGAGATGAGTAGTATGGGAGAACTAAAGTTTTTCTTGGGTCTCCAAGTTAAACAGACTGGAAGTGGCCTATCCATATGTCAGTCCAAGTTCACCCTAGAACTCATAAGAAAGTATGGTATGGATTCATCCAGTACCATGAAGACTCATATGGGGTCAAGTATGTCTCTAAGCAAGGATGATGCAGGGAAACCTGTAGATGAAACCTTGTATAGAGGGATAGTTGGCTCCCTACTATACTTGACTGCAAGTAGGCCTGACATTATGTATGCTACATGTGTTTGTGCCAGGTATCAAGCCTGCCCCAAAGAATCTCACTTGACTGCAGTCAAGAGAATCTTGAGATATCTAAAGGGCACTCCCTATCTAGGCCTCTGGTACCCTAGGAATGGAGATTTTGATCTAACAGGCTATTCAGATGCAGACTTTGCAGGATGCAAAGAAGATAGAAAGAGCACTACTGGATCCTGTCAATTCCTAGGTGGAAGACTCATTTCATGGAGTAGTAAGAAGCAAACCAGTGTGGCTATTTCCACAGCTGAGTCAGAATATGTAGCTGCAGGAAGTTGTTGTGCTCAACTTCTGTGGATTCAACATCAGTTAGAAGACTATGGATTTCAGGTAAGTAGAACTCCACTTTACTGTGATTCTACAAGTGCTATTTCAATAGCTAACAATCCTGTATCACATAGTAGAACTAAACATATTGAGATTAAATATCACTTTCTTAGGGAGCATGTAGAAAGAAATGATATTGCACTTGAATATGTTAAAACTGATAATCAGATAGCAGATATGTTTACTAAGCCCTTAGAAGAAGCTAAGTTCAATAGGTTCAAAATTGAACTAGGTATGATAAACTTAGACTAAGTTTACAGAACTAAAAATTGGCTAAGTAAAAAGGTGTCGACACATAGACAAGTCTATGTCGACACAGAATAAAAGTGTCGACACTTCAGGAAAAAGGTGTCGACACATCTAGGAATGTAGTGTCGACACTTCAGAATGTTAGTGTCGACACATGACAAGTAGGTGTCGACACATGACAAGTAGGTGTCGACACATCCCAAGTGGTGTCGACACTTAGTATTTACTCAGAATTTTTCTAAGTAAAGTCTCGACGATGTGTCGAGTTATGTCGACACATAACCAAGTGTCGACACATAAAATCTGATGACTTAAACTTGTGTCGACACATGAGTGTCGAGACATTATAAGTCAGTGTCGACACTTATTGCCAGTGTCGACACATCATTAGTAATCCATCCCGCCTGTTCGTCTTCAAACTAGAAAGGTATAAATAGGGTTCTGTCTTTGTTTGTCGACACGCTTTCAGAGTTTCGAGACCAAACTACTGTGTCGACATTTCTCTCTTCTAAAGACTAATTCTCCAAACCCTAATGGCTCCCAAGCTGGAAGAGAACGTTAACGAAGGCTATAAACTGGTTCGTGGCGCGTTCGATGATGGCGATCAAGAAATAAAATCGGTGGTAACCCTAGTCACCGATTCAGGAGTGGAGTACTTGGTTTCTGAACCAACTAAAATATGGAAGAAGGAAGTTCTTGAATTCCTAACGGGAGCGTCTGTAGATGACTCAGGCTACAGAATCAAATCAAGGGTGCATGGCACCAAGGTCAAGATTACACCCAAATCTCTGAGAAAGGTACTTCAGCTACCTAAAGTTCAGGAAGAAGAGGAAGTGACAACATCTAAGACCAGGGAAGCACTTACCTGGTGTGGACTAGATCCTAAGCTAAAGATAGGATCAGTATTAAACAGGAGAGGAATGAATACTCAAGGAAAATTCTTGTCAGAAATTGTGGGTAAAGTAATACTCAGTAAGACTGGAGGGCATGACAGGGTATCAGCCTCCATGTTCAGTGTTATGACCAGAATCATTTTCAACCTTAAAACAGACTGGTCAATGGTTGTGTTTGAGAAAGTTAAGAAAAGTCTAAAGAAGCCCAATCTGGGCAGGATACTAAGTCTCTACCTGGCTGGTATAATACCAGAGGTCATGAGCAATGCTGCTGGTACTAAAATCAATCATATGAGAAGAATGGATATGAGGATCCTTTCAAGATGGGAAAGAGTGTTGTCTAAGGAAGTTCCTACTCCAGAGAAGCAGGTTTCTAAGAAGGATTCCCCTCCAAAGACGAAGAGGAAGATAGCTGCTGTGACTCAGGAGTCCTCCAGCAGCTCAGGTAGTGAAGAACAGGTTGTTTTCACACCTGATAGTCCAATAGATGTGGCAGCAGAGAAGTCACCTGCTCCTCAAGAGCCAGCAGAAATCCAGGGGGAGCTGCCTACAGCTAGCCCCATGAATAAGGATTCAAGACAGGGGGAGCCTCCAGCTGAAGAACATCCCTCTACACTGGAGAGTGAGCAAGCTACACTCATTATCCAAGAGGTACTTTCTGACCTCAAAACTTTAGATTTTTCTGTAATAGATTCTGATTTGTCTGATGTCCATCAGCAAACTCAGCAAGTAAATCAAGAACCAGATGTTGTTCCTGATAAAGTAGTTGAAGAACCAAGTACATCTCCTGCACAGTCACCTCCTGAATACACAATGGAAGATCTATTTC
The DNA here is from genome assembly GCA_039583875.1 of Platanthera guangdongensis. NCBI lineage: Eukaryota > Viridiplantae > Streptophyta > Magnoliopsida > Asparagales > Orchidaceae > Platanthera > Platanthera guangdongensis. The sequence continues at coordinate 206,282,360 of CM077150.1, read as the reverse complement.
TGAATTTAGATCAAGAGGATTTTGACATGGACAAGAATGCTGCTGATGAAGAGAAGGGTGCTGCTGTTGAGGGGGAGATCTTGGAAGTTCAGGAAGAGCCTATTAGGCAGGAAAGTGAGAAAGCACTTGATGTGCAAGATGACAAACCCTCAAGCCCTAAGGATAGGGTGAATATAGCAAGTACTTCAGAGTCTGAGGATGATGAGACTGAACAAGCTAAAAAGAAGAAATTCTTTGTATTCAAAAGAAGGAGTCAGAGCTACAAGAAGGCTCTACAAACTGTTGCTCAACACTCTCTAGTCCAACAAGCTCCATCAACTGATTATAGTGGATTAATGGTAGCAATGCAAGTTAAGCTGGATGAGCACAGGAGGGCCATAGAAAAATATATTGATGAGGGCCAAAAATCTTTACAATTTGACTTAGCTCAAGACATCAAGTCAATCAGGTTTGAGATGAATCTGAATAAGAAAGAAATGAATGAATGCTTCCACAAAGGTGGAAATGCAGTGGTATTCCTGGCTAAACATCAAGAACAAATTAAGACTCAAGTAGATGATATAGCACTAAAGCAAGGCTATGTGCTGGAGAATCAACTAAGAATGAATGATAATTTGACTGCATCCCACAATGCAATAGTCACTGAACTGAAGAGTAAGTCTGCTGAACCTTCAACATCATCTACTGCTGCCAAAGCTGAATTTGATAAAGTATTTCAGGAAGAAATTGCTGCTGTCAAGACTGCCATTAAAGATTCACAGAAGGTCATTTCTGAACAGCTTACTAAGCTTAGACCTTATTTTAAGGAAGGAATCAGGTACTTGGACAGTCAGATTAGATTCCAAAAGGATGATGTAAGAGATCATGTAGAACAAGAAGTCATAAAGGGGGAGAGGGTGTTAGTCAAAGCTAGCTCTGACCATGCCAAATGGATATCTAACTCCATCAGAGCTACACTGGGCTATCCTCCCCTGTGTGATGATGATAATGTAGCTGAATCTGGTATTCAAAGTGCATATCTTGGAGGTGAGCGACAGGAAGTAGCTCAGGTGATCTATCCACCTCCAGATTTTGACATGGTTCATGCAGAAGTCAGCTCAATGTATAGCCCAACTGCTGGAAAGTCCAATGTTGTTCTGGAAAAGGTTGTTCAACCTATTACAGCAGCTATGCAAGAGGCTATGGACAAAGAAGAAGAGACAAGGCTATCAAAGAAGAGGTTTAGGGAACTAGCAGAACAAAAGCCAGACTTTGAACAGTGGAGCCCTACCTCTAGAAATATCATTCTCACTGCCTGGAAAGCTGCTAAAGACAATACTACTGATAGAAACAAGTGGTTCTCAGAAGCTGAATGGAGGAAGCATGAGATCAGGCAGGAAGCTATTGTCCAGTATAGAAGGAAGGCTAAGTTAGGAAAGCTACCTCCTACAGCTGTGGAGCCTAGCAAGTACTTTCCTAAGCCCTATCATTATTTTGAGAGGCAGAAAATCAAGGCTGAATAACTAAAGAAGAAGGACTCCAAAGGAAAGAAGATTGCTGATACTGAGCCTGCTGCTACTGCTGTAAAAGCCAAAGTGCAAGCTGGGAAAGGCATAGTTATAAAAGAACCTGATCAGAATTAGACTAAGATTAGACTGGAAAATGTTGTAATCTGTTACATCTGAACATTTTTGTAAATCATTGACAATGTATTAAACACAATGTTTGAACAGTTTTTGATAAATATATTTCATGATTGTTCAGTAGAATGTGTCTAATTCTTGTTTGTTCTGTAATGCTGAATGAGTATACATGTGTGCTTTATTACATGTTTAAGTTTACTCTGTTGATATATACCTGCTTTACATCATTCTCTAATTTTTAATTTTGAGTGGTGTATATCATTGACTAAGGGTTATGACTTCTCCAAATAGGGGGAGATTGTTGGGTACATTGGTCAAATGTACCTGATTTGAAGAAGCCTCACCTAACTCAATGATATACATCATAATGTATTTGATGTTTGTTTGAGTTACTTGTGCAGGTTAGGTATACACTGGACTGAAGCTAAAAGTTTCTAAGTCCATGTGTCGACACCCAGAGGGAAAGTGTCGATACTTGAGAAAGCTTGTGTTGACACCCAGACAAGCAGTGTCGACACTTGGAGTAATTGTGTCGACACCTGGGAAGAAGAGTCGACACCAGACAGAAAGTGTCGACACAAGGAGCTGTGTCGACACTCAGTGAAGAAGTATGCAGAAAAGCAGTGTCGACACTTAGCAGAAGTGTCGACACCCTGAAGAACTGAGTCTACACCAGAAAGTGTCGACACTTGGAGTTGTGTCGACACTCAGCAAAAATCTGCAGAGTCTAAGTACAAGTGTCGACACTCAACACAATGTGTCGACACTCAAACAGCAGAGTCAACATATGAAGAATGTGTCGACACTCAACACAATGTGTCGACACACACACAAAGGAGTCAACACTTGAAGTATGTGTCGACACTCAGCACAATGTGTCGATACACAACCAGAAGAGTCAACACTTGAAGCAAGTGTCGACACCCAGCACAATGTGTCGACACTTAGTTGAAGACTCTACACTTGAAGACTTGTGTCGACACAAGGAGCTGTGTCGACACTTAGCAGAGAACAGAAAAGTTTACAAAATATTCTAAGTACAAGTGTCGACACTAAGGGAATGTGTCGACACTCAGCTGAAGAAACAAAATTGAAGACTTGTGTCGACACCAAGAAGCAGTGTCGACACTTGACAGTTTCAACACATAAAGATGTGTCGACACAAAGGAGATGTGTCGACACTTAGAAGAATTCAACAAGTTACAAAAGATCAAGTACTTGTGTCGACACTTAATTTCAGTGTCGACACTTGAAGAAGAATCTTTGTCGAGACATACAAGGAGTTGTGTCGACACCTTGTAGACTTGTGCCGACACTTACACAACATGTGTCGACACTTGGTCTATAAGTGTCGACACTTAAGAACAGAAAGTCTCGACACTATCTGATAGTTAGAGAATTTCAAGAAGTGACTGGTTGACATGACAGCTGCCGATCCAGCCGGTCTACAGCAACTGTCAGAGAAATCAGAAGTCTGTTATGAACCGGACCAGCCGGTTACCATGAAGGAAGCCTATAAATAGGCACCCATAGTTTACAGAATCTGATTGATTGTTGTTGTTACAAGTAGTTGTCAAGAATACTTAAAGTGGTTGATCAGATTCTTCAAGTAATCAGGAAAGTGATACACAGAGGATCAACACAAGAAGATCTGGCAGTCAAACTGCAGATCTAAGAAGTTGGAGAGAGAGAGCTCCAATCAAGAATTCAGTCTTTGGAACTAAGGCTGAGAAGAAGGATTCAGAATCATCTGGATCTCAAGAAGCAGAGGTCAAGGATCAACTGCAGAAGATTCAGACTAATTCAGTTCTAACTCAAGAAGCTTTGAAGGAAGCTAAGTCAGTTTGGATCTAACTGAGTTCTTCCAAGAACTCTTCAAGAAACTCTCAACTTCTCTCTTATTTTCTGAGTTGTAGAGTTAGCTATTGTATTTCTATTTTAACTTGTAGGATCCATTGGATCTGAGAGAATTGTAAGCCTATATTATAAAGGCTGTGGGTAGGGCTTGGTTGCCTGAGTGTAGGAGTTGAAGAACTCTGAGTGTAGGCCTTAATTGGCTGAGTGTAGGCCTGGGTGGCTGAGTGTAGGCCTTGGTGGCTGAGTGTAAGGCTTTGGGCCTGAGGTGTAGGAACCTAGTTGGGTTCTGAGATAGTGGAGAAGGTTGGCCGAATCTAGTACACTGCTAGATAGGCGAAGGGGGAAAGTGGATGTACCCAAATATTGGGGAACCACTATAAATTAGTGTGTGTGTTGTGCTGTGCTGTGGATTAAATGTTTATATTCTGTGATTGCTGTTAACTGTAGAATTCTGTGAAATAACTATTGTGCTGCCTACAAAGTTTTAAAAAAGTTTAGGTCACCTATTCACCCCCCCTCTAGGTGTTTAGGTATCATATCTTTCATATAGATTCCTCTACACCAGTGTGCTTTTTAGCAAAAGATAGTGTGTCTCTTGGTGACCAATGACACAAGAGACTAGTACATATTAATTTCAAAACTATTAATAAATTATTTTAAATGAACTTAGTACGTGATGCCCCAAATGTCAAGTGCGTCAAAGATAGACCTTGTCATGCATGCGTAAAAGGCAAGCAAACAAGGGCTACCTTTAAAAGCGTTATTGGCAAAGACTCTAATAGATGTCTCCATCTATTGCATATGGGCTTGTTTGCTCCACTTCAAATTAGAAGTTTGAGAAGTAAGGATTATACGCTAGTAATTGTTGATGACTACTCGTGCTTTGCATGAGTGTTCTTTCTAAAACACAAGTCAGATACCTTCGAGATCTTTACTAATTTTGTCAGGCAAATCCAGAATGAATAGAACTGCTCCATAGTCAAAATCAGAAGTGACAATGGAACAGAGTTAAAATCTGGGGCCATGATAGAATTCTGTGAAAGCTTAGGTATCTTTCATGAGTTTTCCTCTCCTCGTACTCCACAACAGAATGGGGTGGCTGAGAGAAGGAACAGAACACTCATAGAGGCCTGCAGGACAATGTTGAGTGATGCTTCACTTTCGGAGTACTTCTGGGCTGAAGCTGTCAATACTGCATGCCACGTGCAAAATCGAGCACTCATAAACAAAAACCATGATAAGACACCTTACAAACTTCTAAAGGGCAGGAAGTCAACCATCTCATACTTTAGAATCTTTGGCTATAAATGCTTCGTACTTAACAATGGTAAGTATCATACCACCAAGTTCAGCGAAAAGAGTTTTGAAGGTATTTTTGTAGGTTATAGTAGCCATAGTAAGGCATATAGAATATTTAATAGAAAAACCCTGGTGGTAGAAGAATCGATACATGCTGTATTTGATGAGACGAGCTTGCTGCAAAGCAATCCGTCTAGTATGCTCATTGACGATGCAGGTGCAAAGCTAGATGAAATCAACCTGAAAGAGCCCAATGAGGAAAAAGACGAAACATTCTTCAAGATCACCACTCCAACCCTTATTGGGGAGGTAGATGATCAAAATGAAGAGATCGTCCAAGTTGAAGAAGTCACTCCGGTGATTGAAGATAATCCAGATGCAAGGACTTTAGAGCTCAGACATCTGAAGGATCGCCCCATGGACTAGATCATAGGAGATCCCCGGGACGGTGTCAGAACTCGAAGAGGTACAATTAATGAGAATTTATATTTGAGTTTTCTCTTACAGGTTGAACCGAAGAAGTTTGAGGAAGCAAACTCGGACGCATCGTGGATACTGGCTATGGAAGAAGAACTAAATCAGTTCAAGCGCTGCAATGTATGGAAACTTGTTCCAAGACCCAAAGGAAAGATCGTCATTGGAAAAAAATGGGTCTACAGGAACAAGATGGACGAAGATGGAACGATCATAAAGAATAAGGCCAGACTTATCACTAAAGGCTATCGTCAAGAAGAAGGAATCGACTTCGACCAGACATATGCTCCAGTGGCAAGGCTGGAGGCTATAAGGTTGTTCCTAGCATATGGTGCATTCAAAGGCTTCACTGTCTATCAGATGGACGTAAAGTATGCCATCCTAAATGGTAACATAAAGGAGGAAGTGTATGTGGAACAACCTTCAGGTTTCGTTTATCCTAACTTTTCTGATTATGTTTATTTCCTGTACAAGGCCCTATATGGTCTGAAACAAGCTCCTAGAGCTTGGTATGAGACGCTGTCTAGCTTTCTACTTGAGAACAAGTTCACAAGGGGAAATATAGACAATACATTATTTCTTAGGGAAATAAAAGGCAAGATTTTGCTAGTACAAATCTATGTCGACGACATTATTTTTGGCTCTACAGACGACAACCTCTGCAAAAAGTTCTCAAAACTTATGCAAGGGAAGTTTGAAATGAGCAGTATGGGCGAGCTGAAGTATTTCTTAAGGCTTCAGGTGAAACAATCTGAAGATGGAATTTTCATCTCGTAGACCAAGTTCACCAAAGAGCTGATTAAGAAATTCAGAATGGAGAACGCAACCTCTATGAGGACTCCAATGGGCTCAACTATGTCTCTGGACAAGGATGAAAAAGGGAAACCTTTTGATGAAACCAAGTACAGCAGCATAATTTGATCCTTACTCTACCTTACTGCCAGTAGACCCGATATAATGTTTTCAACATGTGTCTGTGCTAGATTTTAGGTGAACTCTAAGGAATCTCACTACGCTGCTGCAAAGCGAATTTTGAGATACCTTAAAGGTACACCAAATCTTGTCTTATGGTACCCAAGAAGTAATGACATCGAACTAATTGGTTTTTCAGATGCAGATTTTGCAGGAAGCAAAGATGACAGGAAAAGCACCTCCGGGACTTGCCAATTCTTTGGAAGAAGGCTAATCTCCTGGAGTAGTAAGAAGCAGAACTGTGTCGCAATCTCAACGGCCGAGTCAGAGTACATCTCTGCAGGCAATTATTGTGCACAGTTACTCTGAATTAAGAATCAATTTGAGGATTACAACATGAAGTTCAAGGATGTCCCATTATTTTGCGACTCTTCCAGCGCAATTGCAATAGCCAACAATCCAGTCTCGCACAGCCGAGCAAAGCATATCGAGCTAAGGTAGCATTTCATCTGGGAGCATGTAGAGCATGGGGACATAGATCTCCAATATATCTCCACAGACAGGCAAGTTGCTGTTAAATTTTCTCAACGTGGTCAGCAAGATAGCCCAAACACCAAATTAATATCTTCGGAACTACCCAGTTCGCACGCTGAACCGCGGAAACCCAAGGACTAGAGGTTGCACCCAACAAAACAATGGAAGCACAAGAAGATCTTATTATGCATTCACTTCATTACAATCCGAGGCATACATAGCGAGACATGATTTCGCTAGTATTACAGCTGTAAACAGAAAGAACCAAAAAACAAGCCGGGCGGACAGAACTTCAGTCCGCCGAGACCGCGAGGTCGCCGAGACCGCCGAGACCGCCCAAGCTATGCTGCAATCCGCCGAATACCACGGAGTCCGCCGAGACCGCGAGGTCGCGCGGACAGACCGTTATTCGCCTCCTGCTGAACCCGAACTGAGGAACTCCCCTACCCGCCTGAAGCCGGCGGACAGGTTATTGAAGCTGGGAAAGTTGAACCAGAACTGACAAGCCGCAGAGCGACCTCCTGCTGAGTCCGCAGAGACCGCGCACTTCCAAGCACTGACCGAAGTCACAGCCAAGCTCCTGGCTCCTTGAAGTTATCCGCGCGACCTGCACACAGCAAACCGTCAGCCTGAAACAATCCGTGCGGACTGAAAAACACAGACCGCAGCACTCGCCCAACCCAAATTACTGTTCACTCACGTTACTTCTGGTTACTGTAGATGTGCCAGGGGGGGTCCTATTTATAGGCCAGGTGAGGAGTGTGGTCACCGCCCATGAGATAGCGACACCGCCCCAGCCCGCGCGAACACAAAACGACTGTCCGCTCAGTCCGCGAGGACTTAGCCAGTCACCAAGGGAAACCGCCAGGAGCAAGGCAACCATTGACGAACCCTCTCCAGTCCGCCCAAGCTAAGCGGACAAGGCACCAGCCCGCAAAGCTCCAACTGCATCAGGACAGCACCTTCTTCAATGGCAGTCCGCACCAACCCGAGGCAGTCCGCAAGACTCACACCTCAATCCGCCACAAGTCCACGACCAAAGGCAAACAGCAACAGTCCGCCCGGTCACAGCGGACTTGGCGGATACGGCGGACACCATGAACTTGACACCAAGTGTGACCAAGTCCAAAACCATCAAGGGCCAGTGCGAGCATGGCGGACACAAAGTCCCGTCCGCCAAACACCCTAGCACAGACCGCAACCAGTCCGCGAGCTCCTCGCACTTGTCCAATGCAGTAGCTTCCTGCCGGACTCCAATCACAGTCCGCCAACCACGATCTCCACAGCAAACACCTGCTGTGCCACCAGAACTTGACAAGGCCTCAGCCAAGCTCTAGGCTCAGTCCGCAACAGCCAGAACCGCGGACACTCCAGTCCGCAAGCTATCCGCGAACTCGAACCAACCCGCCAACAGCACAAACTTGCACCCGCGACCACTAAGCAATGCACCAGTCCGCAAGCCTCTCTATCCGCAGATACCAGGCCGCACCAAACCGCGGACACCATGCAACAACCCGCTCAGAACACAGCCGGCTTCCACCAGACTTTTCACCAGGCCGCAACCTCAGTCCGCCCAGTCCGCCCAGTCCGCCAAGGCTGTCCGCACAGGCCGCGCGGCCTGTCCCGTCACCCACTTCCACTTCACAAATTTCAACACTCCCCCTTGAAGTGAGAAGTGGTGACTAAGCCCAGCAAGCTGCGCAAGCGTTCAAAGGGCCCCTTCGACAGCGGCTTCGTGAAGATGTCAGCAAGATTATCTTCACTCCGAACATGCCCGACCAGCAGAGACCCCTCCAACACCTTCTCCCGGATGAAGTGGTGATCAATCTCTATGTGCTTGGTCCTGGCGTGACACACTGGATTGTTTACCAGTTTGAGAGCACTCTCATTGTCACCCCGGAGTAAAGTAGGCCCTTGCACTTCTTCATGAACATCCTCTATGAGTCTCCTCAACCAAACAGCTTCCCGAGCAGCCAAGGCCGAAGCCTTATACTCCGCCTCCGTGGTTGAAACCGACACCGAGTCCTGCTTCTTGCAACACCACGAGATGCTAGCTGAACCGCAAGTGAACACATAACCAGAAGTAGACCTTCGATCATCCGAATCACCGCCATAGTCAGCATCCGTGTACCCGAGCAATGCAAACTCCGCATCCCTTCCATAGAGGAGTCCCATCTCAGAAGTCACCTTGACATACTTCAGAATTCCCTTCGCCGCCACTAGATGAGATTGCCTTGGTTCAGCCATATACCGACTTACTCGGCCAACAGCATAAGCTATATCCGGCCTTGTAATCGTCAGATAAATCAAGCTCCCAACAAGAGCCCTGAACACCAAGGGATCATTAAGCACCCTTCCCTCATCTCGTCGAAGCTTCAGCCCAGATTCCAGTGGAGTAGAGCACTTCTTCCCTTCGCCCATGCCAAACCGTTTCACAATACGATCAGCATACCCTTTCTGGCTAATGAGAATCCCACACTCCTTCCTCTCCACTTCCAGACCAAGAAAGTGATGCAACTCTCCCAAGTCTTTCATCTCGAAGCGTATAGCAAGCTCTCCCCTGAGCCTTGCTACTTCCTCCTCCGAGTTCCCTGTGATGATCATATCATCCACATACAGCAGGACCAAGACTCTTAGCTCTCCCTTCTTCTTGACGAACAAGCTAGAATCCGAGTTAGAAGCCAGGTATCCACAGAACTGCAGGTACTCTGCAATCTTCCCATACCACGCTCGAGGAGCTTGCTTCAACCCATAGAGAGCCTTCCTGAGTTTGCAGACATAGTCCGGATGCTTCTCAGAGACGAAACCAAGCGGCTGATCCATGAAGATGTCCTTGTCAATCTCTCCGTAAAGAAAGGCATTCTTCACATCGAGTTGCCACAAACTCCATCCCTTGCAAGCAGCCAAGGCGATCACCACTCTTACAGACGTCATCTTCGCAACTGGACTGAATGTCTCCTCATAGTCTTCTCCATACTGCTGTGAGAATCCTCTAGCGACCAGGCGAGCCTTGAACCGATCAATGCTCCCATCAGCCTTCTTCTTCAACTTATACACCCACTTGCAAGTAACCGGAGTAATGCCATCAACCTTGGGCACAAGGTCCCAGGTTTCATTCTTCTTCAGAGCATCAATCTCTTCCTTCATGGCACCTTCCCACTCCTTCACTCCAGTGGCCTCGTTGAAGCTTGCAGGCTCTCGCTCATCCAGAGGACCTGCAAAGAAACAGGAGACAAAGCTCACTGCATTCCCATCACAGTACCGAGCCGGTGGCTTAACCACCCTCTTCGATCTCCGAAGACACGGCTCCTTGCTCACGGCTTCCGTTGCTTCTTCAGGCTCCACTCCTACCTGGGGCAAGCATTGAGCAGTGCTCCCCCTGCTTCCTGAGCCAGAAGGCTCAGCCTCGGAGTTCGAAGCAACAGGAGCTGCTGGAGAAACAGCAAGCTCCTCTTCCAAGCCTTCAGCAGCCTCCACCGGTGCTTCCTCAACCTTGCTACTTCCGGTAGGCTCCACCGAGCCACCTCCATATGACGTCAGCTCGTCAAAGACAACGTCTCTTGACACCACGAACTTCTTCGTCACAGGGTCCATGCACTTCCATCCCTTCTTCCGCTCATCATAGCCAACAAAGACAAGTTTCCTTGCCTTCGCATCCAGCTTTGTCCGTGAAGCATCCGGGACATGCACGTAGCAAGTTGAACCGAACACCCGAAGGTGTCCAACACTCGGCTTCTCCTTCAGCAGCAGCTCAATGGGCGTCTTCATGTTGATAGGGCTGAGTGGCATCCGGTTGATAACATATGCAGCACAAGACATTCCCTCCGCCCAAAAGGACCTCGGGATATCTTTCGCATGCAGCCAGCATTTGCAGGTTTCCGTCAAATGACGGATCTTCCGCTCCGCTACCCTATTTTGTTGTGGAGTGTGAGCACATGTAAGCTCCCGTTGGATCCCGTGCTTCCTGCAGAAGTTAGAAAACTCGGAAGAGACAAACTCTCCCCCGTTATCAGTTCGAAACTTCTTAATCCGCAAGCCAAGCCGGCCTTCTACCAACTCCTTGAACTCCACGAACAAACGGAAGGCATCCGACTTCTCCTTTAAGAAGTACACCCAAGTATACCTTGAGTAGTCATCAACCAAGACAAGCATGTATCTGCTTCCACCAAGGCTGGCAGTAACAGTCGGTCCCATCAGGTCGCCATGAATACACTCCAATGGTTTCTTGCTCCTTGTTTGAGATTTATCAAACGGAAGGCGATGTGCCTTACCGTATTGACAGCCCGCACAAACATGCCCATCACCAAAGGAGGACAACATCGGCAACCCCCTCACCAGACTTCTACTCGCCATTGCCTTCAGCTTGTCCATGCCAACATGCCCCAGCCTCTCATGCCAGATAGCCGCACTATCATTGGCCCTCATCTTATCAACATAGGCACTGGTGGAAAGAACAAATAAGTTCTTCACCCTCCTCCCAACATGAGCAACATCAGCCTTTACCGCTGATACGTTGCGAAGGAACCTCACGTCTGTTGGCCCAAACAGAACGTGATACCCAGCGTCCACCGCGTTGGTCACCGAGAAGAGGTTCTTCTTCATGCCCGGCACGTGATACACACTCCTTAACGTGAGTGGCCCCTGATCACTACCCAAAGACACGACCCCCTCCTTCTCTACTGCATAAACAGTATTATCAGCAGTGATAATAGCTTCATTACCTGAGTAAGCCTGCATGGAGGTGAACTTCGACTTGTCTCCGGTGAGGTGATGACCACACCCGGAGTCGACGATCCACTCGCTGTTGAAGTCCTCAGCAGATAAGGCCCGGACACAAGTGCCCGTCATGAAAGCTCCTCCCCATTCTGCTTCTTCACTTCGTGAGCAAGCTTCCTCCTTTCCCGCAGCATGCCCAGGCTGCAGTTTGACCTTGCAGTCCCGCTTGAAGTGCCCACGCTGATGACACCGGTAGCACTTCAGATTCTTCTTCCAGTCCTTAGGAGCATTGCTCCTCTCCGGCGGATATGAAGTTGAAGTCTCCTTCTCAACAGCTGCCTGCACCTTCTTCTTCTTCTTCCCTTCCCATCCCTTCTTCTTGCCTGAGAAGAGAGCCTCGCTGCCTTCCTGATTCAGATTCACTCCAGCCATCTGCCTTGCTAAGCTCTCCTGCGAGGCAAGCAGATTCTCCAGCTCCAGCAGAGACGGCTGAGTAGCCCACCCTTGAACAGACGTAACAAAGGCCACATACTCCTTCCGCAAGCCGCGGAAAATGTGCCTTTTCATCTTTGCCTCAGAGATAGGCTCATCAGGATCCAGTGCCGATAGCTCAGCACACAAGCTCTTCATCTTTAAGAAGTACCTGGAGATGGAAAGGTCTCCCTGAGTTGCCCTGGCCAACTCATTCTCCAGGAACTGAAGCCGCGCCACATTCTTCCTATTGAACAACTCATCAATGGTTGTCCAAATATCAGCAGCCGACTCACATCCAATGATGTGATCAAACAGTTCCGGAGAGACAGCTCTCTTCAGAACAAACTCTGCCTTAGCATTAGTTCTTCTCCAGAGCCTCACCTGTTCAGCAGTTCCGAAAGCAGCAGTTACTTCCTGTCTGTCGTCTCCACCGACAACTTCCCATAGCTCCTCGCCCAGAAGATAACTCTTCATGCACGACTTCCACTTTTTATAGTTAGTCGGCGTTAAGAGTTCAATGCCCAGACCTCTTGCTAAGCTTCCTTCCATTGCAATCACCTGTTGGTACCCTTCAGCAGCTCCGAGCAACAACACAGGTTGATCACCACTCAATCACTGAGTAACAACACTGGCTGACCTCCGCTCACGCAACTGAACCTCCAACCTCAGTAACCTCCCTCTGATACCATGTTAAATTTTCTCAACGTGGTCAGCAAGATAGCCCAAACACCAAATTAATATCTTCGGAACTACCCAGTTCGCACGCTGAACCGCGGAAACCCAAGGACTAGAGGTTGCACCCAACAAAACAATGGAAGCACAAGAAGATCTTATTATGCATTCACTTCATTACAATCCGAGGCATACATAGCGAGACATGATTTCGCTAGTATTACAGCTGTAAACAGAAAGAACCAAAAAACAAGCCGGGCGGACAGAACTTCAGTCCGCCGAGACCGCGAGGTCGCCGAGACCGCCGAGACCGCCCAAGCTATGCTGCAATCCGCCGAATACCACGGAGTCCGCCGAGACCGCGAGGTCGCGCGGACAGACCGTTATTCGCCTCCTGCTGAACCCGAACTGAGGAACTCCCCTACCCGCCTGAAGCCGGCGGACAGGTTATTGAAGCTGGGAAAGTTGAAACAGAACTGACAAGCCGCAGAGCGACCTCCTGCTGAGTCCGCAGAGACCGCACACTTCCAAGCACTGACCGAAGTCACAGCCAAGCTCCTGGCTCCTTGAAGTTATCCACGCGACCTGCACACAGCAAACCGTCAGCCTGAAACAATCCGTGCGGACTGAAAAACACAGACCGCAGCACTCGCCCAACCCAATTACTGTTCACTCACGTTACTTCTGGTTACTGTAGATGTGCCAGGGGGGTCCTATTTATAGGCCAGGTGAGGAGTGTGGTCACCGCCCATGAGATAGCGACACCGCCCCAGCCCGCGCGAACACAAAACGACTGTCCGCTCAGTCCGCGAGGACTTAGCCAGTCACCAAGGGAAACCGCCAGGAGCAAGGCAACCATTGACGAACCCTCTCCAGTCCGCCCAAGCTAAGCGGACAAGGCACCAGCCCGCAAAGCTCCAACTGCATCAGGACAGCACCTTCTTCAATGGCAGTCCGCACCAACCCGAGGCAGTCCGCAAGACTCACACCTCAATCCGCCACAAGTCCACGACCAAAGGCAAACAGCAACAGTCCGCCCGGTCACAGCGGACTTGGCGGATACGGCGGACACCATGAACTTGACACCAAGTGTGACCAAGTCCAAAACCATCAAGGGCCAGTGCGAGCATGGCGGACACAAAGTCCCGTCCGCCAAACACCCTAGCACATACCGCAACCAGTCCGCGAGCTCCTCGCACTTGTCCAATGCAGTAGCTTCCTGCCGGACTCCAATCACAGTCCGCCAACCACGATCTCCACAGCAAACACCTGCTGTGCCACCAGAACTTGACAAGGCCTCAGCCAAGCTCTAGGCTCAGTCCGCAACAGCCAGAACCGCGGACACTCCAGTCCGCAAGCTATCCGCGAACTCGAACCAACCCGCCAACAGCACAAACTTGCACCCGCGACCACTGAGCAATGCACCAGTCCGCAAGCCTCTCTATCCGCAGATACCAGGCCGCACCAAACCGCGGACACCATGCAACAACCCGCTCAGAACACAGCCGGCTTCCACCAGACTTTTCACCAGGCCGCAACCTCAGTCCGCCCAGTCCGCCCAGTCCGCCAAGGCTGTCCGCACAGGCCGCGCGGCCTGTCCCGTCACCCACTTCCACTTCACAAATTTCAACAGTTGCAGATATTTTCACGAAGCTGCTGGATGAGACGAAGTTCTCATTCTTAAAAACGGAACTTGGGATGCTCAATAAAGAAGATTAGAGAAGTTTATATTTCAACAAAGCAAAAAAAATTAAAGGGTTAGTCAAAATTTGGCATTTCAAAAATTTTCTCTCTTTCTGACTCGAGATTGTTAAAATTCAACAAACCGCAGACGCCCCCTTGGATACCCTGTTGAAAACTCAACAAACCGAAGGAGAATACGCCCACTTATAATGTTGAAAGTTTTCCCGGATCGTGGAGTTAGCAGGGGTTATCTCAACAAAGCAGTAACAACCAGCAACACATGCAGCACAAGCTTCTTTATTGATCAAGAGCAAACTTCTTTACACAGCGAGACATACATGGCGAGACATGCTTCACCAAAACCCAACACCGGGAGAGCAGAGACAGTTACAAAGACAAGAACAAAAAACAAGTCGCGCGGACTCAATCAACAAGCCGCCGACCTACTGCTGTGGAGTCCGCTCAGTCCGCCAGGTCGCCAGACCGCAACCCAAGCCGCACGGACTCACTCCTAATTCCAATGCTTAGCTCTTCACCGCCGGTCTGCACGCCGCCAGACCGCACAAGCTGCGTCACCGAATGGAACAGTCCGCCTGAAGCAGGCGACTTCCTGAACCCCGAACCAAGTTGCCAAAGAGAAGACCGCCTGGTCGCTATCCGCGACCTGCTATTTACCGTCTGTTGCTTAACCGCAGAGTCCGCACTGTCCCTGACCGCAATCAGAACCAAGTCCTGGCTTTCCAGCGCTATCCGCACAACCTGCACAGCACAACCGGGTCAACTCTCAATCCGCGCGGACACAAGGTCCAGACCGCAGCAACTTGCGCGAGCTCAATTACTGTTCACTTACTTCGGTCTAGGTTCGTTACTCCTGATGTGACATGGGTCCTATTTATAGGCACGACGATGAGTATGGTCACCGCCCTAGCCGATAGGAACACCGCCACAACCCGCAGCTAGAACAAGTGTGTCCACCAGCCCGCGGACACACATTCCAGTTCGCCGCTCCTGTGCAGATAGCCAGTCCGCCCCAGCTTCTCCAAGGCCAGACTCCAATATCCAGCCCGCCTTGCCGCCAGAGCCCAAGCCAGGACCACCACAGCCGGACTCCACAACAGCCATGTCCGCTATTCTACGGACAAGGCATCAGCCCGCAAAACCCGAGCCCGCAGCCTCGCCATCAAGGCACCTGCCGGACTCAGCGGACACCCGGCTTCCGTACGCATATACCAAGTCCATTGCCCCATTTCCAAGGCACCTCCGGACTTAGCGGACACGCCAATCCAGTCCGCTAACAGCAGACTCCAGTCCGCAACTCCTGAGTCCATTACCTCGTCACAAGGCTAAACCGGACTCAGCGGACTTCGGCTCCAGTCCGTACGCTCCTGCACAAGCAATTCTCCAGTCCGCATTTCCCCAAGCTAGCAAACAAGGCAACTGCACTTCTACTACGCTTGATGGACTGAGAAACCAGCCCGCGCTCCACTGCGCGATCTCCCCGGACTGAGCCATCCTGGACTTGGTTCAATTCCCACCAAGTCCAGTCCGCTGGCTGCAAGGGCCAGTCCGCACTTACTGGCGGACACTGGATCTAGCCCGCCATACCGGGCGACCTCCAGTTTTTGTCCGCGCTTACCGGCGGTCTCCGCGGCTTCCACATGCCGCTTCACTAGAGCAAGACCAAGGCAACTGCCAAACCGGTCTGCCGAGCTCCAGTTCTTCAGTCCGCTTTATGCCGGACTCCGCGGAAAACATTTCTATCCGCCCGGTTACTTCCTGGGAGACAACCGCCTGCTGAGCATACACTGGCCTGTCAGACCGCCGCTGCTGTCCGCGTAGTCCGCGCGAACAGACCGCCCAGGCCGCCACAGAGCAAACCGCCTGCAACATCCCTGCCGACCTAGCAGTCCGCCAACCCAGTCCGCGTAGTCCGCGCGGATAGGTTTCCCAAGCCTTCCATTCACCCACTTTCACTTCACAGAATTCAACACTCCCCCTTGAAGTGAGAAGTGGTGAATAACTCCAGCAGCTCCCGTAACCTTGCACCTAGTCCTTCCGATAGCATCTACGAAGAGATGTCCAAGACATAGTCCTCGCCCCGCATATCATGGACCATGAGGGAGCCCTCCAGCATCTCCCAAAAGGAGCCATGCTTCCCTCTGCCTTCTTCAGCTTCAACCTCCAGTCATGCATCACAGGAGTATCACCAACTTCCTTGGATACTGAAGTCCAAGCCTTGTTACCTCTGAGAGAAGTCACCTCTTCAGACTTGGTGTCAACCACCTCCTTGATTCTATTGGGGTCATCATAGCCAGAAGTACCTTGCTCGACCTGAGGGCTAACAAGGAAACACGGAACCAAGTCCGTCATGTTTCCTTCACAATATCGAGCTGGTGGCTTACTGATTCTCTTCGATTTCCGAAGAACCTGATCATGGCTAACCACCTCCACTGCTATTGAACCAGCTCCGTTCCCGGGCAAACCCGGAACAATGCTCCTTTTGCTCCCTGAACAAGACTCCTTCTTACTGGAACCAAAAGCATCTGGAGCAACGCTCCCCCTGCTACCTGAACCAGAAGACTCCCCTCTTGAACAAGAACAGCCAGGAACATCGCTCCCCTTGCTTCCTGAACCGGAAGCCTCCGCCTTCGAGCCAGAAGATCCTGGAGCATCGCTCCCCCTTCTTCCCAACTCTGACGCCTTTGCCCCGGAGCTAAAACAACCTGGAGCACCTGGTGACTCAGGCAACTCCACTTCCTTAGCAGCAGCCTCCTTCAGCCCACCATCTGACCTGCTTATCTCTAGCTCCACATAAGAGCTACCCCAATACGGCGTCAACTCATCAAAAACAATGTCTCTCGACACTATGAGTTTCTTCGTCGCAGGATCCATACACCTCCATCTTCTTCTCTGCTCATCATACCCAACAAAGACTAGTTTTGTCTTGAGAGCACCCGGAGAGTGTAAATAGCAGGTAGATCCAAACACCCGAAGGTGCTTCACTGAGGGCTTCACTCCGAACATCAGCTCATAAGGAGTCTTCATTATGATCGGACTAAGAGGCATCCGGTTGATGACATGAGCAGCACAGGCTATTCCCTCCACCCAAAGAGCCTTCGGAACGCCTTTACTCTGAAGCCAACACTTGCAGGTCTCCGTTAACCAACGGATCATCCGAGCTGCAATACTACCCTGTTGTGAAGTATGTCCACAAGAAAGCTCCATCCGGATCCCTTGCTTCCTGCAAAAGCGTGAGAACTCGGTTGAGCCAAACTCACCACCGATACTTGTCCTCAACACCTTGATCCTCCGGCCAAGCTAGCCTTCCACAAGCTTCTTGAACTCCACAAACAAGCGTACCATGTTGGACTTCTTCTTCATAAAGTATACCCAAGTATACCCAGAACAGTCATCAACCAATATCAGCATGAACCTGCTGCCTCCAAGACTGGCTGTGATGGTCGGTCCCACCAGAGCACAATGGACAACCGCCAAAGGTGCATTACATCTGGATTGTGCTTTGTCAACCATGAAGCGATAGGCTCCACTTTCCTGACATCCCGCACACCCCCGACCATCGCCATAGGATGACAATCTAGGCAAGCCTCTTACGAGTCTTCTTTCCGCCATTGCTTTCAGCTTGTCCATCCCTACATGCCCCAGTCTTTCATGCCAGATAGCAGCACTATCCTTGGCATCCAGCCGATCAGATCTAGAACTAGTTGAAGTCCCAACTACGTTCTTCTCCTTCCTCCCTACCTGAGCAACGTTCGCCGAGAGCAAGGTAATCTTGCACTCCTTCAGAAGATGACCTTGCTGCTTGCATTTATAGCACCTTGGTCCTTCCTTCCTCTTCCTATCACGCCTAGGAGAAACACTCCTTTCTTCCTGATACGAAGTAGAGGGACCAACGTCAGCAGCAACCTTCACCTCCTTCCTGAACAACCCATCAAGGGAAGTCCAAACCTCCGCAGCTGACCGACATCCACTGATGTGGTCCAAGAGCTCCGATGAGATCACCTACTTGAGAATAGACTCCGCTTTCGCATTTGCCTCCTTCCAAGCTCTCATCGCCTCAGCATTGCCAGCAGTATCCTCTTGTCTTCCTGCTCCGCATACAACCTCCCAAAGGTCCTCGCCAAGAAGAAAGCTCTTCATACAGGACTTCCACTGTTCACAGTTCGTCTCTGTAAGAAGATCAATACCAAGACAACTTTTATCCTCCACTGCCATAGTTCTACCACTGGTTTCCTCTTCAGAAGAGCAACTACTTCCATTGAGCACTGCTTGACCACTCCAACAACCTGGCTCTGATACCATGTTAAAATTCAACAAACCGCAGACGCCCCCTTGGATACCCTGTTGAAAACTCAACAAACCGAAGGAGAATACGCCCACTTATAATGTTGAAAGTTTTCCCGGATCGTGGAGTTAGCAGGGGTTATCTCAACAAAGCAGTAACAACCAGCAACACATGCAGCACAAGCTTCTTTATTGATCAAGAGCAAACTTCTTTACACAGCGAGACATACACGGCGCGACATGCTTCACCAAAACCCAACACCGGGAGAGCAGAGACAGTTACAAAGACAAGAACAAAAAACAAGTCGCGCGGACTCAATCAACAAGCCGCCGACCTACTGCTGTGGAGTCCGCTCAGTCCGCCAGGTCGCCAGACCGTAACCCAAGCCGCGCGGACTCACTCCTAATTCCAATGCTTAGCTCTTCACCGCCGGTCTGCACGCCGCCAGACCGCACAAGCTGCGTCACCGAATGGAACAGTCCGCCTGAAGCAGGCGACTTCCTGAACCCCGAACCAAGTTGCCAAAGAGAAGACCGCCTGGTCGCTATCCGCGACCTGCTGTTTACCGTCTGTTGCTTAACCGCAGAGTCCACACTGTCCCTGACCACAATCAGAACCAAGTCCTGGCTTTCCAGCGCTATCCGCACAACCTGCACAGCACAACCGGGTCAACTCTCAATCCGCGCGGACACAAGGTCCAGACCGCAGCAACTTGCGCGAGCTCAATTACTGTTCACTTACTTCGGTCTAGGTTCGTTACTCCTGATGTGACATGGGTCCTATTTATAGGCACGACGATGAGTATGGTCACCGCCCTAGCCGATAGGAACACCGCCACAACCCGCAGCTAGAACAAGTGTGTCCGCCAGCCCGCGAACACACATTCCAGTTCGTCGCTCCTGTGCAGATAGCCAGTCCTCCCCAGCTTCTCCAAGGCCGGACTCCAATATCCAGCACGCCTTGCCGCCAGAGCCCAAGCCAGGACCACCACAGCCGGACTCCACAACAGCCGTGTCCGCTATTCTGCGGACAAGGCATCAGCCCGCAAAACCCGAGCCCGCAGCCTCGCCATCCAGGCACCTGCCGGACTCAGCGGACACCCGGCTTCCGTCCGCATATACCAAGTCCATTACCTCATTGCCAAGGCACCTCCGGACTTAGCGGACACGCCAATCCAGTCCGCTAACAGCAGACTCCAGTCCGCAACTCCTGAGTCCATTACCTCGTCACAAGGCTAAACCAGACTCAGCGGACTTCGGCTCCAGTCCGCACGCTCCTGCACAAGCAATTCTCCAGTCCGCATTTCCCCAAGCTAGCAAACAAGGCAACTGCACTTCTACTACGCTTGACGGACTGAGAAACCAGCCCGCACTCCACTGCGCGATCTCCCCGGACTGAGCCCTCCTGGACTTGGTTCAATTCCCACCAAGTCCAGTCCGCTGGCCGCAAGGGCCAGTCCGCACTTACTGGCGGACACTGGATCTAGCCCGCCATACCGGGCGACCTCCAGTTTCTGTCCGCGCTGACTGGCGGCCTTCGCGGCTTCCACATGCCGCTTCACTAGAGCAAGACCAAGGCAACTGCCAAACCGGTCTGCTGAGCTCTAGTTCTTCAGTCCGCTTTATGCCGGACTCCGCGTATAACATTTCTATCCGTCCGGTTACTTCCTGGGAGACAACCGCCTGCTGAGCATACACTGGCCTGTCAGACCGCCGCTGATGTCCGTGTAGTCCGCGCGAATAGACCGCCCAGGCCGCCACAGAGCAAACCGCCTGCAACATCCCTGCCGACCTAGCAGTCCGCCAACCCAGTCCGCGTAGTCCGCGCGGATAGGTTTCCCAAGCCTTCCATTCACCCACTTTCACTTCACAGAATTCAACAGAGATAGACTTGACCTACTCGAGTAATCAAAGGACCTACTCGAGTACATCTTCTATCTCTTGTGTATATGCATTTGGTTTTCAAATTTTCTTATGCCGCCTTTTCAATGGTTTAAGTTATTTCCTTCTAGATTAACTAGACTTAAACCTAGGGTTTATAAATATGAATTTCCGAAAATCTCTCTACACGAAATCATTTCACTCTCTCGTGTACTCGGCTATCGTTTTGTCTCCCTTCAAGAAGTTGCAGAGCCGCATCATCTTCCTCTCTTCCCGTCAAGCAAGAATGATGGTCGCCTCCTCCAAGATCGGCGTGGGATCTGAACTAGTTGCCACAGCGATTGCAGAACTTTCGGATGATTTCCACAATTTGTTGATTCTACTAGACACCGCAGGGCTATCTTTCATCCTACAAGAACCGTGCCGAATCCTTTTCCCTGAAGTAGCAGAATTCTTCAAGAACCTCAAGGTCAAACAGAATGGACAAATTCTGAAATCCAAAGTTAAAGGTATGATAATCAAACTCACCAAGACTATCGTCTCTCGACTTCTCATATTACCGATAGTGGACGAAGAAGACGACCTAGATGCAGACGATTCTGATAGAACATGCCTATTCTGTGGTATTCCGACTGAAACTCAGTACATCAAACGTTCAGACATGAATGCAGAGGGAAACTTTTTTGTTGATGTCATCGGGAAAATCTTGCTCTGCAAGACTAATTCTATCCGAGATATTCCTCTGTACTTCTTTGATATTATGCAGGTAATAGTCTGCCGCAAACAGTTCCAATTTGGGATGCTGATTCTTGACAAAATCAAGGACAGTGTCAAGGCCCCCAATTTTTCCAGGATCATCTCTCTCCTCCTCCATGAGTTAAATCCTCAGCTGTTCAACTTCTCCACAGGGACCCCTCTTCACCACATGAAGAAGGTCTGAATTCAGTCCATTCAAAGATGGGAGTTAAAACTACAGAATGCTGCCCAAGCCGCTAGGGTTCCAGAAGTTCCAGCATTAGCGGACAGGACTCCTTCTCCCAGATTACCTTCATCTCAACAAGAATTCACCTCTTCTCCTGCTCCAGCTACCTCTCCCCTACCTAAAACTCCACCGACCCCGCCATCAGATCAGCAACCTCAAGAAGATCTGCTCTCCTCTGAAGCTGCAATTAATGACATGATAGCTGAGCTGACCTCAAAAGCACTTCCCTTTCAAACATCAACACAATCTCCAGTACCATCTCCTCTACAATCTCTTGTTGCTCCTCAAGAACAGGTAGAAACAATTCTCCTCTCTACTGAACACTCTCCAGAACCTGCTAAGGCTCCTCTCAGGAATCTGAATTTCTCCATCCCCACTGTACTTGATGAAAGGGCTGGTCTGATTCCTACCTCTAGAGCCCAAAGCTCAGTCCTCATTGCAGAGATACCCTTCTGGATTGCTCCTCCTCTTCCAACCTCATTTGCTGCTCCTTCAACTACTACTGCTGCTACTGCCTCACCAGATTTGCTGTCTCAAATATCCATCCTACTGCAATACCAAAAGAATTACTTTGACACTTCTCTAGCTATTGTCACTGCCAAAATCACTGCTCTGAAAGTTGAAATGTGCAGAGGATTTGCAGAGATACAAAATAATACAGATCAACTGCGAAGCCTCTTTTAGATTGGTGGTAAAGCATTAGATCACACTATCACAAGTATTGGTCTGGTGATGGACCAGAGTGTGACTCTTGCCCACAATCAAATAGAACTGGACAAGAGAAATGAAGCCAACAAAGTGCAAATCTGTGAAGAAGTTGGTTTATTCAAAGAAACTGCCATAGAGAAATTATCTGTTGAAATCAGAAAGGGGGAGGAATTAGTCAAAGAACATCTAGAAAAATTTGCTGCTTTGAAAGAACGATATTTTGGAAGCTCATGTACAAAAGATTCATGCTGATGTGCTAGCTCAGATCCAGAGTGTCAAGTTCCATACTTATGACACAGCTGTCTGGATGCATTATCAAATCCTACCTGAATTTGCTACAGATCCAAATATCATTCCCCGTCACTTAAATCCTCTAGTTGCTGCAGCCTCTGCTCAAACTGCACCTTCACTAACCTTCTCTCCCAGGCTTAGTGATAACGTGGCTCCTCCAGAATCCTATACTCAAGGCTGGGAAGAAGATCCTATTGATATTTTCCTTCATGCTCCTCCAGAGATCCAAACCTCCAAAAAGAAAAGAAAATATGGTGAAGGTCCTTCTACTAGTAGATCAATTCCTGTTCCTGCTGCTGAAAAAAGATCTGCTGCTATTTATGCTGAAGTCTGGTCTCCCACTTCCAAATCCTTGATTCTGGATACTCTAAAATTGGTAATGGACTTTGATGAGAACTGAAACCTGCACTATAGCTCCCATAAATGGGAATTATATGAGAAATCCATGACCAAGAGAAGAATTTATGACAGAGAGTATGGAAGGAATAATCCTACTACTCATACTAGGCCTCCCAGATACTATCCTAAGCCTTTCAGCTACCAAAGGAGACAACAAGAAAAGTAGGACAATCAACAGAACCTAGGCTGAATTTCAAGGACTTTTGAGAGTGTGAAATGAATGACTGTAGAATTGATAATTTTGGATATTCTTATTCATATAATTCTAAGTTTTTGCTCTCATTATCTTTTTCAAAGGTTCTTGCTTACTTGCACACATTTTTCTACTTAGCACTTTTTATGTCTATAATTCACCTTAGTGTAAAAGGTTCTGACTTCAACAAATAGGGGAAGATTGTTGGGAACTATGTCCACATTAACCCAAATTTAATGAAGTCATCCTGGAACTAAGATGAATTAGGTTGTATTTGATGCTTTGTTTGAGTTATGTGGTTGCAGGATTCTAATGGGAAGTGTAGACCAATGTCAGTCTACAATGGGTCACCAAACACAGGACCATGCAATGTAATCCCTCATTGTATGACTCAAGGTGTTGACTCATGAGTAGCCTCTCTATTGGGATACACTTCATATTCAAGCACTTGGACTATGTGAATAGAGTTGGATGCTGATTTCACCAAAGAAGAAAGAATTTTCACCTTGAAAATTTTTCTAAGTATTCTACTCGTGTAGGTCATTAACTACTCGAGTAGATTACTTGCATTTTACTCGAGTCAGAATTCCTATACTCGAGTAGATCATTCTTCTTACTCGAGTAGTACAGATTTCACTCTCCAAGTTTTTCTGAGTAAACCACTCGAGTAAGTATATATATATACTCGAGTAGTTATAGTTTCTGATTCATGTAACCGTTTTCTTCACAAGAGTAAATTTTCTATATACTCGGGTAGTATTAGTTATATACTCGAGTAGTTAACTTACTACTCGAGTAGTTCAAGCCTCATACTCGAGTAAACTAAATTTATCTTCTCCTAAATATATTCTAAGTCATTTACTCGAGTAAGTCTTTTCCATATACTCGAGTAGATTTTATCCTCTCGAGTTGTTCAGTCTGATTACTCGAGTAGCTCATCTTCCATTGTTCAGAAATTTTTTCAAGTCCTTTCACTCGAGTAGTTCGCCAAACCACTCGAGTAGTTTTTCTCCCCTACTCGAGTAGTATAACCTGTACTCGAGTAGTTCAACTCCCTTCCCGTGAAATCTTTTGTATACTCGAGTAGATCTTCTAAGTACTCGAGTAGTTGATTACATATACTCGAGTAAGTCCTTCTACCTACTCAAGTAGCTCTAGTTACATACTCGAGTAGTTGTCATCAACCTACTCGAGTAGTCATGAATTATATACCCGAGTAACATTCTTTTACTTACTCGAGTAGTCCTTTACCTACTCGAGTAGTTATTTACCTACTCGTTTTTATCACCTCTTTTTCTCTGAAATTTCTCTAAGTCCATAATTGACGGATTTTCAAATCCCGTGGCATGATTGGTCCACGTGTATATCATTAAGACTGATTATGGCCGTTATTCAAAATCTTATATAAGGTTCTGTCTAATCGACAAACCATAACAACAACAAAAAGCCTTCAAGATCAAAACTTATTAAGAAATTTCTACAGTCGTTTCTCTCTCTCCAAGTCATTGTTTCCTCTTTCTCTCTTCACGGAACGAAAGCCGCCGCTGCCGCTGTTCTTCTCCGGCAAGGGTTTCGATTTTCAGAGGAATCAGACTGAAGAAGTTTTACAGATCGAGATCGTTTATCAAATGCTCATCCTCTTCCCGATCGTGTAAGACAAAGAAGAATTCAGATCTGTTGCCGCAATTTTCTTCATCTTTCTGAAAGTACCGCAAAGCTTACAAGAAGAAGATCCTGGTTGCTTACCTGCAGATCTGACAGAAAAATCATTGTTTGTATTTTCTAAAATAATTTTCATTCTTGTAGGAGAAGTTTTCTCCGAGTGTAGGAGTTTTCAACTCCGAATTTATAGGAAGTTTTGGCTTCCGAGTTGTAGATCTAGTTGGTTGGATTGAGATTGTAGGAAATTTGTTCCGAGGGTAGGATTGATTTTCAATCCGAGATAGTGGAGTAACCGAGCCTAGTATATTGCTAGATCGGTGAGGGAAAGTGGATGTACCCAAGATCGGGAAACCACTATAAATCTTGTCTCGTCTGTGATAATTTGGTAGATTGATTTGTGCTTTGTTCTGAGTTTTTTTTATTCCGCAATAGACACACAACTCACCTATTCACCCCCCTCTAGGTGATTTAGGTAGGCAACTATTATCTTTCAGGGCCCCACCTTGAATTTGTTGGCAGCAACCACCTTTTACATTAATTGTTGTACTGAAGGCAAGAGGCGACATTTGTCGCGTACGAGAGCTTTCCCACAATGAATTCAAATTCTATTGACTTGTTGACTTTGCTAACGTCACCATCTGTGGACTTAGCTAAAATCAAGCATCATTATTATAGACGTTGAGTGAGTAAGCTTCACTCAATGCCAAAACACTTAGATTTCTGTCTATCTCAGGCGCTGAGTGAACAAGCTTCACTCAACACTTTTGTCCTTAGCCAATCATTCTGCCACTAGGCGTTGAGTGAGCAGCCTTCACTCAACGCAAAAACACTTAGAAAAGTTTTCTATCGTTAGGCTTTGAGTGAGTAAGCTTCACTCAATGCCAAAACACTTAGACAATCTTTTTGTCTTTAGGCATTGAGAGCGTTGAGTCCACTCAACTCCATTTGTCTTAGAAAATATTCCCGCTTCTCTGGCGTTGAGAGCGTTGAGTGTGAATTCATCACTCAACAATTTTTGCCTTGACCAGATTTTCTGATACTAGATGTTGTGTGAGCCTTCATCACTCAACGCCATATTACTTACACAGATTTTGTCACTTAGCATTGAGTGAGTAAACTTCACTCAATACCAAACTACTTAACATATTTTCTTCTGTTATCTGGAGTTGAGTGAGTAAGTTACACTCAATGTATTTGGACTTAGCCAAATTTATTTATGAAATCACAGTGACTCTGATTGATTAAGATTCAGTCAATGCTTTTTATCACGTGGCGTTGAGTGAGTAAACTCCACTCAACGCCTGTGGACTTAGTCAAATATGTACACAGATTTTCTGTGGTGTTGACTGTCTGAGCTATACTCAATGATTTTGATGTTATGGTGTTGAGTGAATGGACTTCACTTAACACATGTGGACTTAGCCACATTTCTACCTGTTTATTTTTAGTCTTTTACTGCCTTAGCCTATCTCACAGCTTTTTGTTGTATGACGTTGAGTGAGTAGACTACACTCAACGCCTGTGTACTTAGACACATTTTCAGCTTGCCAATTGTTTGACTTTGACTATACAAGTTGGACTCAGTGCTATTAGTCATCTGGCGTTGAGTGAATAGACTTCACTCAGTGCCTGTGGACTTAGACAGTTTTCTGTCTTTCCACTATCTTGCCTAGACATCAGCTGTCTTGGCCACTTGAATCAACATGTCCAATCAATGTATAGAAGGTACCTTGCATACATAGAACTTGTTGGACATGTTAGATTACAACATGTGTATACCATTGTCTACAAGACCTTCTTCAAATCCAGGACATTGTGATCAATGGACCCAACAGTGTCTGCAGGTTTACATCCTAAGTATCCAACATCTTCTAGGAGATCAGTGCAGTACTTGCGTTGGGATAGGATAAGTCCATCAGGCCTCCTTGCAACCTCAAGCGCAAAGAAGTATCGAATATTACCCAGATCGTTTTTCTAAAACGCCGAGTTTAAATGTTGCTTGATGTTTCAGATCCCGGTGGTGTCGTCGCTCGTTATTAGAATATCATCAACATACACGAGGATAATTACAGTTTCTGTTGGTTGATGACGAGTAAAGAGAGAGAAGTCAGCAGAGCTCCGTGTGAAACCAACCTCCCGAACCACTTTACTGAATTTGTCAAATCAAGTGCGAGAAGATTGTTTGAGACCATATATAAACTTCTAGATATGTCATACAAGAGACTCCCCCGCTGTCTCAAACCCGAATGGTTGGTGCATATAAACAGTCTCTTGGAGATCACCATTGAGAAATGCATTTTTGATGTCCAGCTGATGTAGGGGCCACTGTCGATGCACAGTAAGGGAGATCAGGACTCGAACAATATTCAACTTGGCGATCGGGGAGAAGATTTTGTCATAATCAGTGTCATGTTTTTGAGTGAAACCCCTGGCCACAAGGAGGGCTTTGGGACGGTCAACAATGCTATATGGAGCATGATTGGCAGCAAATACTCATTTGCAGCTATCATAAGACTGGCCGAGAGGGAGAGTGTAATGGCCTCCCCAGCCCATGCTCGAAGGGATGGCCGCCGGCACCCCCAACACCACGCTCGAAAGGGTTCAGCCTAACCAGTTCTACAGACCATGCACCCCAACACCTCTCCATACACAGGCGGGTTGTTGAGGTCGGGGATCGAACCAGAGACCTACTTGATAAGGAGTTTTCAAACCACTCCTCATCACCAACTGAGCTGCAGCTCAATTGGTGATGAGGAGTGGTTTGAAAACTCCTTATCAAGGAGGTCTCGGGTTCGATCACCGACCTCAACAACCTGCATGTGTATGGAGAGGGGTTGGGGTGCATACTTTGTAGACCTGGTTAGGCTGAACCCTTTCGAGCGTGGTGCTGGGGGTGCTGGCGGCCATCCCTTCGAGCATGGTCTGGAGAGGCCGTTACAAAAAGTGCACTTTTTGTAATGGCCTCCTCAGCACCATGCTCGCAAGGACGACCGCCGCACCCCCAGCACCACGCTCGAAAGGGTTCAGCCTAACCAGCACTGCAGACCATGCACCCCAACCCCTCTCCATCCACATGCAGGTTGTTGAGGCCGAGGATCGAACCCGAGACCTCATTGATAAGGAGTTTTCAAACCACTCCTCATCACCAACTGAGCTGCAGCTCAATTGGTGATGAGGAGTGGTTTGAAAACTCCTTATCAAGGAGGTCTCGGGTTCGATCCCCGACCTCAACAACACGCCTGTATATGGAGAGGGGTCGGGGTGCATGTCTATAGACCTAGTTAGGCTGAACCCTTTCGAACGTGGTGCTGGGGGTACCGGCACCATGCTCTATTGGTGGGCTGGGGAGGCCGTTACAAAAAGTGCACTTTTTGTAATGGCCTCCCCAGCCCACGCTCGAAGGGACGGCCACCGGCACCCCCAGCACCACGCTCGAAAGGGTTCAGCCTAACCAGGTCTGCAGACCATGCACCCCAACCCCTCTCCATACACAGGCTGGTTGTTGAGGTCAGGGATCGAACCCGACACCTCCTTGATAAGGAGTTTTCAAACCACTCCTCATCACCAATTGAGCTGCAGCTCAGTTGGTGATGAGGAGTGGTTTGAAAACTCCTTATCAAGGAGGTCTCGGGTTCGATCCACGACCTCAACAACCCGCCTGTGTATGGAGAGGGGTTGGGGTGCAAGGTCTGCAGACCTGGTTAGGCTGAACCCTTTCAAGCGTGGTGTTGGGGGGTGCTGGTGGTCGTACCTTCGAGCGTAGGCTGGGGAGGCCGTTATAGAGAGGAACTAGGTCCCAAGTCTGGTTAGCCCAGAGAGCTGTCATTTCTTCGTCCATGGCCGCATGCCACCCCGGGTATTAGAGAGCTTCCTGCAAAGAGTGAGAAATAGAAATGGTGGAGAGAGAGATGACAAATTTGAGAAGAGGTGGAGATAGGCTATGATGAGAGACATAATTCGCCATTGGATGAGCCGTAGAGGTTGTTGTTGGTTCATCAAGCTGCGGGATAACATCGGTAAAAGGGAGCTGTTGTAGGGCATTTGTCCAGGATGAACGATGAGTATAGACACAGAGAAGTGGAGGAGGAGGTGGTGGAGGTAATGCTGGCGCTGGGAGTGGAGAAGGAGGTGTGTTTGGCAAAGTCGTGAAGGAGACAGCTAGACGAGGAGTATTGGAAGGTGGAGGCAGTGTGGAGGAGGTGGATTAGTGATGAGTCCAAATTTTACACTGATTTTTGGACTCATCTGGGCCAGTTTTATCGTCTTTGCACTGCACTTGAGAGCTATTACTGCTTATATTTGTTTACGTGCTTATTTCATGATTAAGTGCATTGTAGGCCCGTTTCTGTGTGCTTTATTTGTTTCTATGTTTTTGTTATTCTTTAGCCGTGTCTTGAGAATGTGGTGTACACTTTTGGTAGCCTATCTGCCTCTTCTGCTGGTGCATGGGTTGTGTGCGTGCTCCGGAACCGCTCGGGAGACCCCGATGACACAGGAATACTACGCATGACCACTGGACTTACTGCGTACGACCACTGTTCGTGCGCCACCGATAGTGCACATTACATTCTCATTTTTCCTAATTCTGCCCGGGTAATCGCACGAGCACTAGCCGTAGTGCGCACGACCACTGGTCGTGCCCCACTGTTCGTGCGCGTTTACCCCTTGCTTTCTGCAAATCTGTCCTAGTCAATCGCACGATCAGTGGATTCAGTGTGCATGACCAACGGTCGTGCGCCACTAATCGTGCGCATATATGCTGATGTTTCTATCCAGGTTGCAGGTTTAATTAGAAATGGATCACGATCATCGACCTACAGTGCGCACGACCATTGGTCGTGCGCCACTGATCGTGCAATATGCTTTTGCTGCCTCCGTATTTAAGAGCCTGCTCCGCGATTTAGGTCAACGCCCGTCATTTTCTGCGATCGAGGAGTGCGCGGGAAGCGCCATTTTACTTCTCCATCTGCTCCATCACCTCCACCTTCATCAGGAGTCCATCGTCGGCTATTCTGAAGCTTTTCAAACTCTCCGGCGAAGATCCCGGTCATTGATGACTTCAACTCCAAGCTTTCCATCGAAGTTGGTGAAGAAGAAAACCTAGAGAACGAACTCAAAGGCCTTCGAGGTGACAGCTCGTTGGTACCGGAAGCCTCCTCAAACTGAGCCCGGAAGCGGATTGACAACTCACTATTCCGACCATGACCTGCGGTGGATCTTCACCCTCTATTGGTTTACCCCTCTTCCCCTTCCTCTATTGTATGGGATGACATACATTATAATGAACTACATATTTTATTTTATATCTAATGGGATGTTTGTAGTTTTCTTATGCTTGTGAGTAGTGTTTGTGAATGCGCCTCGCCCACTCCACATCCACTTCATACCCGTGTCTCACCCGATTGCACTCCGTATAAGATCACTTCCATCCAATAGCTTTTCGTCCACTCGCCCAACCGAAGTTCGGCATTGCGGCCGATACACCCACCTCACCTTGCGAAGCGGTGCCTTCGACCCGCATAGCTTTTATTAGTTTATTAGATCAAACAACCACAATCTCTCAAGTCCCCTTTTTACTCTTTTTCTTTGTATAACCCTCAGAACAATATTTTCTGAACTGTTGCCGCTCTATGCTAATTACATTCCTCAAGAGACCGACACTCGGGGATTTATTCTCAAACTTTAGTACTTGTGTGACTGGTGTGCTTGCCTATTTACACGCATCAAGTTTTTGGCGTCGTTGCCGGGGAATGCAACGATAGAGCGACTCAGGATGACTGAAAATATTGTTATAAGAGTTAGTGTTTTTGACTGATGTTTCCTTGTGTAGTGTTTGCCGCAGTGAATGCAGTGTCAAGGCACAGGAGATCTAGTAGCCTACTACCCCTTTTCATTCAAGACACTTTCAATGACTACTATTCAGCAGCAGACTTATAAAGCAAGCCTTACCAACCTCACATACCGAGCAGAAACGGGAAATAATAGTTTCGAGATCTCGCCTGACCTCATCAAATACATCATCGAAAACTGCCAATTCAGCAGAGACGGAAAAGTAGATGCTTTATGTCACGTGCACATATATGCTGATGTTTCTATCCAGGTTGCAGGTCTAATTGGAAATGGCGCACCATCATCGACCTACAGTGCGCACGACCATTGGTCGTGCGCTATGCTTTTGCTGCCTCCGTATTTAAGATCCTGCTCCGCGATTTAGGTCAACGCCCGTCATTTTCTGTGATCGGGGAGCGCGCGGGAAGCGCCATTTTACTTCGTCAGCTACTCCATCACCTCCACCTTCATCGGGAGTCCATCGCCTGCTATTCCGAAGCTTTTCAAACTCTCCTGCGAAGCTCCCGGCCATTGACGACTTCAACTCCAAGCTTTCCACCAAAGTTGGTGAAGAAGACAACCTAGAGAACCGAGTCAAAGGCCTTCGAGGTGACAGCTCGTTGGTACCAGAAGCCTCCTCGGACTGAGCCCGGAAGCGTATTGACAACTCGCTATTCCGGCCACGACCTGTGGTGGATCTTCACCCTCTATTGGTTTACCCCTCTTCCCCTTCCTCTATTGTATGGGATGACATACATTGTAATGAACTATATATTTTATTCTATATCTAATGGGATGTTTGTAGTTTTCTTATGCTTGTGAGTAGTGTTTGTGAATGAACCTCGCCCACTCCACATCCACTTCATACCCGTGTCTCACCCGATTGCACTGCGCACAAGAACACTTCCATTCATTAGCTTTTCGTCCACTCGCCCAATTGAAGTTCGGCATCACGGTCGATACACTCACCTCACCTTGCGAAGCGGTGCCTTCGACCCACATAGCTTTTATTAGTTTATTAGATCAAACAACCACAATCTCTCAAGTCCCCTTTTTACTCTTTTTCCTAGTATAACCCTCATAACAATATTTTCTGAATTATTGCCGCTCTATGCTAATTGCATTCCTCAAGAGACCGACACTCGGGGATTTATTCCCAAACTTTATTACTTGTGCGATCGGTGCACTTGTCGATTTACACGCATCAAGTAGAAGGGTTGTGGCTCGAGAAAGGAGACATCATTGGAGACAAACACCTTTTCGTCCATAGGAGAGTAACAGACATATCCTTTCTGAGTGCGGGAGTAGCCAACAAACATACATTTTGTGGCTCAAGGGGCAAGTTTGTCATGTTGTGGTCTAAGAAAGTCGATATAGTAGATACAATCAAAGATACCGAGAGTGAGGGATAATGGATACTTGAAGGAAACAAGAGTCCGAACGGAGAAGCAGAGTCAAGCACGGAGGAGAGCGTGCGATTGATGAGATGACAAGCAGTAGAGACAACAAATTTCAAATATTTGATGGGCACCTGTGTAACACCTACATCCGCCACAAAGAATATGACAGAAGATCTGGTGGGGTCCCCACGTCATATTCCACGGACAGTCAGTATAGTTAACCATTGAAACCATAACATTCACGCATTCTGACTCAGAGTGCATTCTAGCAGAAGTATATACATATTTTTAGAACCCAAACACAGGAATGTCCACTAACAACACCATAAGAATGATATTCAAAATACACAAAATTTTTTGACCTTAAGGTTTTACAATTGTTCCCTCATAAATGTATATTACATACATCGGCACACAGGTCGGCCATACATGAAAATATTAAAAGATTAGTCTTTGGGCCTTCGAGGTCCAGCCAACACAGCATAAGAGACTTCAACCTGCTACTTTCCACTTGGCTTTCCAGCGTCTGCAAAAGCACGATCCACCAAGATGTGACAAAATAAGTCAACGATCAACATTAGCTGACCAAATTATAACGACCTCACCCCTCACTCGTGGCAGTGGTGTTCCTTCCCTATAAACAAGCAGCATGACAATATCTTTTTATGTATATATGTGCAATTTAAGCACCATTCATCATAAACGTTGGCGTGCACGACCACACGTCTTGTGCACTCAGGGTACATTCTCGGTATTCTGGACTTTCCCATGCCCACCACCATTCTCAGTCCCAGACCGATGGCCAAATTCTGTGTTCTGGACTTTCCCAGGCCCTCCATCATCCTCAGTCCCAGACCGATAGTAAAACTTGAGCATTATAGTCACTCAAACTAATGCTAATGACTCTCTCCTGTGCCTCCAACCGCACCAGTTACCTTAGTCATCTAATCGAGATACATAGTGCGGGTACATATCAACCCTTTCCTGTTGCTCAAATCGCCATACCATCAGGCGGTCGACATGACGCGGGTAGGTCTCCCATTTCCCGTATTCAGAAGACATAAATATGTTATGTTTCAATGCTGGTTCTCATGGCCACTATAGTTAGATACTCCAGGCTCTCAGTTCTCTGGGAGCTACTGCCGCGCGGTAGGGGACAAAATATCATTTCTTCCCCAAATTTGAGTGTTTTTCCTAGAGACTAACTCTAGTAATTTCGCTACAGTAATCTGCATGCCCCATGACTCCGTTAACTACACGTTTAATCATAGAGTCCTCTCCGACACGTAAATCAATAATCACTAATCCAGACCAACCTGTTCGGATGAGCTTCACACAATATTCCTATTACGTACTTCGATTCCAGACTATATATGAAAGTTTCATGTCGGGGATATCAATGATCAATCCGTTGTAAATCTTCCGTTCTTCACCAATTGGTGAGGATTTCGATACACATGCCAAATAAGGACTTCACTTGTCCAAGAAGAAAGGTCGTTACACTTGTCGATCGTTTAGGAGCCATGAAATCACAACTGATCCGAATGAAAATGATCACAACACCTTCCTCTCCGCAAATTTTGCTTTGACTCGCAAATTCGACCATAAGAACGCCTTCAAAACTTCCCTTTAGGGCTGGATCAGCATTTCCCCTTGCTCTCCTATTCTTCTCCTTCTTCTACCCCAGGATCTAAGAGAGAGAGAGAAAGTGAGAAAAATGAGAAAGCATTCTCATGTCAAGCTTTTATCAAAACACTACGGCCGCACGGTACCTTGCTACCGCCGCACAATAGCTCAAGCGGTTGCCGCTTGGCCCAATCAATGTCGTTCTACTGCTCAAAGACCGCCTCAATCTTATCCGACACGTGGCAAATTACCGTCAGCGTTACCACTGCCGCCAGAAGGTACCATCCATAGACAAAGATTGGAATAATTCATTGGCTACCGCCGTGAGGTATCACATTACCGCCGCACGGTACCTTAAAGAGACGCTGGTCTTTTAAAATCAGCTGGATACCTCCAGCGCTAGATCTAACGCCTGACGGTAACCTCCAATGACCAACTACCTGTTGTCTTTAAAAAATTTGGGGCATTACAATTCACCCCTCCTTTAAAATATTTCGTCCCGAATTTTACAATTAATAGGAACCAACAAAGAAGTACAAAATATATCAAATGTACCTCAATAGAACAATTCAAAGAACTCTTCTCATATGGTCTGCTCACGCTCCCATGACAGCTGCTCACAACCACAGTTGTCCCAATTGACTTTGACCATTCTGATGTCTTTGTTCAGCAGTCGTTTCACTTCTATGTCCTCGATATAAATGAGCTTCACTTTTGTTATCCACCCACCATCGACCGGAACTTGATTCGCAGCAACCACTTGCGTCGGATCTTGCACAGCCTTCCGCAACATCGATATGTGAAACACATCGTGCAAATCACTGTGTTCAGCTGAAAGATTCAGCCGATAAATAGCTTCACCAGTTCGCTCAATGATTTTAAACGGCCCAAGGTACCTCAGGCTTATCTTTTTCAAGTGTCGAGTCCTAGATACACCCTTAAACAGTTTTATCTTGAGATAAACTAAATTATTAAATGCAAACTCCACATTCTGGTGTTAGAAATAGTCGTATTTTGCCTGCCTATCTTGAGTAATCAACAACCGTTCTCGAATCAAATGTGTCTTTGAAGTCGCATCTTTGACATCTTTACGTTTATAAAGCTTTGATTCACCTATTTCTACCCAAGCTAACAGAGTACGACACTTCCTTCCATATATGGACTAAAAATGTGTCATTTGAATACTTGCTTGGTAGTTATTATTGTAGGCATATTCTATCATAGTGAGATGATCCTCCCACCTCTTCCCGAAATCCACGACGCACATGCAAAGCATATCTTCCATCGTTCTGTTTACCCTCTTGCTCTGACCATCCGTCTGAGGATGAAAAGCCATACTGAATTTCACCTTGGTACCCAACAGTTGATGAATAAACTTCCAATCATTTGACGTGAAATGCCCATCTTGGTCACTAACGGTGCTGCGACGCATACCGTGCAATCGTACGATCTGTTCAACATAAAGTTTGACTAAGTTCTCCAATAAATCATCCCTTCGATTTCGAATGAAGTGTGCTACTTTTGTCAATCGGTCCACGATCATCCAAATGGAATCGTTCCCGCATTGCATTCTCGACAAACCGTGCATGAAATCCATAGATTTATCATCAAACTTCTATTCTGTTATTGGTAACGATTTCAAGAAACCACTGAGTTTTTGACATTCAGTCTTCACTAGGGCGCAAGTTTGGCACTTCGCCACATAAAGTGTTGTGTCCTTCTTCAACCATGTCCACCGGAATAACTTTTTCATGTCTTTGAACATTTTTGTGCTCCATGAGTGGATTGAGTACTTGGTAAAATGTGTCACATACATCAACTGCTCCCGCATTTTGCCAATATTCAGGATGCACAGCTGACCGTCCTTCCACAAAAGATCATCGTTCGATGAGAATTTTGAATTCGACCCATCCACAATCTCCGCCATATAATTCGCATGTTCTCATCAAGCTCCAACGCCTTTCGAATCCCATCCGCGAGTTCATATTACGCCTCCGTTCAGTTTAAGCATGCATCCACGCTCATTCTCTCGTCAACACAAGAGATATCCAAAGCTTTTAACTCACGAATCAGACGCTCATCATGCATCTGTAACTAATTTGCTCGTTTTGGAGCCTTGCGACTCAGCGCATCCGAGACTACATTGTCCTTTCCGTGAGTGTAATGAATCTCAAAGGTTTAGTCCTCAAAGAACTCCGTCCACCTCCGTTGTCGTATATTCAGATCCTTCTGATGTAACAAGTACTACATGCTTTTATAGTCCGTAAAGATGTCAACCTTCACACCATACAAATAATGTCGTCATAGCTTAAGAGAGAATATCACGGCCGCCAATTCCAAGTCATGAACCAAATAATTCCTCTCGTGCACTTTCAGTTGAAGAGATCCATAAGCAATCACATGACCAAATTGCAGAAGAACGCTGCGTAAGTTGGTCTCCGAGGCATCATTATAAAGCTCAAAGCCTTCTGTTCCACATGGCAAGCACAACACAAACGCCATAGTCTGACGATTCTTCAACTCCTCAAAAGCTCACACGCACTATGACGTTCAAATGAACTTCTGATTATTCCTTGTCAATATAGTGAGAGCTAAAACAATTCTCGAAATCTTCTCTACAAAGCACCAATAATAGCCGACAAGTCCAAGAAAATCCTGACTTCCGTTACAAAAGCAAGTATAGACCACTCTCGCATTGCAATTATCTTTGCCGCATCCACGACAATACCTTTTCCACTAACTACATGACTAAGAAAAGCCACTGAAGATAACCAAAACTCACACTTAGTGAACTTGGCATATAGTCTATTCCTCCTTGGGGCATGTAGAACCAATATCAAATGATTCACATGATCATCTTCTGGCTAAGAGTATACCAGTACGTAGTCAATAAAAACGATCACAAACATGTCCAAATAGTCTCTAAAGGTCATGTTCATCAAATCCATAAACACTGATGACGCATTAGTATGCCCAAAAGATATCATAGTAAAGTCATAATGCCCATATCGTGCACCAAACACTATCTCGGGAATATCACTTTCCTGAATTCTCAACTATCAATAGCCGACTTCAAATCCAACTTCGAATAGACAGTCGATCCAACCAGCTGATCAAGCAAATCATCGATTTGCGGAATCAAATACTTGTTTTTCTCTGTTAGCTTGTTAAGTTCCCGATAGTCAATGCATAGACGCAAGATTCCGTCCTTCTTCTTCACAAAGAAGACAGGTGCACTCCAGGGAGACATACTTGGATGTATATAACCTTGCTCTAACAATTCCTGTAACTGAACCTTCAGTTTTGCCATCTCCTTTGACGTTATACGGTACAGTGAGCGTGATACAGGTTTCACACCTGGCAACAACTCAATCATGAATTCAATCTCTTGCTGGGGTGGAAGTTTAGGGAGATCCTTAGGAAATACATATGCAGATTCCGACACAATAGGAACATCACTCAAACTGGGCTTCAGCTCTACAACTTCTAACAGCGTGAAAAATAATTTTGTGCCCTTCCGAACCGCCTTGACTACTTGGAGAGCAGACACCAATATCTTGCTTGATCCTCGCATATCCACGAACTTAGTCTCACATTTGGTGTTTTGCCCCAGTATGACTTCCTTTGAGTTGCAATAAATATAAACATGCTGCTCTGAGAGGCAGTCCATGCTAAATATCACATCAAATACAGATATCGACAGCTCAGATGCTTCCAATCCAACGTCAAGACTTCCTATCAGTTCCTTAACACAAACCTCTCTACCCACGTTCACCCTTTACACTTAAAGTAGTGTTATCCGAATCTCATATTTATAACACAAATCCAAGAATAGAAAGGGTACAATGTTCGCAGTCAAAAAGAGTTCTTATCGACCTTGTGGACAACAAGTTCGAACCTCGTTCGTACATGTAAAACATTCATTCTCACATAAAGTAGAAAACACAGTAGTCTATTACAGCTACTCCCTTATTCACACTTGTAATATCATTTTATTTTGCCATCGTCGCAGAGCTACAGCTACTCCAGACCTAGCCTTCTTCGTCCGCAAAATTTCACTATGACAATCTCGGGCTACGTGTCCCGGCTTGCCACAAGTATAGCAGATATTTAGGCCTCGCCCAAAAGTTGCTCCAGAAACAATAGATATGGAAGCTGGCCCAGAAGATTTGGACTTCTTGTTCCACCTTCGATACCCAGACTTTGAAAAGCTCGGTACTTTGAGCTTTGGCATCTGATGGACTTTTGCCAAATCTATCTCCAAAGATCTAGCTGACTCCACCAATATCCGAAATCCAAATAACTTTGGCCCCACCAATATAAGTCGTAGTTCATCACGCAGACCATTATAAAATATATTCATCTTGGTCTCCTCATTCTCTAACACAAATCCTGCATAGCGCCTTAGCATAACAAATGCATGCAAGTACTCCTCGACCATATGCGATCCATGTACCAAACACATATTTAACGGCTGATTCGAGGCTCTTCCTATTGCAATATGCTCAAGTACATCAACCGACATCGAAGCCACCACAGGGACATGGGGCTGCACATACCTTTCAGTTTGGGCATTGATCATTGCGAAGAACACATCAGCTATCATACTAACCATTTCCGCAGACGGAGGTGTAGACACCTCAGTTGGTGCTCTACTCTCTGCCGAGCACTGGGACTGATACTGCCCTGCGCCGCTTCTAGTTACCTATAATCATGAAACACACAATTAAGCGACTTAAAAAATTACAAAAAGCAATTATAAGAACACGCAAGTTTCACAAACATGTGTATTTTCATTCCTAAGTGGACATTTATGGGTTCTTTCATGTTGTAACGGTGACACACACACGTGCTCACCACCCCTTAAAAGAATTCAACCACGAATTCGACGAAGAAAGACTGACACCAGAAATTGATACCAAATTGTAACACCTCTATCTGTCATGAAAAATATAATAGAAGGTCCGGTCGGGGCCGCACGTCATAGTCCACGGACAGTCAGTGAAGTTACGCATTAAAACCATAACATTCATGCATCCTAACTCAATGCATTCTAGCGGTAGTATTTACATTTTCTTAGATCCCAAACACTGAAATGTAAACTAACACCATAAGAATGATATTCAAAATACACAAAATGTTTTTATCTTAAGACCTTACAGCTGTTCTTTTCACAAATGTATATTACATACATCGGCACACAAACTGGACACACATGAAAACAGTAAAATATTCACCTTTGGGCCTTCGGGTTCAATCCAACAAAGCATAAGAGACTTCAGCCCGATACTTTCCACTTGGCTCGCCAACACCTACACAAGCACGACCCACCAAGATGTGGCAAAACAAGGCAACGATCAATATTCGCTGATCAAATTATAACGACTCCACCCCTCACTTGGGGTGGCTATGCTCCTTCTCTGCAAACAAGCAGCATGACAATATCATTTTATCTATATATGTGCAATTTAAGCACCATTCACCATAAACGTTGGCACGCACGGCCACACGTCCCTTGCACTCAGGGTATATTCTCGGTGTTCTGAACTTTCCCATGCCCACCACCATCCTTAGTCCCAGACCGATGGCCAAATTCTGTGTTCTGGACTTTGACAGGCCTTCCATCATCCTCAGTCCCAGACCGATGGTAAAACTTGAGCATTATAGTCACAAAAACTATTGCTAATGACTTTGTCCCGTGCCCCCGACTGCACCAGTTACCTTAGGTCATCTAGTCGAGAGACATAGTGCAGGTATAGCTCATCCCTTTCCCGTTGCACAAATTGCCATACCATCAGGCGGTCGACATGACGCGGGTCATGCTCCCTAGGAGCTACCGCCGGTGGTATCTTTACCGCCACGCGGTAGGGGGCATAATATCATTTCTTCCTCTAATTTGGGTGTTTTTCCTAAAGATCAACTCCAGTACTCTCACTGCAACAACCTGCACACCCAATGACTTCGTTAACTACACGTTTAACCACGAAGTCTTCTTCGGCACGCAAATCAATCATCACCAATTCAGACCAACCTTTCTGGATGAACTTCACACAACATGTCTATTTCGTACTTTGATTCCAGATTCTATATGCAAGTTTCATACCGGGGATATCAGCGATCAACCCGTTGGAAATCTCTCG
Organism: Platanthera guangdongensis; assembly: GCA_039583875.1. NCBI lineage: Eukaryota > Viridiplantae > Streptophyta > Magnoliopsida > Asparagales > Orchidaceae > Platanthera > Platanthera guangdongensis. The sequence goes on along the minus strand of CM077150.1, from coordinate 206,242,704 downwards.
TTCTTCACCAATTAGTGTGGATTTCCATGCACATACCAAATAAGGAATTCACTTGCTCAAGGAGGAAGGTCATTACCCTTGTTTATTGCTTAGGTTCCATGAAATCACAACTGATCCGGATGGAAATGATCACAATGCCTTCCTCTTCACGGATCTGGCTTCGACTCGCAAATCCAACTACAAGAATTCCTTCACCTCTTGCTTTTAGGGCTGGATCAGTCTTGCCCCTTGCTCTCCTATCCTTCTCCTTCTTCTACCTCAGGATTCGAGAGAGAGAGAGAGAAAATGAGAAAGCATTCTCATTTCAAGCTTTTATCAAAATGCTACCGCCGCGCGATAGCTCAAGCGGTGACCGCTTGGTCTAATCGACACTATTCTACCGCTCAAAAAGACCTCCTCAAACTTATCCGACACGTGGCACACTAACGCTAGTGTCACCGCTACCACCGGGCGGTAACGTCCAGATATAAAGGTTGGAATAATTCATTGGCTAGCGCCGCGTGGTATTATACTACCGCCACGTGGTAAATTCCAGAGGCGCTGGTCTTTTTCAATTAACTGGATACAGCATGCGCTAGCTCTACCGCCTGGCAGTAACCTCCAATGACCAACTACCTGTTGTCTTCTGGAAATTTGAGACATTACAACTTGCATTTGCAACATAACTGATCGAGTGACATCAAGAACATGTCGATTCTTCTGCTCGACCACACCGTTTTGCTGGGGGGTATAAGCACACGAGGTCTGATGGACAATCCCAAACTCGGTGCATAAATTTGTGAAGGTGCGACTAGTATATTCACTAACATTATAAGTGTGAATTATCTTTAAGATAACATAGAATTTCGTACGCATCTTAGTAATAAAGGCACGAAAGACGGATGTCAATTCAGTATGATCACGTAGTAGATAAAGACACATCAGACGCGAATAATCATCAATAAATGTAACAAAATATCGATAATCATAAATACTGGGAATTTTATAGGTCCCCCAGATATCATAATGTACTAAAGAAAACGTAGTAGTACTTTGATTACATGTAGGTGAAAAGGAAACACAATGCTGCTTGCCAAAGATACATGATTCACAGGAAAACTCATGCAAGGAGACACCAGGAAGAGTCTTCTTGAGAATCAGGAGAGGAGTATGGCCAAGACGACGATGTCAATCAGTGGAGGGGACTGCAAAGAGGATAGTAGGGGAAACATCCAAGATATAAAGCCAATTCGACAGCCGTCCTTTACCAATGATATTCTGTGTTCGACGATCCTGCACAACAAAAGACGAAGGAGAGAATATTAGACAACAATCAAGGTCCTGAGCTAGCCTACTAACAAATAGTAGTTTGAAGGGTGATCCCAGAACATGAAGAACCGAGGACAAGGAGAGAGTAGGAGTGAGCTGCAGGTCAGTAACTCCAGACACCAGAGTTGTGTCGATATTGGTCACAGTGATGAACTTGGGATAATCATAGTGCATGTATTAAGGTGGCTTCTGTGAGGTAATGTGGTGAGTAGCACCAGAGTCCATAATTCAGTGAGAGCTATGATAGAGACAAGATGTACTATGGTAGAGAAAGAAGCAACCGAGACAGATTAGAGATTAACAACGCCTTGGAGCTGCTGAAGCTGTAGGTGAAGGTCGTTGATATCTTGTTGGGTAGACGAGTGTGACTCGGTTGGAGTAGAGCCTAGGAGATGAGGAGCAACAACAGTTGTAGCAGTAAGATGAGGGGACAAACCATGCTTGCGATAACAGGTGGCTTCAAGATGACCATCCCGATCACAATGGGTACACTTGAGAGGAGGCAGCTCCGCACGTCCTTGACCTCGAGACATGATGCGGCCTCTACGATTAGAAGAGCCACGAGCCAGAGGAGCAGGAGTTGGTAAGAGGGGCTGCTGGAACAGAGCCGGAGAGAAGCTTGCAGGAACATCGGATGGTGGTTTAACTTAGAGCAACATGGAGCAAACATCTGATTAGGAGGGCGTAGTAGAAGAGGAAATAATCTGAGCCCTGATGCTGTGAAGATGACTGGGAACACGGACCATCATCATAGTAATCCCAACATCTTCCTTCTATGCCCGTTGAGTATCAAGATTTGTGGAGGGGGGCTGATGTTATATCCAGGCTTCCACCAGAGTTTTAGCCTTGGCAACAAAGGAAGTCAAGTCGCCCGTGACTCCGCGGTCCAGTGATTGAAGGGCATATATAATGTCAAACAGGTGTTGTAAGTTGTCCTTGCCTAAATAGAGAGAATGCATCTCATCCCACTTTTCCTTGGCCGTTTTATAGTACATGGCCATTCAGTATGTCTCAGTGTCCATGGAATTAAGCATCCAGGATTGGACCTGATCGTCATCACGGAGCCAGTCATCGGTAGGGTCAGCTGGTTTGGCTTGAGTGAGATTATGGAGAATACCCTTGGTCTGTAGAACACGACGGACCGAATGGACCCATTCGGCAAAATTGACCTTCCCGCTGAGAGAGATGGTGGTTATTCGAAGCTCATCACGAAATTCAGAAGGTGGGGCAACCTCAGGTGCGGGAAGGGAGGGAGGTGCTGTAGAGCCCATAGCAGCAAGAGAAGGGCAATCTGGAGACTAGAAGGAGGCCGGGCAGCTAGAAGAAGACGAACAGCAGATGATGACTTGGCGACTGGAGGAGGGCAAGATGCAGAAGAGATAAGCAGTCCGAGAAAAATGCGGCTAGGAGAGCTCCCAACGACTAGAGGAGAAACAGGCTTAGACGACAACACGACAGCAGAGACCCGACAACCCACGACGAACTTCAAGAAGGCCGAGCAGACCACGCGACAAGCAGCGGCAAGAAATAGGAGGTCGCAGCAGGCAGATCGCGCGACAAGCAGCAGGCAGACCGCGCTACAAGCAACCGTAGGGAATAGGAGGTCGCAGCGAGCAGACCGCGCGACAAGCAGTAGGAAGGCCGCACGACAAGCAGCGGCAAGGAAGAGGAGGACGTAGCAGGCAGACCGCGCGACAAGCAGTGGCAAGGAAGAGAAGGTCGCAGGGGGCAGACCCTGCGATAAGAAGACTCTGCGTAATAAGAGGTCGGCAAGGGCAGTCCGCTTGAGAGCTCAACCAATCAGTCCGCGCGACAAGAGAAGTTGAGATCGATGGGAGCGTGAAACAGAGACCGCTGGGAGCAGCGGGAAGAGGCCAAACCGGTCAAAAGAGAAGTGAGGCCCGGTGGAATCTCTATAAATAGAGAGAGCCGAGGAGGAGAGGGGAATGATGTAGAGAAAAGGAGAGAAACTGGTAGAGAACAGGAAACCACAGTAGAAAGCAGACACCGCAGGAGCTGTTAGGGAAGAGGGACCACGGTTTTTTCTTCTTCAATTTTTTTTTTAAAAATTACTCTTTCTTGAAGCTATGCAGAAGTAACTTATAAAAAGAAATGCAAATAATGTCAAAGGACATCCTTCAATCAGATTGTAGAACACAAATCGTTCTTGCAGTGATGGCGTGACAGAGCTTCGTCAGCCCCAATCCATATTTTTGACCTCTTTTATGTCGGGTGGTGGAGTTGGTGGTGATGGAAGGAGGGAGGAAGGAGATACTTGCTAGGTTAATATTATGCCTTTTTAGAGAAAAATAGCTTAAAAAATAAAGTGTATTTTCCCCATTTCCTTAATGATGAAGATTTTGTTGATGAACGATTGTTGTATGTCTGGGGGTTATTAAAACATCAGGAACTTGCATACAATTTACCCTAAATCAATTCCCACATCTTATTCCTGAGGGTTTTTTACATTTTGCAAGTTGCTATGCATCTTTTTTGGCTAGTAATAACATGCTGGCACATGTATTTTTTACTGTAGTTGACTGTATATTGTACTGACTGCAGGCTGTACACTGCAATGATACGTAAGAGAAATTTGATGGAAACAAATTGGTAAGCTATAATATGATAATTATTCAATTGTGATGTATATGATCTCCCTTTGTATGTGTATATCTATATACACACAAAATTATATATATTCGTATTATTTATTATTCTTGTGGTGAGATTTTGAGATTTTTTAATATACATTTTAATTGAATTATTTCCTGGCTTGATACCAGAAATCTTTAAATAATTTGTCATGCAAGTGTTAGAAGTTCTCTATTTGTTGATCTAAGAACCAGAAAATGCTTTCTCCAGCTAGTTGAACAAAGGAAATTATTGTTGTTGTTGTTGATGATGCAAGGACTGGAAGATATGCATGACATCCTTAAGTAACCCATCTTACATCCTTTGAGATGATTTGCATTTGCTATTTTAAAGAAGATCCATGCATGATACAACAAGGCGTTAAATTTTCCCCACTCCGCCAAAAGTGCAATGGTTATTTAACGACATCGACCAACAAATTACTGACATGTATCATATTCCTTCTTGACGGGGCAAGCCCATTTATAGAATAATTGGGGTGCAATTAGCCCACTCCCTCATGATCACACCATCTAAATGGAGATCATGGGGGAACTGCCACGCACGCGCAATCGCGCGCGTGATCCCGATCACCGAATCGCTAGGGGCCGACCACCGAGGCCAGCCCCTCTCTCCTGCCGCTGGCGGGCCGGCCCAAGCCGGCCCGGCTTCCGGCCATCTTAGGGTCCGCACCTCGTGGTTGCGCGACTGCGAGGCGCGACGACCCTGCGGCTGGCGGGAGCCTTCCCTCCCGCGGGGGGTGTCGGGTGCGGCCGAGTGCTCGTGTGCTCGACCGCCAACCCCCCCCCCCCCCCCCCCCCCCGACGGTCGGGGCTGGGGCCAGTGTGTCGTCCGAGTCCTACCTGACGGCCCCACGCCGGCAGCTCGCCGTCTTCGCTAGGGCCAGCCACCCTTGAGATGGTGGCCGACCGCCTCTCTTGCCCTCCTTGGGCGCCTTCCCCGTCGTTCGATCGTTCCACCATGATCACGGCCATCTGATGCTCGGGTAAGTACCTACGTAACCACCACCAGTAGTGGAGGGGGACATGTTTTTAGTGGAGGGTTGCATTTAGTAAAATTAAATATCCAAATAATACGCACACAAAACTATACTTAAAATTATGATATTGGTGGTTACGGTGTGCGAATAGCCTCATAACCACCGTAACCACCTCCCGGAGGGTATAAAAAGGCCCCCAGACCTGCTCATTTCTTATATTTCTCTCTGCTTTTTTCCTCCTCAGGCCAAAACTATGTCGGATTCTTCCTACGAGCCACCTTCAAGCCATTTTCGAGCTACGACCTCTCCACTAAAAATCCAACTATGTCCACAAGCGAGCGGCGAGAAGGAATTTAATACTACAGCAAGAGTCCGTTTATCTGCAATACCCCATCAAGTAACCTCACACGAAACAGCCTGTTGCTCTTCGTGAGCCTAAGTAACTCTCTCTCATCTTCAAAGTCTAACGAGGAGCGGCATGTCACCCTCGATTCTTCAAGCAAGTTGTAATCAAAAGCAGATAGTGGAGTTCGACCATCACAGATTCGTTCGCGTGGTTTTTTACCTACTTGAGGATTTTCCACGCCAAAACATCGTGTGCATAATCTCTGTCTCTTATTGACTGTGTGCGCGATCGACCGCTCCGTGAGCTAAGACGGTCTAAGTTAATCCTATCCGACTGGGGCGTCGAGTTTGGCCGCTACAGTTTGGCGGCGTCTGTGGGAAACAGTTCACAACATCCTCCAAAGATTTAGAAAACAGTACCCTCTACATAACGATACTCGTGACTTGCTCCCATGACAAGAAAAAGCACCGAAACCACCAATGGATCACCTCCTAGAGGGCGCGTTGAGTCGGCTCCCTACTAATCGCTCGCCAATGCAACTCTCGACGTTGAGACCGCTCTCCCTCCCGTAGCCTCCTTGGAAGGGCGCATGCAGAAAATGGAGGAGCGCCAGGTCGAGATGCTCGCCCTCCTACAGAATATCGCAGCTCCTCCAGCTCCTCTTCAGCCTCCTACGCCGGATAATCCCCCGCCTCCAGCTCAGAATCCCGTTCCGCCTCAGCAAGCCCCCCACAGGGAAAATGAATATGAAGAATTTTCTGATGCCGCCAGTTCCACGCACCCCGCTGATCGAGGCGCTGAAGGCGGCCACCATCATCATCTGGAAGAAGTAGCCCGTGCGCCACCAGGTGAAAGACTCACCCGCGAGGAGATACGTAGGTGATTGCCCAAGAATATGGACAGCTTGGATGATGATACATCTTTGTGCGTTGCCCTCTCCACTAGGGCTCCTCGCTCTCCCCCCAGGTTCTAGCTTATCCAGTCCCGCGCGGCTTCAAGCTCCCTAACATCGAGACGTTCGATGAAACAAAGGATCCGCTCGAACACATCAACCATTTTCTCCCCATAATGAGGTTTTTAGTGCACCAGATTAGTTGCTCTGTCAACTGTTCCTAGCCACTCTGAAGGGTCAGACTCATACTTGGTTTCATTCTCTTCGAGAGTGAATCATTTTCAACTTTGCAGAGTTAGCACGCCAATTTTCAGAATAGTTTGTGGCCAACTATAGAATCGTTCAGGATCCCTCGTACCTCTCAGGTATCCGACAGAATAAGGGAGAATCCCTCGAAGATTTCTTTCGCCGTTTCACCTCAAAAACACGACAAATTCCAGGGGTAAACCCCAAACTTCTTAGGGGCGTCTTCCTTGGAGGACTCTGCCTAAGCTGCTTCTATTCACACTCATGAGGGAAGTTGTGTCTAGTTATCCAGACCTTGTTCATTAGTTTGAAGCCCAGATAGCAGCCGACCAGGCTATTGAAGCACACCGCCAACAGTTTGAATGCAGACAAAAAATAAAGAGGGGGAAGGAGTAGGCCCCCGTAAAACAAGAGGAGCGACGCTAGGAAGAACGTCAAAATGATGATTGTCGCCTTGATCCGCCAAGGGATGAGGGTCAGCGATTGTCCCGAGAATACACTCCACTAAATACCACTCGGACAAATGTGCTATATGCAATTCAGGATGATCCAACATTCCAGTGATCAAGAATGTCTCCCCCGAACCAAAGAAGTGACCGCTCGAAATACTGTGAGTTTCACCAAACAACTGGTCGCACTACTGAAGAATGTTCCGGACTAAAGAATGAAATCAAGCACCTTGTCCACCAAGGACGTACTCCTTTGAAGGTTTCTGCAGGGACAAGCGCAGGACCAACAAGCACCGCTCCAAGGAAGAGACCAGCAGAACGCGCCATAGGGGCCCCTGACGCCAGACGAATGGTCGACAACATCTAAATCATCGTCGGGCTCCCATTCCTCTCTACCCAGGTATTTTCAGTCGAAACAATAGATAGAGCTCACAAGAATGTGGAGCTTAACTAGGACTTCACCATCTCCTTCAATAATGAAGACCTCAAAGGGTTGCAGACCCCCCATCAAGACCCACTCGTCATTTGCGGAGGAGTCATAGATTCATGTTTCAACGTCAAAAGAATCCTCATAGACAACGGGAGCTCAATCAATATCTTGTTCTTTTCCACTCTCTACAGCATGAAACTCACCAAACAACATCTCAATCCTGCCACGGAACATGTATATGGCTTTGACAGTTACCCAGTTCCTGTTCAGGGAACAATGACTCTGCTAGTGACAATGAGTGAACTTCTGAAGTAGGCTACTCATGACATCCAGTTCGTTGTCAACGACTCAAGTTCACCTTAAAACTCCATTTTTTTCGGAAGGCGGGTCCGGTCTGTTTTTGGAGCAATTTCGTCAATTCCACAGTTATCTATAAAGTTCCCGATCCTAGGATGCATAGGGGTTGTTTGCGGGAACCAGGAAGCAGCTCGTACCTGCTACTTAAAACAGGCATAACCAGCACAAGCAACCACCTTTGATGCCAATGACGTCAATCTGCGCAGCAATGCCACTATTGAACAAGGAAGCTCGCATTAGGAGAGGAACACCCTTCGCCAATAAAGAACTCAGCACCACCCTTATCCTTGTTTTTCTTTATTTATTGTTTTCCTTGTATTTCGATTTTTTGTTTCTTACTTTTTATGTTGTAAAAGTCGCGAGCCACGACCCGTGCAAATTATATTTAATTTGATCATATTGCATTGTGTTTTCCTTATTTTCGTCTAAGACCTCTTCAGCCATGGTAGGCTACTCCCCGGTTCGAATCCTTACATTCTCCGGTGAGCAATTCCCGACTAGGCTTGGTCATTGCTGGATCGAATCTTTACATACTCCGGAAGCCAACTCTTCGGCCAGGCTAGGCCATTCCCCGGATTAAATCCTTTCATTCTCTGGCGCGCAATTTATGACCAGGGTCTATCACTTCAAGATCGAATCTTTACATTCTTTGGAAGCCAACTCTTCGGTCAGGCTAAGTCACTCCCCGGATTGAATCCTTACATTCTCCGACGAGCAATTCCCAATCAGGCTCGGTCAATTTCGGATCGAATCTTTAGATTCTCTAAAAGCCAACTCTTCGCTTAGGCTAGGCTGCCCAACCAGATCGAATCATTACATTCTCCGGCGATCAGATCGAATCATTATATTCTCTGTTGTTACTGCAGGCCAATGCCCAGCCATCGCTAGGGCATGCCCTCCTCGCGGTCGAAAAGTCGGATCCAATCCTTACATTCTCCGACACCCGGAATCGAATCCTTACATTCTTCGGCAATCTGCTCATAGCCAGGCTAGGTCGCGCAACTAGATTGAATCCTTACATTCTCCGGCGATCGGATCGAATCATTACATTCTTCGTCATTACTATAGGTCAACGCCCTGTAATCGCCAGCGCATGCCCCCCTCACGGTCGCATTGTCAGATCGAATCCTTACATTCTCGGACACCCTGATCGAATCCTTACACTCTCCGGCAATCGGGTCATAGCCAGGCTAGGTCGCGCAATCGGATCGAATCATTACATTCTTCGACAGTCGGATCGAATCATTATATTCTTTGTTGTTACTGCAGGCTGACTCCCCACCATCGCCAGGGCATGCCCCTCTCGCGGTCCCAAGTCGGATCGAATCCTTACATTCTCCGACACCCAGATTGAATTCATACATTCTCCGACAATCCTCTCATAGACAGGCTCAGCCCCAGAGTCGGATCGAATTCTTATATTCTCTGACACCTGGATCGAATACTTATATCCTCTGACAATCCTCTCATGGCCAGGCTCAGCCCCGCAGTCGGATCGAATCCATACATTCTCAGACCCTCGGATTGAGTCGCCACACTCTCCGACATTGCCACAAGCTTACATTCTGCAATCAACCGTATTCCATACAACAAAGGCGAGAAGAACGATAACAATACTATCATATCAATATTGGCGCAAATGCACTACACAAAATCACCAAAGCGTGATGACAAGCATACATCAGACTCAACAAGACAAAAAAGGAGATGTACATAAACATACAAAGACAGAGCTACCATTCACAGTCTATATCAGGCTCAGGGCTCACCTCCTTCATCATCAGAAATGTCATCAAAACAAAGGCCCGAGACATCGCACTTCAGGAGCTTGGCTATTAGGAGAAAAGCATTCGACACCCCGCGTCTGAGCGCAACCTCACTGACATCCTTCATCTGAGGTTCAACCTCTCTGGACCAAACATCCTCACAGACCTCCTTAGCAAGTAAATCGTGATCGTGCATATAGTCCAAGAAATTCCTGTTCTCCTCAAGTCTAGCAGCCTTCATCTCAAGTACCCGCTCTTCTGAAGAAAGATACACTATCTTAGCCTTGGAATCCTCCAAATCTGCCCTCAAGCCGGAACTCTCCTCCTGAACAGTCTTCAACGTCTGCACGGTCTTCTCGACCAAGGACTTCTCTATATGCAACGATGATCGAGCTTCCTACATCTCCGACTTTAACTTCGACCTAATCAGTCGAAATCGGGATATCTCTCGATCTAGCTCTTCTCTGTGGACGACAAGTGAAGCCCCCGCTGCCCGAAGTTATATGCTCCTGAGCTTCAATCTGCAAACAACAAATGAGGGGGTTATGGCCGTGCAAAGTAATCGGTCTGAATGAAGAAAGATGAACGGTTCACCTACCACGTCACTCATTGCTTTCAAAGAAGAAAACACCCATGGGCAGTAACCTCTGTGCAGGGGATTCGGGGGGCAGATGCCTCTATGACCTCAATATCTGAATCAACTGGAGTAGACTCGTCACAAGGGGCCTCCTCAATCAAGTCCTCTCTTTGACTTGACGAAGTTTGCAACTCAGCAGCAGCATCACAACTACTCCTCAAAACAAGCTTCCTCTTACGAACTAATGACGCAACCGCAGTGCTCTCAACGTCAACTGAAAGGCCACATTGGGACTGACACTTCTCTTCAACAAATAAAGAAATACTGAACAAGTTCGCCAACTCCCCAGAATCTGTGAATCCCAGTATCGGTGAAAAGTCCCTCTCTCGCCCTCTGCCGTCGACAACGATTGGGCAAGGAATTCTAGAGCTTAGGCAAGCCCCTAGAGTTTCTGACATATCTAAATAAGGTGTTCCTATGGCGGCGATCCGTCCGAGTCTCAAAGTTGATCCAACTTTTATTGTTGTGAATCTCGACACGGTCGCCACCGTTGCCACCGTCAACATGAACATCACACCAATCCTTGAACAACTCCAAAGAGAATCATGAGTCATGCTCCCTGAAGAAAGCTACCAGCCCTATGATGCGAGTCATTTCTAGCGTAGTGAACTGAGATATCGGGACGCCATAAAACTTCAGAATGTCCACCACCTCCTCACACGTTGGGAAGGAAGCCAGACTGCAATGTCGTCTCGCAAATTGTCAACCAACCCCTAGGTGGGTTCTGAACTCTTTCTTTATCATGATATATCTTCACATCAAGATCAGCAAGTAACTCGTATCTTTTCCTCCAAACTACAACTTGCTCGGTAGTGAGTGTAGAGCGCAGCCGCATAAGCTTAGTAGGACACTTCGAAATATGAAAAAGCAAAGGTTAGAGAAAATTGATCAAGTAGCGGGTGTTAGGTACATTGGAAATTGTGTACCTGATTTGGAGAAGTCTCACCTGACTCAATGATATACATCAGGTTGTATTTGATGGTGTATTGAGTTTGCTTGTACAGGCAGAAGAATGCAGAAAATATACGAAGTACAAAAGTGTTGAGACAATTACTTAGTGTCGACACCTTTGAAGGAGCTGTGTCGAGATAAGAAGCAAGTCTGTGTCGACACACAGGACTTGTGTCGACACCCAGATTTTAAGTCGACATCAATTGTGTCGACACTCATAACTTGTGTCGACACATTTAGACCTTGTTGTATTGATAATTATAAATAAGCAACTATGTCGACATTCAGGACTTGGGTCGACATTTGGAGAGGCTGTATCGACACACAAGACTTGTGTCGACATATTCTACAAAGGCTGCATTAAGAACTTGATAAAGGGTTATGTCGACAGTTTCTGAAGTATGTTGACACATTCTGCAAAGGCTCTATGTCGAGAACTTGATGAAGAGCTGTCTCGACTGTTTTCTGAAGTATGTCGACAAATTATACAAAGACAGTGTTGAGACTGAATGAAGAGCTATGTCGACGGTTTTTGAAGTTTGTCGACAACACCAAAGGAAGTGTGTCGACACCCGGGTATTTGTGTCGACACATACTTCATCTGTGTCAACACATACTATCCTTATATCTCGACACATTCAGCTGAGTTAAATAACTTTAAGTGCCAAATCTCAAGACTGTAAACTTGATAGTTGCCAGATTCATCAAGGCTGATAGATATGTCAGAACTGTCAGATGTCAGTCAACTACCGGATCAGCCGATTGCCTCAGATGTGATCTATAAATAGAGCTGAGCTATCAGAAAATAAACAACAAAAGATAGATAGAAATTAAAAGAGGAATTTTCCAAGAAGAATTTATGGAATTCTTTACAGCAAGAAGATTCTGATTCTAATTCAGAGCAGGGGATAGCATCACAGCAGATCTGTCAGTGATTGCAGATTTAATTCTATAAGGTGGAAGAAGCTGGATCTACATCAACTTCTCAAGAATATTCAACCTAGGTTCTCTTTTTCAAGAAGCTTTGAATAAGCTAAGTCAGGTTGAATCAGTTTCAATACAGCAAAGGACAGGAGAAAGCAGATCCATCAAGATCTGATCAAGATTCCCTCAACTCTCTCTCTCTCTCTCTCTCTCTCTATCTGGGTGAAGGAAGAAACATTCTCTTAATCAATTTTTTGTAAGATCTATATTAGATCTGAGTGTAAGAGATTTCAATCTCTGATTTGCAAACCTGTAATTATAAAGGCTAAGGTAGGGTTGTTTGCCTGAGGTAGGAGATTAAGTTCTCTGAGATGTAGGCCTGGTGATAAAGGATGAGTGGTAGGAGTGTAGATTCACTCTGAGGTAGGGTTTTTGGGAAGAGCCTGGTTGTAGCACTTGTTGAAGTGTGAGCTGTAGGAACCAGTTTGGGTTTTGAGTTGTAAGATCTGTGGATTTGAGAAGGTGAAACGAAGTTTGGCCGAATCTAGTATACTGTTAGATAGGCGAAGGGGGAAGTGGATGTACCCATCATTTGGGAAACCACTATAAACATGTATGTATGTTGTGATTGGATGATTGTGTGTTGTGGTAACTGTAGAATCTATAACTGTGCTGCGATTAATTTATTAACTGCCTAAGTGTTTTAAGAATTAAACCTATTCATCCCCACTCTAGGTTTTTAGATTTTCTTGAAACCAATTCTTTCAAGTGGTATCAAAGACAGGTTCCTCAAAATTAGACTTAACAGTCTGAGTGTATCTCCAAGACAGTAATAAGATAGCCTATTCACCCCCCTATAGGTGTTTAGACTATCTGGAAACCAATTATTTCAAGTGGTATCAAAGTCAGGTTCCTCAAAATTAGACTTAACAGTCTGAGTGTATCTCCGAAACAGTAATAAAATAGCCTAGATAGTTTCAGGTGAATATCACAAAGAACTTGGATCCATGAAACTTCCCATTTATAGAAAAGAAACCTTTGACATATAGAAAAAGAGGGTCAGGTTATTCATGAAGGCATCTGATCCAAGAATTTACATCACAGTTCAAGAATGGCCTTTCATCCCTATGAAGACATCTGTTCTTGATGCAAATCTGAAAACTCCAAAGAGTTATTCTGAGATTACCAAAGATGAGATCATCTTAGCCACTTTGGACAAGAGGGCACAAAACATAATTGTTAGTGTCATAGATGATTCTATATTTCAGAATTTAGTCTACTGCAAAACTTCAAAAGAAATGTGGGACACTTTGATTATCTACATGAAGGCGACAGAAGAAGTAAGAGAGGATTGAAAATCTATGCTCAACAAAGAATATGAGAGTTTCAGACAAGACAAGAGAGATAACATAGCTATATGCTATGAAAAGTTCTTTAGAATTGTCAATGAGCTGATGACTTATGGAAGAGTATTCAACATTTATGAACTTAATGACAAGTTTCTCAGATCATTAACCAAGTATTGAGATACCAAGGTCTGTGCCATCAGAGAAGTGACCAGACTTACAGATACTCTTCCATCAACTTTATTTGGAAAATTGTTGTCCTATGAAATGCAGTTGATTGCCAGAAAGGAAGAGAAAAAGTGCAGCATGTCTTATGACAAAGATAAGTCTGTGGCCTTCAAAGTTGAAGCTACAAAGAAGGGTAGGAGAAAGACTCCTCCTCCCAGAAAAGTTGTTGATACTGAGCCAGAAAGTTCACACACAAACACAACAGATAACCATAATTCTGATGAGGAGCTTGCTGCCTTTTCTATGCAATTCCAGAAGTTTCTGAAGAAAAAGAACTGGAGAGAAGGTCTTCCTCTTCCTCTTACTCCAAGGATGACAGCTACAAGGGAGAGAAGAAAACCTCGAAAGAGTAAAGGTATGGTTCTAAACCTGGTAAACAAACTTCTACAAAAATTGTTTATTATTGTTGCAGCAAGCCAGAACATGTTATAGCAGACTGTCCTGTCAAAAGAAAGGAGTCTGATGAGAAAACGAAACACCAGCATAAAGAAAAGAAAGAGAAATCCTTTGTGGACAAGAAGAAGAAAAGGTTGACTAACTCTTTCTCATCATAGTCAGAAACTGAAGAGGGTGCTGAGGCCTACATTGGGATGTTCTCAGCTGAGGAAGATTCTGTAGAAATAGAATTTTTGCAGTTGTTGAATGATATCAGTAAAGTAGAAGATAGCCAATGCATAGGGCTGATGGCTATAACTGAGGATGGACTCAGCCAGGAGCAGGCTAGTACTAATAAGGTACAATATTCACCCTCAGTGTCAGATTATGTTACTAGCTCAGAGTCAGAAGCATCTTCATCAAGAGATAAAGATGGATCTGAATCTGAAAGAGACATAAATCAACTGATTGATGATTATGGAGAGCTCCTGCATGCCTTTAAGGAAAGCAGGCTCCTAACAAAACAACTGGCAAGGAGAATGCCAGTATGAAGTTGGCTGCCTCAGACTCAACAAAACTGCTGGATCAGAAGTTAAAAGATATTAGTAAATTGAAGAACATAACTCTTATTCAGATGGATACAATTACGTTTATGAATAATCATATTAGAAATCTTGAAAGTAGACTCCAAAAGGAGAGGGAGCTAGTGGCCAAGTTTTCAAAACGTAGTTCTGTATTACCTTTTGAAAGAATTGGTTCCTAAACACCTAGAGGGGGGGTGAATAGGTGCAATTCCTTTTTACACTAAGGCATAATATTAATTCCAAAAATCAAATTAAATATATCTGTTCTACAGCTGCCACAATCACAGAATTCACAGAATCACACAGAATCACAGATGGCACACAGTTTTATAGTGGTTCCCCAAGGTCTGGGTACATCCACTTTCCCCCTTCGCCTATCTAGCAGTGTGCTAGATTCGGCCTAACTTCTTTCCTTCTTCTCAGATCCGCAGATCTTACAGCTCAGAACCCAAACAAGGCTCCTACAACTCAGAGTGAGTCCACACTCCTACAGCTTAGGCAATCCTCCTTACCTCAACCTTCAACAAGGCCTACAACTCAGAGATGACAATCTCCTACAACTCAGGATCTCAGCCCTACCTCAGCCTTCAACAAGGCCTACCACTCAGAGAACTTAATCTCCTACAACTCAGTCTTTATAAATCAGGCTTACAACTCAGATCTTAAAAAGATCCTACAGAAAATAGATGTAAATTTAAAATTCACCACCACCCTGATTGAGAGAGAAAGGATGGAAGGTTTCTTGATTAGTTCTTGAAAGAATCTGATGACAGAGATCAACCTGTGTTAGCTTTCTTCAAAACTTCTTGAATCTGAACACAGTAGGGTTGATCTCCTTTGAAGTTGATCTTCAATCAGCTTCTTTCTTGAAATTCAGAAATCAATCTGAATTTTTCTTGGCAGCCTGGTTCAGAATCTGCACTTTAGAGACTTATTGATGTAAGTCCCTTTCTTCACTTGAATAGATGGATCTCTCTCTCTCTCCAAATTCTTCTGAAGATTCTTCTGAATTCTTCTTGGAATTCTCTTGACAAACTCTGAGTAGATCACCACTAGAGAATGTCTTCTTAGATATTATGTTGAAAATCTTCTTCTATTTTTAAGTGTATGAATCTG
Source organism: Platanthera guangdongensis (assembly GCA_039583875.1). Taxonomy (NCBI): domain Eukaryota; kingdom Viridiplantae; phylum Streptophyta; class Magnoliopsida; order Asparagales; family Orchidaceae; genus Platanthera; species Platanthera guangdongensis. Next base: position 206,227,118 of record CM077150.1, on the reverse strand, counting down.
CATGTATATCCTTATTATCTTCTCTGTTGATGGAGAATGCCTTTATATAAACTTCCTCCATGGTAACCGGCTGATCCGGTTTCTAACAAACTTCTGACAGCTCTGACAGTTGTAGTAGACCGGTTGATAATGGCAGCTGTCAAGTCTTCCAGTCACTTCTTAAAACTCTATTTCTGTCAGCAAAGTGTCGAGACTGAACTTCATCATGTGTCGACACAAGTATACTAAGTGTCGACACAAGCCTTGGTGGTGTCGACACAGCTCCCTTGGTCTTGACACTGCTTCTCGACACAGCTTCTGTAGAATGTGTCGACACTAGTTCTGTGTGTCACACAATCACTTCTTCTCTTCACAAAAATCAACTTTGTTGAAACTCTGCTATGTGTCGACACAAGTCCTTTGTGTTGACACAGTGGATGTCGACAAAGTCTTTTGTGTGTCGACACTGCCTCTGTATGTCAACACAGTTGATGTCGACTAAGCTTTTCTGTGTGTCGACACTTCCTCTGTGTGTCGACACAGTTTCTACTGGTGTCGACACAGCCTTTCCAAGTGTCGACACAATTGACTCCAGGTGTCGACACAGCTTTTCTCCAATGTCAACACAAGCCTTCATAAGTGTCAACACAGCTTCTTCTGGTGTCGACTCATGGACTTAGAAACTTTTCCTGCATTTTCTTAACCTGCACATATAAACTCAAAACAACATCAAATACACCTTGATGCCTATCATTGAGTAAGGTGAGGCTTCTTCAAATCTGGTACACATTTTCCAATATACACAACAATCTCCCCCTATTTGGAGAAGTCATAACCCTTAGTCAATGATATACACCATTCATAATAAACACACATTATGATGTATAAAAATATTATATGACAGGATAACTTATAAACAAAACATATATAAAATATCATCACAGAATAATGATGCAAACATAATGTTCATTAATCATTATTTTGTTTAAACTTTCAAAAGTTTCTTAACAATAGTTTGCATAGATTTTTAACAAATAAAGATTACATTGTTGTAAAATCTAGTTAATCTAATCTATGGCTGTTCTGGCTCCTTGATGACTATGCCTTTGCCTGATTTGATCTGAGCCTGCACTGGAGCTTCAGTATCTTCAGCTGTCTTCTTGCCCTTCAGATCTTTCTTCTTTTGTTCTTTAGCCCTTATCCTTTGACTTTCAAAATAATGAAAAGGCTTTGGGAAGTACTTGCTAGGCTCCTGAGCATTAGGAGGTAGCTTCCCAGCTTTTGCCTTTCTTCTATATTGTAGAATGGCTTCCTGCCTAGCTTCATGCTTTTGTCATTCTTGCTCAGTGTACCATTTGCCCGTATCATGGGTCTTGTCCTTCACAGCCTTCCAGGCAGTCAATATAATATTCCTGGAAGTGGGGCTCCATTGCTCAAAATCAAGCTTCAACTCAGCCTGTTCTCTGAAACTTTTCTTAGACAATAGAGCTTCCTTCTGAGCATCCTTGTCAGCCCCTGACATTTCCACTTTCTCAATAATAATATTTTTAGTGTCCTCTGGAGGGCTGTATATTGACTGTACTTCTTGCTGAATCATATTAAAATCTGCTGGAGGGTAAATGACCTGAGCAACTTCAGGTTGATCACCCTCAAAATAAGCAGGTTACACACCTGACTCAGCTACATTATCATCATCACATAGGGGTGGATATGCAAGGGTTGCTCTGATGCTATTAGATATCCAATTAGCATGATCTGAGCCTACTTTGACTAACACTTTCTCCCCCTTTATAACTTCTCTTGCCATATGATCCTTGAGGTCATCTTTCTGAAATCTTACTTGTTCATCTAGATAATTAACACCATCTTTATAAAATGACCTTAGTTTCAGTAGCTGATCAGAAATCATCTTTTGAGAATTCTTAATAGCTGTTTGTACAGCAGCTAGGCCTTCCTGTAATTGTGTATCAAAATCTGACTTGGCTTTTGCCCGCAGACGCCACCTCGGATATCCTTTTGAAACTCAACGAACCGGAGGAGGATACGTCCACTTATAATGTTGAACGTTTTCCCGGATCTTGGAGTTAGTAGGGGTTATCTCAAGATAGCAGTAACAACCAGCAACACATGCAGCACAAGCATCTTTATTGATCAAGCGCAAACTTTTTTACAAGGCGAGACATACATGGCGAGACATGCTTCACCAACACCAAACCAGGAGAGCAGAGACAGTTACAAAGACAAGACACAAAACAAGCCGCACGGACTCAATCAACAAGCCGCTGGTCTACTGCTGTGGAGTCCGCCCAGTCCGCCAGGTCGCCAGACCGCAACCCAAGCCGCGGAGACTCACCCCTTATTCCAATGCTAGCTCTTCACCGCCGATCTGCAGGACGCCTGCAAGCGAGGTCGCCTTACCGCCAGACAGCACAAGCTGCGCCACCGAATGGAACAGTCCGCCTGAAGCAGGCGACTTCCTGAACCCCGAACCAAGTTGCCAAAGAGAAGACCGCCTAGTCGCTATCCGCGACCTGCTGTTTACTGCATGTTACTTAACCGTAGAGTCCGCACTGTCCCTGACCGCAATCACAGCCAAGTCCTAGCTTTCCAGCGTTATCCGCAAAACCTGCACAGCACAACCCGGTCAACCCTATCAAACCGCGCGGACACCAAAGTCCAGTCCGCAGCAACTTACGTGAGCTCAAGTACTGTTCACTTACTTCGGTTCAGGTCTCTCGAGGTTCCCTATTCCTGATGTGACATGGGTCCTATTTATAGGCACGATGATGAGTATGGTCACCGCCCTAGCCGATAGGAACACTGCCACATCCCGCAGTAAGAACAAGTGTATCCGCAAGCCCGCGGATACACACACCAGTCCGCCGCTCCCGTGCAGATAGCCTGCCCGCCTAGCTTCTCCAAGGCCGGACTCCAATCTCCAGTCTGCCTTATCGCCAAAGGTCAAGCCTCCAAGACATCACCAAGGCTGGAAAACATACCAGTCCGTCTTGTCGCCAAGGGCCAAACCAGGACCACCACAGCCGGACTCCGCAACAGCTATGTCCGCCAATCTGCGGACAAGGCATCAGCCCGCATAACCCAAGCCCGCAACTTTGCCATCAAGGCACCTGCCGGACTCAGCGGACACCTGGCTTCCGTCCGCACATCCCGAGTCCATTGCCTCAATCTCCAAGGCACCGTCGGACTCAGCGGACACGCCGATCTGGTCTGCTTACACAGCAGACTCCAGTCCGCATCCCTGAGTTCATAACCTCATCACAAGGCTAAACCGAACTCAGCGGACTCTAGCTCCAGTCCGCATGCTCTTGCACAGGCAATCCTCCAGTCCGCATATCCCCAAGCTAGCAATCAAGGCAACAACACTTCTACTAGGCTTGGCGGACTGAGAAAGCAGCCCGCGCTCCACTGCGCGATCTCCCCGGACTAAGCCAACCTGGACTTGGTTCAGAACCCACCAAGTCCATCCCACTGGCCACAAGGGCCAGTCCGCACTTACTGGCGGACACTGGATCTAGCCTGCCATATCGGGCGACCTCCAGCTTCTGTCCGCACTGACCGGCGGTCTCCGCGACTTCCACTTGCCGCTACACTAGAGCAAGACCAAGACAACAGCCAAACCGGTCTGCTGAGCTCCAGTTCATCAGTCCGCTTCATGCCGGACTCTGCGGATAAGATTTCTATCCGCCCGGTTACTTCCTGGGATCCAACTCCCTGCTGAGTATTCGCCGGCCTGACAGACCGTTGTTGTTGTCCACGTAGTCCGCGCAAACAGACCGCCCAGGCCGCCACAGAGCAAACCGCCTGCAATATCCCTGCCAACTTAGCAGTCCGCCAACCCTGTCCGCGTAGTCCGCGCGGATAGGTTACCCAAGCCTTCCATTCACCCACTTTCACTTCACAATTTTCAACACTCCCCATTGAAGTGAGAAGTGGTGAATAACTCCAGCAGCTCCCGTAACCTCTTACCTGGTCCCTCTGATAGCATCTACGAAGAGATGTCCAAGACATAGTCCTCGCCCCGCATATCATGGACCATGAGGGAGCCCTCCAGCATCTCCAAAAAGGAGCCATGCTTCCCTCTGCCTTCTATAGCTTCAACCTCCACTCATGTATCACAGGAGTATCACAAACTACCTTGGGCATAGAAGCCCAAGCCTTGTTATCTCTGAGAGAAGTCACCTCTTCAGCCTTGGTGTCAACCACCTCCTTGATTCTAGTGGGGTCATCACAGCCAGAAGTACCTTGTTCGACTTGAGGGCTAACAAAGAAACACGGGACCAAGTCCGTCGTGTTCTCTTCGCTATTTCGAGCTAGTGGCTTACTGATCCTCTTCGATCTCCGAAGAACCTGATCATGGCTAACCACCTCTGCTGCTTTTGAACCAGCTCCGTTCCCGGGCAAACCTAGAACAATGCTCCCCCTGCTTTCTGAACAAGACGCCTCCTTACTGGAACCAGAAGCACCAGGAGCAACGCTCCCCCTGCTACCTGAACCAGAAGACTCCCCTCTTGAACAAGAACTGCCTGGAACATCGCTCCCCCTGCTTCCTAAACCGGAAGCCTCTGCCTTCGAGCTAGAAGAACTTGGAGCATCGCTCCCTCTACTTCTTAACTCTGACGCCTTTTCCCCGGAGATAAAACAACCTGGATCACCCGGTGACTCAGGCAACTCCACCTTCTTAGCAGCAGCCTCCTTTAGCCCATCATCTGACCTGCTTACCTCTAGCTCCACATGAGAGCTACCCCAGTACGACGTCAACTCATCGAAGACAATGTCTCTCGACACTATGATTTTCTTCGTCGCAGGATCCATACACCTCCATCTTCTCCTCTGCTCATCATACCTAACAAAGACTAGCTTTGTCTTGAGAGCACCCGAAGAGTGTGTGTAGCAGGTAGGTCCAAACACCCGAAGATGTTTCACGCTGGGCTTTACTCCGAACATCAGCTCATAGGGAGTCTTCACTATGATCGGACTAAGAGGCATCCGGTTGATGACATGAGTAGCACAGGCCATCCCTTCCGCCCAAAGAGCCTTCGGAACGCCTTTACTCTGAAGCCAGCACTTGCAGGTCTCCGTTAAACAAAGGATCATCTGAGCTGCAATACTACCTTGTTGTGAAGTATGTCCACAAGAAAGCTCCTTCCGGATCCCTTGCTTCCTGCAAAAGTGTGAGAACTCGGTTGAGCCAAACTCACCACCGATACTTTTCCTCAACACCTTGATCCTCCGACCAAGCTGGCCTTCCACAAGCTTCTTGAACTCCACAAACAAGCGTACCATGTTGGACTTCTTCTTCATGAAGTATACCCATGTATACCTTGAATAATCATCAACCAATATCAGCATGAACCTGCTGCCTCCAAGACTGGCTGTGACGGTCGGTCCCACCAGAGCACAATGGACAACCGCCAATGGTGCTTTACATCTGGATTGTGCTTTATCAACCATGAAGCGATAGGCTCCACTTTCCTGACATCCTGCACACCCCCGACCATCATCATAGGATGACAACCTAGGCAGCCCTCTTACGAGTCTTCTTTCCGCCATTGCATTCAGCTTGTCCATCCCTACATGCCCCAGTCTTTCATGCCAGATAGCTGCACTATCACTGGCCTTCATCCGATCAGCTCCAGAACTTGTTGATAACCCAACAATGTTCTTCTCCTTCCTCCCTACTTGAGCGACGTTCGCTGAGAGCAATAAAACCTTGCACTCCTTCCGAAGATGACCTTGCTGCTTGCATTTATAGCACCTTGGTCCTTCCTTCCTCTTCCTATCACGCCTAGGAGAAACACTCCTTTCTTCCTGATATGAAGTAGAGGGACCATCGTCAGCAGCAACCTTCACCTCCTTCCTAAACAACCCATCATGGGAAGTCCAAAACTCCGCAGCTGACCGACATCCACTGATGTGGTCCAAGAGCTCCGATGAGATCACCTGCTTGAGAATAGACTCCGCTTTCGCATTTGTCTCCTTCCAAGCTCTAATCCCTTCAGCATTGCCAGCAGTAGCCTCTTATCTTCCTGCTCTGCATACAACCTCCCAAAGGTCCTCGCCAAGAAGAAAGCTCTTCATACAGGACTTCCACCTATCAAAGTTCGTCTCTGTAAGGAGATCAATGCCAAGACAACTTGCATCCTCCATTGTCATGGTTCTACCACTGGTTTCCTCTACACAAGAGCAACTACTTCCATTGAGCACTGCTTGACCACTCCAACCTGGCTCTGATACCATGTTAAAATTCAACAAACCCGCAGACGCCACCTCGGATATCCTGTTGAAACTCAACAAACCGGAGGAGGATACGTCCACTTATAATGTTGAACGTTTTCCCGGATCTTGGAGTTAGCAGGGGTTATCTCAAGAAAGCAGTAACAACCAGCAACACATGCAGCACAAGCATCTTTATTGATCAAGCGCAAACTTCTTTACAAGGTGAGACATACATGGCGAGACATGCTTCACCAACACCAAACCAGGAGAGCAGAGACAATTACAAAGACAAGACATAAAACAAGCCGCACGGACTCAATCAACAAGCCGCTGGTCTACTGTTGTGGAGTCCGCTCAGTCCGCCAGGTCACCAGACCGCAACCCAAGCCGCGCGGACTCACCCCTTATTTTAATGCTAGCTCTTCACTGCCAATCTGCAGGCTGTCTGCCCGCGAGGTCGCCTGACCGCCAGACCGCACAAGCTGCGCCAACGAATGGAACAGTCCGCCTGAAGCAGGCGACTTCCTGAACCCCGAACCAAGTTGCCAAAGAGAAGACCGCCTAGTCGCTATCCGCGACCTGCTGTTTACCGTCTGTTGCTTAACCGCAGAGTCCGCACTGTCCCTGACCACAATCAGAGCCAAGTCCTGGCTTTCTAGCGCTATCCGCAAAACCTGCACAGCACAACCTAGTCAACCCTATCAAACAGCGCGGACACCAAAGTCCAGACCGCAGCAACTTACGCGAGCTCAAGTACTGTTCACATACTTCGGTTCAGGTCTCTCGAGGTTCCATGTTCCTTATGTGACATGGGTCCTATTTATAGGCACGATGATGAGTATGGTCACCGCCCTATCCGATAGGAATACTGCCACATCCCGTAGCAAGAACAAGTGTATCTGCAAGCCCGCGGATACACACACCAGTCCGCCGCTCCCGTGCAGATAGCCTGCCCACCTAGCTTCTCCAAGGCCGGACTCCAATCTCTAGTCCGCCTTGTCACCAAAGGTCAAGCCGCCAAGACATCACCAAAGCCGGACAACATACCAGTCCGCCTTATCGCCAAGGGCCAAACCAGGACCACCACAGCCGGACTCCGCAACAGCTATGTCCGCCAATCTGCGGACAAGGCATCAGCCCGCATAACCAAAGCCCGCAGCTTTGCCATCAAGTCTCCTGCCGGACTCAGCGGACACCTGGCTTCCTTCCGCACATCCCGAGTCCATTGCCTCAATCTCCAAGGCACCGTCAGACTCAGCGGACACGCCGATCTGGTCTGCTTACACAACAGACACCAGTCTGCATCCCTGAGTTCATAACCTCATCATAAGGATAAACCGAACTCAGCGGACTCTAGCTTCAGTCCGCACCCTCTTGCATAGGCAATCCTCCAGTCCGCATATCCCCAAGCTAGCAATCAAGGCAACAGCACTTCTACTAGGCTTGGCAGACTGAGAAAGCAGCTCGCGCTCCACTGCGCGATCTCCCCGGACTAAGCCAACCTGTACTTGGTTTAGAACCCACCAAGTCCAGCCCACTGGCCACAAAGGCCAGTCCGCACTTACTGGCGGACACTGGATCTAGCCCGCCATACCGGGCGACCTCCAGCTTCTGTCCGCACTGACCGGCGGTCTCCGCGACTTCCACTTGCCGCTACACTAGAGCAAGACCAAGGCAACAGCCAAACCGGTCTACTGAGCTCTAGTTCATCAGTCCGCTTCATTCCGGACTCTGCGGATAGGATTTCTATCCGCCAGGTTACTTCCTGGGATCCAACTCCCTGCTGAGTATTCGCCGGTCTGAAAGACCGCTGCTGCTGTCCATGTAGTCCGCGCGAACAGACCGCCCAGGCCGCCACAGAGCAAACCGCCTGCAACATCCCTGCCGACTTAGCAGTCCGCCAACCCTGTCCACGTAGTCTGCGCGGATAGGTTGCCCAAGCCTTCCATTCACCCACTTTCACTTCACAATTTTCAATAGGGTGGATATCCAAGGGTTGCTCTGATGCTATTAGATATCCAATTAGCATGATCTGAGCCTACTTTGACTAACACTCTCTCCCCCTTTATGACTTCTCTTGCCATATGATCCCTGAGGTCATCTTTCTGAAATCTTACTTGTTCATCTAGATAATTAACACCATCTTTATAAATGACCTTAGTTTCAGTAGCTGATCAGAGATGATCTTTTGAGAATTCTTAATAGTTGTTTGTACAGCAGCCAGGCCTTCCTGTAATTGTGAATCAAAATCTGACTTGGATTTTGCCCTTGCCTCAGTGTGGGTAGTAGCAGTATTCTTTAATTCTATAACAATCACATTATGTGATTCAGTCAGATTGTCATTCATTCTTAGTTGATTTTCAAGGACATACCTTGTTTAACAGCAATATCATCAACTTGAGTCTTGATTGCTTGTTGTTGCTTTCCAAGATAGACTACAACATTACCACCTTTATGGAAGCAATCTGTCATTTCCTTCTTGTTCTTATTTACTTCAAATCTTATGGATTTAATATCTTGAGCCAAGGAGAATTGCAGATCTTTATGGGTCTCATCCATATATTTCTCCATGGCTATCCTTTATTCATCTAACTTTACTTGCAATGAGACCAGTAAGGAGCTAAAATTAGTGGCTGGGGCAGATTGTGGAATAGTTTGCAGTGCCCTTTTATAGCTTTGGCTTCTTCTTTTGAAAACCATCAGCTTTCTCTTCTTTGCTCTTAGAGCATCTCCATCATCAAAATCAGAAGTACTTTCTAGATTGATATTGTCCATTGGACTTGTCGGTAGCTCTTTGTAAGATCTAGGTAACTCCCCCTGAGTCCCTTGCTCCTCCCCCTTAGTTCTGACTTGCTCCCCCTCAATGTTCGCTTGCTCCCCCTCAATGTCAGCTTGCTCCCCCTCAGTTCTTACTTGCTCCCCCTTAGTTCTTACTTGCTCTATATCAGGAAACAACTCTTCAAGGGTAAACTCTTATTGAGTTGGGACTTGAGGTACCACCAACTCAGGAGCATCAGTAGTTGTAGATGTATCCTCCATGATAACATCTTGTGCTTGACTGTTTAGTTGAGTGGTCTGGTCAACATCAATCAAGGACTCAGTTAGTATTTCATCCTCATTATTAAAAATTGATTGATTAACTTCTTGGATTACCTCAAGTATAGTTTGAGTAGCCATTTCACTTTCTAAGTGTGTTGGCTGTTCCTCAAGATGAGGCTCCCCCTGCACCTGAGCACCATCTACAAAGTCTTGTGCAGGAGATTTTTCAGGAATCTCTGGCCTCTCTTCATCAGGCATGTCCTTTGTTAGGACTCTATCCCATCTGGAGATTATCCTTATATCTATTCTTCTCATATGGTTGATCTTAGAACCAGTAGTTTGTTCCATTACTTTTGGAATTGTTCCAGCTAAGTATAGACTCATGATTCTTCCCAGATTTAGATTCTTAATGCTTTCCTTAATTTTTTCAAAGATTACTGCAGACCAATCTGTGTTCAGTCTGAAGATAATCCTGGTCATCAGACTGAACATATAGGCTAAAACCCTATCATGTCCCCCTGGTTTGCAGAGAATGACCTTTCCAACCACTTCAGAAAGGAATTTTCCTTGCAGATTCATCCATTTCCTGTTCATTACAGATCCTATCTTCATGGTGGAATCCAATCCACACCACTGAAGTGCTTCCCTGGTCTTGGTATAGGGTACTTCTTCTTCTTCTTCTTGAGTTCTTGGAGTTGAAGAGTTCTCCTCAAGCTTTTCAAGGTAAGTTTAACTTTAGCTCCCTGAACTGTAGATTTGATCTTAAGTCCAGTAGAATCTAAAGTAGCTGCGCCATAGAATTCCAGTATTTCTTTCTTCCATATCTTTGTAGGTTCAGATACCAGAAATTCCAAACCGTTTTTTGCAATTAGGGTTACTACTATTTTAATCTCGAGTTCCGCATTATCAAAAGCGTTGCGAATCAGCTCATAGCCTTCGTTGACGTTATCTTCAAGCTTTGGCGTCATTGGGGTTAAGAGAAATCTTGGATTGAGAAGAGATAATTTGTCAACACAAGGTTTTGTTCTCGAAAATATGGAGAGCGTGTCGACAGGGGTTGTTGTTGACCTATTTATACCCTTCTAAATAATGAAGTTCAAAAGGCACGTCAAAATTCTCTTAATCTGTCGACACAGTTGAAATGTGTCGACACTGACTTCTAATGTCTCGACAGAAGTGTGGACTTCTATATGTCGACACCAATTCTATTTATCTTGGTCGTGTTCGACGAAGAGCCCGTGAAGTCGACGATTTGAGGTCGACGAATTGCTGTTGAATCTGCGCTCGACGATATGTGTCGATTCTGCGTTCGACGATCAGTTGATTCTACGCTCGACGAAATCTGTGTGTTGATTCTAAATGTCGACACAACTTCTGGATGTGTCGACACAACTTCTCTAAAGAGTCAACACCTTTTTTTCTAGATGTGTCTACACCACTTTCCTGGAGTGTCGACACCAACTACTATGTGTCGACACAGACAACTTTTTGTGTCGACACAATTTTACTTAGCCAAATTTGTTAAACTAATTTATGTTCAACATTCCTAATTCAATTTTAAAATTATTGAATTTAGTTTCATCTAATAGCTTAGTGAACATGTCAGCAAGTTGTAAATCTGTATTAACAAATTCTAAAGAAATATCTTCTTTCTCTAAATGATCTCTAAGAAAATGGTATCTTATTTCTATATGTTTTGTTCTACTGTGAGAAACAGGATTATGAGCAATAGAAATAGCACTAGTAGAATCAAATAATAATGGAATTCTACTTACCTGAATACCATAATCTTCTAACTGATGTTGTATCCACAACAGCTGTGCACAATAACTTCCTGCAGCAACATACTCAGACTCAGCTATGGATATTGTCACACTAGTTTGTTTCTTACAACTCCATGACACCAATCTTCCTCCTAGAAATTAACAGGTGCCTGTTGTACTTTTCCTATCTACTTTGCATCCTGCAAAGTCTGCATCTAAATATCACATTAGTAGAAAATCTCTATTCCTAGGATACCAAAGGCCTAGATTAGGTGTGCCCTTAAGATATCTCAAAATCCTTTTGACAACAGTAAGATGAGATTCTTTAGGGCAGGATTGGTACCTAGCACAAACACATGTAGCATACATGATGTCTGGTCTACTAGCAGTCAGATAAAGGAGGGAGCCAACTATCCCTCTATACATGATGTCTGTGATATGGACAGGCCATCATCAGTCTGTCTTACTTGGAGTCCTAAGAAGAACTTAAGTTCTCCCATACTGCTCATCTCAAACTTCCCTTGCATAAGTTTTGCAAACTTTCTACAAAGGTTGTTTTTAGTAGAACCAAATATTATGTCATCAACATATATTTGGACTAGGATAATCTTTCCTTTGGATTCTCTAAGGAATAGAGACTTGTCTATTTCCCCCTTGAGAATCTGTTCTCAATAAGGAAAGTAGACAGGGTTTCATACCAAGCCCTTGGGGCTTGTTTCAACCCATATAAAGCTTTCCTAAGTCTATAAACATAAGTAGGATTGAGTGGATCAACAAAACCTGAGGGCTGTTCTACATAGACCTCCTCTTTTAAGTCTCCATTTAAGAATGCTGACTTAACATCCATTTGGAACACTTTGAAGCCTTGATATGCTGTATAGGCAAGGAATAGCCTAATAGCTTCCAACCTTGCCACTAGAGAAAAAGTCTGATCAAAGTCTATGCCCTCCTCCTGCCTATATCCTTTGGCAACTAGTCTTTCCTTGTTCTTCACTATGATCCCACTCTCATCGAGCTTGTTTCTATAAATCCACTTTGTCCTTATGACATTGTGGCCCTTTGGTTTTGGAACCAACTCCCAGACCTTACACCTTTCGAATTGATTTAACTCCTCCTGCATAACATCAATCCAGTATGGGTCTTGAATAGCTTCTTCAAATCTCTTGGGTTCCATTTGAGATAAGAAGCTTGAGCAAAGAACTGTGTTTAAGTTCCTGCACCTTGTTTGTACTCAATATCTTGGATCACCAATGATCTGGTGTGCAGGTTGATCCTTTAAATATCTAACTGCTGGAGGTAATCTATCAACAGTTTGACCTTCTTCAATCTCTTCATTATGCTGCACCTCATGGTCTTCATCAGCCTCTAGAGTGTCTTGTACTCCCCCTGGACAGCAACTACCATTTTCCTTATCCTGCTTTACAGTTGGATCTTCTCTGATAGTAAGCTGGTCCATATTCTGCTCTATACCTGGAGAGCTATAAGAACTACTTGGCAACTCACTATTAATAAGTCTAGATTCATCAAATATGACATGAACAGACTCTTCTACAACTTGAATAGTCAAATTGTAGACCCTATAAGCCTTACTATTGTTGTTTTACCCAACAAATATCCCATCTTGGGATTTGACAGCAAACTTAATTAGCTGAGATTTGTCATTGTTAAGCACATAGCACTTGCAACCAAAGATTCTAAAATAGGATAAGTTTGGTTTTCTACCTTTCATAACCTCATAGGGTGTCTTTTTGTGGCTTTTGGTGATGGAAGCCCTATTGAGCACATGACATGCAGTATTTACTGCCTCAGCCTAGAAATATTCTGGGAGAGAAGTGTCACTCAATAGTGTTCTTCCAGCCTCAATCAATGTCCTATTCTTTCTTTCAGCAATGTCATTTTGCTGAGGTGTTCTTGGTGAGGAGAATTCCTGATGAATCCCAAATTCTTCACACAACTTTGTCATACTTTCAGATTGGAATTCAGTTCCATGTAACTTCTGATTTTCACCACTGAACTATCTAATTCATTCTGAATTTGTTTGACAAAATTACAAAAGACCTTTGGGTTTTCAGATTTCTGCCTCAGAAAGAATACCCATGAAAATCTAGAATAGTCATCTACAACCACAAAAGTGTAGACCTTCCTACCTAGGCTCTGAACTGGCATAGGAGAAAATAAATACATATGCTAAAGGTATAAGCACCTCACTGAGTCTTTGGTTTCTAGGCTAGGAAAGGAGGATCTAGTCTGCTTGCCTTTTTGACAAGTTGAGCATATTCCATCCTTAAAGCACTTAACTTGAGGACCATTCCTCACTAACTCTTTACTAAAGAGTTGGCCAATAGTCTTGTAGTTAAGATGAGCTAGCCTCTTGTGCCATTTGAGATAATGAGAGGCTTTCTCATCAACCACAAGACAGATAGGAGAATTTTTATTCTCATTCTCAAAGTTTAGGCAATACACATTTCTTTTTCTATAGCCAGTCAATATGACTTTTTGATCACTTGACCTCTTGATATGACACCCATTCTTGACAAATGAAATGTCATATCCTAGATCACTCAGCTGTCTTATGCTTATTAAGTTGTGTTTCAAACCCTTCACATAGTCCACTTGAGTGATAGTGATTAAGTTGTTAGAAATGTTACCAAACTCTTTAATGACTCCTTTTTTAGAACCACCAAAGATTACTTTAGTGCCATTCAATATTGGTGGGTAGTCCTTCAGCAATCCTCTTGTTCCAGTCATGTGCCTGGAACATCCATTGTCCAAGTATCATATAGGGGCATGGCAACTTGGACTCACATGTAACAAAAATTACTTAACCTTAGAACCCAAATAACTTTTGGGTCCTTGGTTCAAGTTAGCCTGAAAGTTAACAAATCTGCCTGCAGCTCTTCGAACAGGTAGACTGCTATTCTCCTTGACACTGGTGTTATGCCAACAGTCTAAGGCATAATGGTCTATCTTGCCACAGCACCAGCACTCATACTTATTAGACCTCTTTTAAGGTACAATCTTAGATGTATTGTTGGCAGCAGATCTTTTATTTTGTGCTGGAGCTTTGCCTTTAATATTGGACTGAGAAGTCCATGCAGTTCTCTTAAAACCTATTCTTGTCTTACCCTTTTGAGACACAAAGTCATCAATTAAGGGTAGGACAGATTTTGGCTTAGAGAAACTAGCCACAATTTCCTTCTCTTTCTGAAGTCTGTTTTCCAGACTTTTGATCTGATCATTTTTGAATGTGATTGTTCCCATCTGAATAACAGTTATGTCTTTCAGCTTGGCAATCTCATTCATCTTCTGATCCAGCAGCTTCTCTGAATCAGATGCAGCCAACTTAAGAGCTACAATTTCCTTAGCCTGATTTTTGGCCAGGTTTTTGCTTCTCTTGAGTGCCTGCAACAAATCTCCATATTCATCTATAAGCTGATGAATATCTCCTTCAGATTTAGACCCGTCTTCATCTCTTGATGCAGATACATCTGATTCTAACACAGTGAAGTAATCAGAATCTACAGATAAACTTTTTACCTTACTAGGACCAGGTTGATCCTGACACTGGTCTTCTTCTGACACAGCCATCAGTCCTTTGCACTGATGGACTTCTTGCTCATAGATAGAGTCCAATAATTTCAAGAACTCATCCTCTTCTTCTGTTGCAAACAAACCAATATAGGCCTTAGCCTCAGATTCAGACTCTGAAGTTGATTGATCAGTCCAACTTTTCTCTTTCTTAGCTACCAAGGATTTCTCCTTCTTACTCTTGTGCTGTGATTTCTTTTTATCAGCAGACTCCTTCCTTTTATCTGGATAGTCAGCCACAACATGTCCTGGTATGTTGCAGTAATAACAAATAATCTTTGATGTAGTTGACTTGCTAGGCTTTGTCCCACTCCTGTCCTTCCTAGATGATTTCCTCTTCTGATAATAGTCATCCTTAGACTGAGATGAGGATGACATGGATTTCCACTGCTTTTTCTTTAAGAATCTCTGAAACTGCCTTGTGAAAGCAACAAGTCTTCATCAGAATTACTACTGTCTGAACTGTGATTATCAAATATTTCTGAGATCACTTCTGCATCTTTCTTAGGAGAAGATGAAGACATCCTCTTATTCTTCCTTGTGGCTACTACCTTGAAGGCCACTGACTTTTCTCTAAATTCACCCTTTGTATTTTTTTTCTTTCTCCTTTCTGGCCAATAGCTGCATCTCATAAGACAGCAATTTGCCAAAAAGTGTTGGAGGTGAAATTTCTGCCTGTCTGGCCACTTCCCTTATGGCACATATCTTTGTATCTCAATCCTTAGTCAAAGACCTAAGGAAATTGTCATTCAGCTCATATGTACTGAAGATTCTTCCATAGGACATTAAATCATTTACAATTCTGTAGAACTTCTTATAACATTCAGTTATGCTTTCAGACTTGGCTTGTCTGAAACTCTCATATTCTTGATTAAGCATAAACTTTTTATCTTGTCTAACCTCTTCAGAACCCTCCATGTAGACAATCAATGTGTCCAATATCTACTTGGAGGTTTTGCAGTGAATCAGATTCTGTAATGTTGAATCATCTATGCCACTCACTATAATGTTCTGTGCTCTTTTATCCATTGTAGCCAAGATGATCTCATCCTTAGTCATTTCTGAAAAATCCTTAGGAATCTTTTAATTAGCATCAAGAACAAAAACCTTCATTAGAATATATGGTCCTTCATTAACTATTATATAAATTCTAGGATCAGATGCCTCCATAAATAGTATGACCCTTTCCTTCCATATTCCAAAGATTTCCTTTCTGCAGATATGCAATTTTATTGAACCAAGTTCTTTATGGTTTTCTCCTGAACCCATCTTCTTTAACTTATTCTGCCTCACAGATCTCACTCAGACTGTTAAGTCTATCTTTGAGGAACCTGGCTCTGATTCCACTTGAAAGAATTGGTTCCTAAACACCTAGAGGGGGGTGAATAGGTGCAATTCCTTTTTAAACTAAGGCAGAATATTAATTCCAATAATCAAATTAAATCTATCAGTTCTACAGCTACCACAATCACAGAATCACAGATGGCACGCATTTTTATAGTGGTTCTCCAAGGTCTGGGTACATCCACTTTCCCCCTTCGCCTATCTAACAGTGTGCTAGATTCAGCCTAACTTCTTTCCTTCTCCTCAGATCCGCAGATCTTACAGCTCAGAACCCAAACAAGGCTCCTACAACTCAGAGTGAGTCCACACTCCTATAGCTCAGGCAATCTGCCCTACCTCAGCCTTCAACTAGGCCTACAACTCAGAGATGACAATCTCCTACAACTTAGGCTCTCAGCCCTACCTCAGCCTTCAATAAGGCCTGCGACTCGGAGAACTTAATCTCCTACAACTCAGCCTTTATAAATCAGGCTTACAACTCAGATCTTAAAAATATCCTAGAAAAAATAGATGTAAATTTAAAATTCACCACCACCCTGGTTGAGAGAGAAAGGATGGAAGGTTTCTTGATCAGTTCTTGAAAGAATCTAATTACAGAGATCAACCTGTCTTAGCTTTCTTCAAAGCTTCTTGAATCTGAACACAGTAGGGTTGATCTCCTTTGAAGTTGATCTTCAATCAACTTCTTTCTTGAAATTCAGAAATCAATCTGAATTCTTCTTGGCAGCCTGGTTCAGAATCTGCACTTTAGAGACTTGTTGATGTAAGTCTCTTTCTTCACTTGAATAAATGGAGATCTCTCTCTCTCCAAATTCTTCTGAAGATTCTTCTGAATTCTTCATTGAATTCTCTTGACAAACTCTGAGTAGATCACCACTAGATAATGTCTTCTTAGATCTTCTATTGAAAATCTTCTTCTGTTTTTAAGTGTATGAATCTGTATGTATATCTTTATTATCTTCTCTGCTGATGGAGAATGCCTTTATATAGACTTCCTCCATGGTAACCGGCTGATCCGGTTTCTAACAAACTTCTGACAGCCCTGACAGTTGCAGTAGACCGGTTGATAATGACAGTTGTCAAGTCTTCCAGTCACTTCTTGAAACTCTGTTTCTGTCAGCAAAGTGTCGAGACTGAACTTCATCATGTGTCGACACAAGTATACTAAGTGTTGACACAAGCCTTGGTGGTGTCGACACAGCTCTCTTGGTCTTGACACTGCTTCTCGACACAGCTTCTGTAGAATGTGTCGACACTATTTCTACGTGTCGACACAATAACTTCTTCTCTTCACAAAAATCAACTTTGTTGAAACTCTGCTATGTGTCAACACAAGTCCTGTGTGTCGACACAGTTGATGTCGACAAAGTCCGTGCGAACATAAGTCTTGTGTGCTTCTTTTGGTGCCGACTCATGGACTTAGAAACTTTTCCTGCATTCCTGCATTTTCTTATCCTACACATATAAACTCAAAATAACATTAAATACACCTTGATGCATATCATTGAGTAAGGTGAGGCTTATTCAAATCTGGTACACATTTTCCAATGTACCCAACACCTTTGATAGATTCCTTCTCTTCCCAAAAGGGTAAGAAGGGTCTAGGTTTCAAAGGAAGAACAAGAACTGCCAATTCCAACATGAAAGGCAAAACTCCAGCTCAGCCACTCGCTTCCAATCCTCAAATTTCTTTTAAAAAGGTGGTTCAACCTTCTAACAAGTATGACCATGATAGTATTTATGGTCACTGTGAGCAAGGCAGTAGAAATGGCAAGGGTGTTAGTGCCTATTGGGCAACCCATGAGAAAACCCAATTGGCTCAAAATGGACCATTTGTGTTTGGTGTACCAGCCCCAACACTCAAGAATAAGGTAACAGCTAACTCACAAGGTCTGCCAGCCCATTTGCAAGCTAAGGGAAAGTCTGTTAGCAAAACTGACTTAGGAATATCTGAAGCTATCAGGAGTGTGCATTTTGAAAAGAAGGCAGCTGCAGATAGGGTTCAAGATATCCCAAGTACTTCTGCTGCCAGACATGTCCACAAGCAAGCCTTGGCTGAAAGACTTAAGAAAAGAGCTGATGTACCAGCTGGTTTGAGAGCTGCAAACAACATTGCTGTGAAGCCAGTTCTTAAAAGAAGGTACAATGTGTATGAGTGCTGGTGATGTGGCAAAGTGGGCCACTATGTCATTAATTGCTGGCACAATGAGAGTGTCCAGAAAAGTAATTGTGGTTTACTTGTCAGAAGAACTTCATGTAGGCATGTTCAGTTTAAGTCTAACTTGCACCTAGGACCCAATAAAATTCTGGAACAAGGAGCATGGTAAAGGAATACACTCCTATTAAGAATGGTCCCAAAGTTATCTTTGGGGGCTCAGAAAAAGGGGTAACTAAAGGTTTGGGTAAGATTACTAATGACATAGTAACTATCACACAAGTAGCTTATGTGAAAGGTTTGAAACATAACCTTATAAGCATAAGTCAACTATGTGATCTGGGCTATGACATTTCTTTCCTAAAGGATGAGTGTCAAATTAGAAGGTCAAGTGACCAAGGGGTTATCTTGACAGGCACTAGGAGAGGAAATATTTATTGTCGAGACTTTTAGTATGAGAGTGAGGACACTCCTATATGCCTAGTTGCAGAGGAGAAAGTTTCTCATTGTGTCAAATGGCATAAGAGGCTAGCTCACATGAACTACAAGACCATAAGTAGACTCTTTAGTGATCCTTAAGTTAAGTGCATTAAGGAGGGAATTTGCTCAGATTGTCAAAAGGGTAAGCAGATCAGGTCTTCCTTCCAAAGTCTTAATACCAAGGACTCAGTGAGGTGTTTATATCTCCTGCATATGGATCTATTTGGTCCTATGCCAGTTCATAGTATTGGTAGGAAAGTCTATACCCTTGTGGTGGTTGATGACCTTCCCAGGTTTGCTTGGGTATTCTTCTTAAGGAGAAAATCTGAAACCCCAGATATCTTCCAGACTTTTGTCAAGCAAATTCAGAATGAATTTAATAGTTCTGTAGTCCAGATCAGAAGTGATCATGAGACTGAGTTTTAATGTGAATGCATGACAAAGTTCTGTGAAGGACTTGAGGTTCATCAAGAATTCTCCTCACATAGAACTCCCAGTAAAATGGACTTGTTGAAAGGAAAAACAGAACTCTAATTGAGGCAGGTAGGACCTTCTTAAATGACACTTCTCTCCCAAAATATTTCTGGGCTGAGGAAGTAAATACTGCTTGTCATGTGCTCAATAGGGCTTCCATCACTAAAAGCCACAAAAAGACTCCCTATGAGACTCTGAAAGGCAGAAAACCAAACTTATCCTATTTTAAGATTTTTGGTAGCAAGTGTTATGTACTAAACAATGGTATGTATCATTTGACTAAGTTTGCTGCCAAGTCCCAAGAAGAGATATTTGCTGGGTACAACAATAATAGTAGAGCATATAAGATCTATAACTTGACTACACAAGTTGTAGAAGAATCTATCCATGTTGTCTTTGATGAGTCTAAGCTAATTAACTGTGAGCTGCCAAACACTACTTCTAGTCTTGCATGTTTAAATGATAAGAAGGACAATCTGACCATCATGGAAGATGAATCAGCAAGCCAAGTGATTGAAGATGGTGGATGCTGTCAAGGGGGAGCTCAAGACATACTAGCTGAAGACATTGAGGAACAGCAAGAAGAAGAAAATGAAGTATAGCTTGCTGAAGGAAGATTACCTATAGCTATGATACATTTAAGAGACCATGCAGCTCACCAAATCATTGGAGATGCTCATCAAGGTTTAATGACCAGAAGCAAGAGCTTGAACTCAGCACTATGTTCAAGCTTTCTGTCTCAAATGGAACCAAAGAAGTTTGAAGATGCTATCCAAGATTCATTCTGGATTGGTGCTATGCAGGAAAAGCTGAACCAATTTAAGAGATATAAAGTTTGGAAAATGGTTTCCAGACTTAAGAGACATAATGTGATAGAGACTAAGTGGATCTACAGGAATTAGTTAGATGAAAATGACATTATTGTCAAGAACATGGCCAGATTGGTGGCAAAAGGCTACAGGCAGGAAGAATGTATAAACTTCGACCAGACCTTTGCCCTAGTAGCAAGGCTGGAAGAAAAAAAACTATTCCTTGCCTATGCAGCCTATAAAGAATTCAAGGTCTTTCAAATGGATGTCAAGTCAGCATTCTTGAATGAAGATCTAAAAGAGGAAGTATATGTGGACTAGTCATCAGGTTTTGTAGATCCTCACTTTCACGATCATGTCTATAGACTTAAGAAAGCTCTATATGGGTTGAAATAAGCCCCTAGAGCATGGTATGAGACATTGCCTACTTTTCTCAAAGAGAACAAATTATTAAGGGAGAAAATAGACAAGACCATATTCCTGAGAGAATCAAAGGGTAAGATTATCCTAGTCTAGATATATGTTGATGACATAATCTTTGGATCTACTGAGAACAACCTTTGCAGGAAGTTTGCCAAACTTATGCAAGGGAAGCTTGAGATGAGCAGCATGGGTGAGCTAAAGTTCTTCTTGGGACTTCAAGTAAAACAAATTGATGATGGATTGTCCATATCCCAGTCTAAGTTCACTGGGGAGTTGATTAAAAAATATGGTTTGGATACTGTTTCCACCATGAAAACTCCAATGTGGTCAAGTATGCTTTTAGGCAAAGATGAGGCAGGGAAACCTATTGATGAGTCTTTGTATAGAGGGATAATTGATTCCTTACTATACTTGACTGTAAGTAGGTCTGACATCATGTATGCTACATGTGTCTATGCTAGATATCAAACATGCCCTAAAGAGTCTCATTATTCTACTGCCAAGAGAATTTTAAGATATCTTAAGGGCACACCAGATCTTGGTGTATGGTACCCTAGGAATTGAAATTTTCTGCTAACAGGCTTTTCAGATGCAGACCTTGCAGGCTACAAGGAAGACAGGAAAAGTACCACAAGTATATGCTAATTCCTAGGTGGATTATTGGTGTCATGGAACAGCAAAAAGCAGACAAGTGTTGCCATATCCACATCAAAGTCAGAATATATTGCAGCTAGAAGTTGTTATGCTCAGTTGCTATGGATATAACATCAACTAGAAGACTATGACATCAAGATAAGTAGAACTCCATTATACTGTGATTCTACTAGTGCTATATCAATTGCTAGAAACCCTGTTTCACATAGCAGAACAAAACACATTGAAATTAGGTACCATTTTATTAGAGAACTTGTTGAGAAAGAGGACATAAGTCTAGAGTTTATTTCTACTGATACACAAGTAGCTGATATACTTACAAACCTCTAGATGAAAGTAAATTCAATTTCTTTAAAATTGAGTCAGGCATGTTGAACCTGGAATATGATAGTAAATTAAGAAAAATTCTACTCAACATATGACTAAGTAAATTAGCGTCGACACATAAAAGAAGTTAGTGTCGACACTCAGAAGTTGGTGTCATCACATAAAGAAGACTATGTCGACACTCAGAAGTTGGTGTCGACACTCAGAAGTTGGTGTCGACATATAGAGTTGTTGACACTCAAATGTTGTTGTCGACACATAAGGTCGTCTATGTCGACACTCAGAGATTAGTGTCGACACATAGAGTTATCGAGACTCTAAACTCTCTGTTGAGACTTTAGTAGTCTGTGTCGACACAATCAAAATTGTGTCGACATATGAAACTCTAATTTCAGCCCACCTTTTGACCTTCCCTATTTACAAAAGTATAAATAGGTGGAAACGAGACTTTGTCGACTACGCTCTCAGAAATCGGGAGACTAAACCATCTGTGTCGACAAGAAATTCTTCTTCCTTCTCTTCACCTTGATTTCTCTCATCTCCAATGACGCCCAAGTTGGACAACTACATTAATGAAGGTTATGAGCTCGTTCGGGGAGCGTTCAATGATGCTAAACAAGAAATTAATGCGGTTGTGGACCTAATCCAGGAAGCCGGACTTGATTATTTTGTTTCAGAATCGATAAAAATTTGGAAAAAGGAAGTCCTCGAATTCTATTCCAACGCTACGTTGTATTCAAAGGGGAACAAGATCACGTCTACTGTTCACGGTGAAACGGTAAAAATAACACTCAAAAGTGAGTAAATCCATTCAACTTCCAAGGATAAAAGAAGAATCTGAGGTTGATTCAAATTTGACTGATGAAGCCCTTAACTGGTGTGGGCTGCCCTCAACCACAAACATTGAATCATCCATGACTAGGAAAGGGATGAAATCCAAAGGGAAGTTTCTATCTGAGATAATTGGGAAGGTAGTTCTCTGCAAAATTGGGGGCATGATAGGATCTCTTGCTACATGTTCAGCCTTATGACAAGAATCATCTTCAAGTTGAAGACTGACAGCAGTATAGTAATCTTTAATAAGATTAAGAAAAGTATTAAGAAGCCAAATCTAGGCAGAATCTTAAGTCTGCATCTGGCTATCAGTATACTTGATGTACTAAATCAGATTGTTGGTTTCAAAATTAACCACAAGAGGAGAATGAATATGAGAATTTTGTCTAGGTGGGACAGAGTATTGTCCAAGGAATACCCTTCACCAAAGTAGAAGTCCAAATAGGTCACAACATCAAAGAGAGATACAGTGCAAGCTGAGGAGTCCTCCAGTGACTCAGAAGAAAGTGTAGAATTCAGTTCTTATGATGATAACACTGAACAACCCAGGAAGTCTCCAACTCACACACCTAGAACTGAAGCTCAAGTCCGGGGGGAGACTATAAATCTGACAAATACTCAAGAGATATCAGTACTTGGAGAAATTGTCATTGAAGCCCAGCTAGACAGTGAGACTGTAAACCTCACTATAATGGAAGTGGTTCATGACATCAACACAGCTACTGACCCTTCTGAAAGAGAGGCACATGATGTGCATATTCTTGATCTGCCAGAGAAACCTCAGGCTCCTGAGACTGAAGTAATTCAAGATTTAGAGACTGACTTCCAGGGGGAGCAAGAAGAAGTACATAAGGAAGATATTTCTGTAGATGCACCAACTGCTGCAAGGGTTGAGGGGGAGGCGCCAAACCTAGCCCCAAGACTAGATGTATATGTTACATGCACAATAGTGGAACTTGAGATATCATCTGATTATGAAGATGAGGAAGCAGCATCAGTACTTAAGAAAAAAAAGTTCATGGAGTTAAAGAAGAAGAGCTCTGGATATAAGGAAGCCTTAAAGGTTGGCTCCTCATCTACTGCTCCTACAGTAGATTTTAGTTCTCTATTGGTATAGCTGCAAGTCAAACTTGATGAGCAAAGACTTGCACAACAAAAGTATGTGGATGAAAGCCACAAGGAATTACAGTTAAGTCTGGCACACGACATCAAATCTATACGATTTGAGGTAAATATGCTTAAGAAAGAAATGACAGATTGCTTCCATAAGGGAGGCAATATTATGGTGTATCTTGTCAAACAGCAACAAACTACTAAAACTGAAGTTGATGATCTGGTCCTCAAGCAAGGGATTGTTCTAGAAAATCAGAAAAGATTAAATGAGAATTTGATGGAACTACATACCATCACTATGACTAAATTGGATGAACAAACCACTGGCATAGAAACCAATATGAACACCAGAGTATCTGCTATAGAAGAATAAATTAAACTGGATTTGGCAACAGTTACTATAACTATCAAAACTTCAGAGTCTGCCATTTCAGCTCAAGTAAAGAAGTTCAAAGACTACTATACAACTGGGAACTATCATATTACAGATAAAATAAGGTTTCAGAAGAATGATCTTAGAGATCATATTCATAGAGAAGTCATAAATGGGGAGATGATATTAGTTCAAGCTAGCTCTGAACATGCAAAATGGGTATCTAATAGGATCAGAGCTACTTTGGGATATCCACCTTTATGTGATGACAACAACACTGCAAAATCTGGATGCCAACCTGCACTCTTGGAGGGGATGCACCATGAAGTAGCTCAAGTTATATATCCCCCTTCTGAGTTTGAAGAAATTCAACAGGCAGTCCAGACTATGTACAACCCTCCACTGGATAAATTGCCAGTAATTTGTGAGGAAGTGGACATGGCTGAATCAGTTTTACTGAAAGAGCAAGATGCCCAAATATCCAAGAAGAAATTCAGATAACAGGCTGAGGCTAGGCCTGATTTTGAGAAATGGAGTCCAACCTCCAGAAGCATCATCATAACTATATGGAATGCAGTTACTGAAAATCAATATGATAGAGGTAAGTGGTACTCCAAACAGGAATGAGATAAATATCTTGCACAACAAGAGAAAATCTACAAATTCAGGAAGGACTTGATTGCTGGAAGAATCCATGCAAACTCCATAGAGCCCTACAAGTACTTCTCAAAACCATTCCATTACTTTGAAAGGCAAAAGCTGAAAGCTGCTCAACTTAAGTCCAAAGACATCAAGGGTAAGAAGCCTGTCTCTGATACTGAAGTTGAAGTCAAAGCTTCTATTCAGCCAGGCAAAGGGATTGTCATCAAGGAACCCGATCAACCTTAACTTTAGATTGACTAGGTTCTAGAAGAACTGTGTACTTTTTGGTTGTTCTTACAAAAAACGTTAATCTTTTAATCTCACTTTGATTATATGAAAATGAAATTCTGGGTTGACAACAGTTTATATATCAATGTCTCTAAGTTGCATGGTTTTCCTTATGATATTTCATTTTGAATATTTGTGTGTAACATGCTTTCTCTGCTCTTGAATAATTTTGTTTGAAATGTCTGAATATATCGTGCTTATCATTTTTGTTATATTGGGGTATATCATGGACTATGAGTTATGACTTCTCTAAATAGGGGGAGATTGTTGGGTACATTGGAAATTGTGTACCTGATTTGGATAAACCTCACCTGACTCAATGATATACATCAGGTTATATTTGAAGGTGTATTGAGTTTGCTTGTTCAGGCAAAAGAATGCAGAAATTATTCTAAGTACAAAAATGTCGAGACAATTACTTAGTGTCGACACCTTTGAAGGAGCTGTGTCGAGACTAGAAGCAAGTCTGTATCAACACACAGGACTTGTGTCGACACCCAGAGTTTAAGTCGACATCAACTGTGTCGACACTCATAACTTGTGTCGACACATTTAGACTTTGTTGTATTAACAATTATAAAGAAGCAACTAAACCGACATCCAGGACTTGGGTCGACATTTGGAGAGGCTGTGTCGATATACTGGACTTGTGTCGACACATTCTACAAAGGTTGTGTCGGGAACTTGATAAAGGGTTGTGTCGATAGTTTCTGAAGTATGTTGACACATGCTATAAAGGCTGTGTGTTGAGAACTTGATGAAGAGCTGTGTCGACTGTTTTCTGAAGTATGTCGACTCATTCTACAAAGGCAGTGTTGAGACTGAATGAAGAGCAATGTCGACAGTTTTTGAAGTTTGTCGACAACACCAAAGGAAGTGTGTCGACACCCGGGTATTTGTGTCGACACATACTTCATCTGTGTCGACACATACTATCCTTATATCTTGACACATTCAACTGAGTTAAATAACTCTAAGTGCCAAATCTCAAGACTGTAAACTTGACAGTTGCCAGATTCGTCAAGGCTGATAGACATGTCAGAACTGTCAGATGTCAGTCAACTATCGGATCAGCCGGTTGCCTCAGATTTGATCTATAAATAGAGCTGAGCTATCAGAAAATTAACAAGAGAAGACAGAGAGAAATTAAAAGAGGAATTCACCAAGAAGAATTTACGGAATTCTTTACAGCAAGAAGATTCTGATTCTAATTCATAGAAGGGGATAACATCACAACAGATCTGTTAGTGATTGCAGATTTAATTCTGCAAGGAGGAAGAAGCCGGATCTATATCAACTTCTCAAGAAGATTCAACCTAGGTTCTCTCTTTCAAGATGCTTTGAATAAGCTAAGTCAGGTTGAATCAGTTTCATTACAACAAAGGACAGGAGAAAGTAGATCCATCAAGATCTGATAAAGATTCCTTCATCTCTTTCTATCTGGGTGAAGGAAGAAATATTCTCTTAATCAATTCTCTGTAAGATTTATATTAGATCTGAGTGTAAGAGATTTCAATCTCTGAGTTGTAAGCATGTAATTATAAAGG
The DNA here is from genome assembly GCA_039583875.1 of Platanthera guangdongensis. Lineage (NCBI taxonomy): Eukaryota > Viridiplantae > Streptophyta > Magnoliopsida > Asparagales > Orchidaceae > Platanthera > Platanthera guangdongensis. The sequence goes on along the minus strand of CM077150.1, from coordinate 206,201,049 downwards.
CTGTGGTAGGGTTATTTTCCTGAGGTAGGAGATTAAATTTTCTGAGTTGTAGGCCTGGTGATAAAGGCTGAGTGGTAGGAGTGTGGATTCACCCTGAGGTAGGGTTCTTGGGAAGAGCCTGAGTTGTAGCACTTGTTGAAGAGTGAGCTGTAGGAACCAGTTTGTGTTCTGAATTGCAAGATCTGTGGATCTGAGAAGGTGGATGGAAGTTTGGCCGAATCTAGTATACTGCTAGATAGGCAAAGGGGGAAAGTGGATGTACCCATCATTTAGGGAACCACTGTAAACCTATGTGTATGCTGTGATTAATTTATTAAATGCCTAAGTGTTTTAAGAATTAAACATATTCACCCCCCTCTAGGTGTTTAGACTTTCTTGAAACCAATTCTTTCAGTGGGTGTTCAATTGAGCGTCCGATAACTGCAATCCCGACATGGGAAGTCAAAAGACATTAAGATTGTGTGCACGCTGGAGTGAATACGCACATACAATCCATATGCAAGCCGTGCACAACCAACGACCCGCACACAAGCACGAGTGCAACAGTGCGCGAGCATGCAAGGAAGAAGCACGCGCCCGCGCGCACCCCCCAAAGGTGCATGCCCGCACACGTCCCAGGTGCGCGCCTACGGGCACCCCAGGGCAGCGTGCCCATGCACAGTCCATGGGCGCACTTTAACACACCCTGGCGCACGCTCTCCCCCGCATACCCGTGGAGTGAACGACGGCGGGCGCCCCGACCCGCGCCCCGACCCACGACCCTGTCCCCACGCCGGTGGGTTCCGTTCACCGGCTTGGCACTTCTAGCCTCCCTCGTGTAACACCCCAAAGTCCATTTGGGTTTCAGGTGGGGTGACACGGCCTGGGACATGGGCGTGTCCCAGGGCGTATCGTGCCTGGCTTGTGCAGTTGGGTGTCTGGTCGACGAAATTGGGTCAATGGAAGGAACATGCCAAGTGACACGGGTGTGACCCAACTGACACGGTCATGTCAGTGGGAATGTCCCTCTGGTCGACACAATGCGCTCGACGATTGTCGAGTGTCAAGTGTGGAGGACACGTCCTGTGACACGGGTGTGTCATAGGGCGTGTCAGCACGGTCGACGATCTCAGCCCGACAAATGTGCGCCAGGGCGTGTTTACGGGACACGGGTATGTCTAGGTGCACATGGCCTGGAACACGGGTGTGTCCCAGGGCCGTGTGAGTCTCGGGTGATTTTGAGGTTGTGCATCCTGATGAACACAGCCACAGACACGGGCGTGTCTAAATACATGTCATGGGATACGACCCGTGACACGGAAGTGACCCATGGTCGTGTTCTGGTTGGCTGTAAGTCGGGTGTCTGCCGCTTAGTGACACGGCCTGTGACACGGGCGTGTCACAGGGCGTGTCAGGTCGTGTCTATGTTTTTTTGGACGTTTCTGAGCCGTTTGATTCCCTATTCCTAGATACAATGGATGGACTCTGGCCAGGTGATGTCAAGGCCGGGGAAAAGGGGATTTAAACCCTTACTCTTCATTATCTTCTTCTTCCTCTCATTTCAAGAGAGAGAGAGCAAACAGAGGGGATTTCAAGGGAAGGAAGGAGGAAGAGAAAGCTAGCTGCTGGAGGAGCTGCGGAGTGCAGAACGAAGATCCGAGAGCGGATTCGTGAAGGCTAAGTCAAGGCGGCGACTTCCGTCCGGCTACTTCATGGCGCCGAAGCGATCTTCAAGGGTAACGATCTCCTTCTTGGACATCGAAGTCCTTTCTTTATGCATATACGTGGAATCCTCCACCAAAAGGTGAATCCGCGAACTGATTCCGTCGTTGAGTCTGCATCTAGAGCCGGAATTGTGGAGTACGACATATGCATGTTGTGTGAAGCCCATCTGGACCGTTAGTCTGGGTTGGTGGTGGTCATGGGTAAACTGGAGAAGACTCCGTGGGGTTTCAAAGATGCTATTGTCTTGGATGATTGAATGAATGCTATGTGTGGATGGTATGCTCATGCGTGAGCTAGCCATGGATATGATCTTGGATGCTTTGCGAAGCTCCTTGTGGTTTGCTCTGCGAGAGTGGGAAGCTGCGGCTACCCAAGAAGGGAAGGCAGACCCGTTTCACGGTGCGCCAGTGACGATGTGAGCACGGGCAAGGCTAACCTGTACCTGGGCATGATGGAAAGATCGATTGGTGGCAGTGTTCGGGAGCGTGTGATAGCCCGACTTGCTACACCGAAATAAAAGCGGGTCGATCTAGTGGATGAATGATCATGTTTGCCATGCGGTACGTACCTCTTCTTGGTTTGGGCGGAATGCAACCAGCATGCGTGTTGGGGTGACTAGGACCGGCCAGCCAACAAGTTAATTACCGTGCGATTGGTGGTGTTACCACGGGTTTCCGGTACACCGTAAGGTGCCCTGAGTGCACGAAGCGTCTGGCTGCGGTCGGCATTTGTGATTTGATATGTATGCTTGTGATTGTTAGCTATTATACTTGCAAATGCATATAGGGAAGGAACCGCTGCCCCGGGCATGGGGTAGGGTTGTTATAATTGGTCACTTATAGCTGACAGTTACATTGTTTGCCGCTCTTTGGTGGATGTCTACTTGCAGGTGATGCGGCTTGAATGAAATAAGCGGATTGAAAGCTTGTTGCTAAGGCCCTTGAAGGCCAAATGACTCGTGGTTGGATTTCATGTGTGGCCGGCCTGCGAGCCGATGTACGAATTTGTATATGTGTAAAAAGAGAAACTTGTAAGGCCTTAAGGGCATGTGTGTGTGGGTTGTATATATTCCTGGTTTTGGATATATATAAATGTGGCATTTATGTATTAGTGGACATTCATGGGTTTGAGTTCCTACAACTGAAACATGCTGCGCTAGAATAGATTGGGTTAAGGATACGAAAAGAATTTGATCACCACAAGTAATTCTGCCACTTGTCTGTGACCTATGGCGTGGGGCCCCGGCCGGACCCACCGTTATATATCATGTGATGAGTGGGGGCGTTACAAAGTGGTATCAGAGCCAGGTTGAGATTGTTTGGGAGGAGAGAACAGAATTGAACTCACGAATGTCCACTAGGAATGTATGTCAAGCACATGATGTGCGTGAGTGTGTAGTCAATGTATCAGTACTGTTATGATCTGAATTATTAATGGTGTTCTGTACATTGATAGGTGGCGAGGAGTGGAGCTGGGGCATCTGAGCCCCAGCGGTCTGATGAGAGTGTAGCACCGGTTGAAGCGCCTACGCCTCCTTTGGAGGAGACCATTCGGGTGGTGATGGAAACAGTGCTCGCAGTATTGCAGACACAACCTGCAAGGCCTGCAGTGGTACCTCTGCATCTTGGTGTTCGGCAAGAGCCTGTTGATGAGCAGTTGAAAAGCTTTATTGAATTTCATCCACCTACGTTTCCCGGGGCGATTTCCCCAATGCAGGCGGAAGATTGGTTGGCTCGAGTGAAGAGGATCATGACTGCCATCAGGACAGCGGAGGAACAAAAAGTGACTTTAGCCACTTTTCTATTAGAAGGTGACACGATACTATGGTGGGATGAGATGGAGGTGCATTACTTGGCCGGTCGAGGGTTAGCGGAGGTGTCCATGGAAGAATTCTCCCGCTTGTTTTTAGCCAAGTACGTGCCAGTATCCCAACGGATTGCTATGGAGAATGAGTTTTTACGTCTGGTGCATGGTGAGACAGATATTGATACGTACCTGCATGAATTTACCAGACTGGGGCGGTATGCGGGATCTACTTTCGCTGAGGATGCCCGAAAGACGAATCCTTTTATGAGGGCCTTCGGGATGAGTTAAGGTTGGCACTGCCGAGATCGATGAGCCAAGGCTTCCAAGCATTGGTAGACACAGCCCCTGCATTGGAAAAGGATATGAAGCGAGTGCAAGAAACGAGAAAACTGGCGGTGGAGAAGCCAGAATTCAAAGTTCCGCAGTTAGAACAATTGGATTTTCAGAGACGAGAGAAGAAGAGATTCAAGCCCGCGGAACAAACCTCTTCGACTGTTGCGTCAGAAGCAACGTATGGACAAAGACGTGTTGAGACACATACCTGTTTTAAATGCAGAAAACAGGGGCATATAGCCTCTAACTGTCGCAGCGGCCCTCCTCGAAGTGAGAAAACGACGGGTACGTCTTATGAAGATAAGGGTAAAGCAGTGGCTGAATCATCTGCATCCCGGACGCAACCTCGATTGCATAATATGGAAGTGCAAGAGCCGCAAAGTGCACTTGGTGAAATTCAACCTCGTGTTTTTAATTTGGCATTTACCGAAGAGTTTAAACGCTATCTGCAAAATAATACGGATGAACGGAAATAAGTGTGGCCCGTCGTCTCTGTGTGTATGGGAATGTTATGTAATTATCATTGTGACATATGTGATATATGAGACATGATATATATGAGACGTGAAAAGGGCGTGTGAAATGGATATATGACTATATATGACTATGTTGTTCTTTGGTTTGATTGTGCTATCATTTGGTCTGGTGAACACTTTTGTTGTGACTGGTTGCAGTGAGATAAATTTTGAGGACGAAATTATTTGAAGGAGGGGAGGATTGTAACACCCCAAAGTCCATTTGGGTTTCAGGTGGGGTGACACGGCCTGGGATACGGGCGTGTCCCAGGGCGTGTCTTGCCTGGCTTGAGTAGTTGGGTGTCTGGTCGATGAAATTGGGTCGACGGAAGGAACATGCCAGGTGACACAGGTGTGACCCAACTGACACGAGCGTGTCAGTGGGCGTGTCCCTCTAGTCGACACATTGCGCTCGACGATTGTCGAGTGTCAAGTGTGGAGGACACGACCTGTGACACGGGCGTGTCACAGGGCATATCAGCGCCGTCGACGATCTCAGCCCGACGAATGTGCGCCAGGGCGTGTTTACGGGACATGGGTATGTACAGGTGCATACAGCCTGGAACACGGGTGTGTCCCAGGGCCGTGTGAGTCTCGGGTGATTTTGAGGTTGTTCAGCCTGATGAACACGGCCACAAACACGGGTGTGTCTGAATGCGTGTCATGGGACACGGCCCGTGACACGGCCCGTGACACGGGCTTGACCCATGGCCGTGTTCTAGTTGGCTGTAAGTCGGTTGTCTACTGCTTAGTGACACGGCCTGTGACACAGGCGTGTCACAGGGTGTGTCAGGCTGTGTCTATGTTTTTCTGGACGTTTCTGAGCCGTTTGATTCCCTATTCCTAGATCTAATGGATGGACTCTAGCCAGGTGATGCCAAGGCCGGGGAAAAGGGGATTTAAACCCTTCCTCTTCATTATCTTCTTCTTCCTCTCATTTCAAGAGAGAGAGCAAGAAGAGGGGATTTCAAGGGAAGGAAGGAGGAAGAGAAAGCCAGCTGCTGGAGGAGCTGCGGAGTGCGGAACGAAGATCCGAGAGCGGATTCGTGAAGGCTAAGTCAAGGCGGTGACTTCCGTCCGGCTACTTCATGGCGCCGAAGCGAGCTTCAAGGGTTACAATCTCCTTCTTAGACATCGAAGTCCTTTCTTTATGCATATACGTGGAATCCTCCACCAAAAGGTGGATCCGCGAAGTGATTCCGTCGTTGTGTCTGCATCTAGAGCCGGAATTGTGGATTACAGCATAGCCATGCTGTGTGAAGCCCATCTGGACTGTTAGTCTAGGTTGGTGATGGTCATGGGTAAACCGGAGAAGACTCTGTGGGGTTTTAAAGATGTTATTGTCTTGGATGATTGAATGAATGCTATGTGTGGATGGTATGCTCATGCGTGAGCTAGCCATGGATATGATCTTGGAAGATTTGTGAAGCTCCTTGTGGTTTGCTCTGCGAGAGCGGGAAGCTGCGGCTACCTAGGAAGGGAAGGCCGACCCGCGTCACGGTGCGCCAGTGACGATGTGAGCACGTGCAAGGCTAACCTGTACCTGGGCATGATGGAAAGATAGATTGGTGGCAGTGTTCGGGAGCGTGCGATAGCCCGACTTGCTACACCGAAATAAAAGCGAGTCGATCTGGTGGATGAATGCTCATGTTTTCCATGTGGTACGTACCTCTGCTTGTTTTGGGCGGAATGCAACCAGCATGCGTGTTGGGGTTACTAGGACCGGCCGGCCAACAAGTGAATTACTGTGCGATTGGTGGTGTTACCACAGGTTTCCGGTACACCGTAAGGTGCCTTGAGTGCACGAAGCATCTGGCTGCGGTCGGCGTTTGTGATTTGATATGTATGCTTGTGATTGTTAGCTATTATACTTACAAATGCATAAAGGGAAGGAACCGCTGCCCCGGGAATGGGGTAGGGTCGTTATAATTGGTCAGCTATAGCTGACCGTTACTTTGTTTGCCGCTCTTTGGTGGATGTCTACTTGCAGGTGATGCGGCTTGAATGAAATAAGCGGATTGAAAGCTTGTTGCTAAGGCCCTTGAAGGCCAAATAACTCGTGGTTGGATTTTATATGTGGCCAGCCTGCGAGCCGATGTACGAATTTGTATATGTGTAAAAAGAGAAACCTGTAAGGCGTTAAGGCCATGTGTGTGTGGGTTGTATACATTCCTGGTTTTGGATATATATAAATGTGGCATTTATGTATTAGTAGACATTCAGGGAGTTGAGTTCCTACAACTGAAACATGCTGTGCTAGAATTGATTGGGTTAAGGATACGAAAAGAATTTGATCACCACAAGTAATTTCGCCACTTGTCTGTGACCTATGGCGTGGGGCCCCGGCCGGACACACCGTTATATGTCATGTGACGAGTGGGGGCGTTACACCTCATCCGTGCACATTCCCCATTTTCCATCTTCTTTACGGCTTACCTTCGCTTGCAAAGAGACATAATTCGCCTTCCTTGACACCTCTCCATTCGCCATCACCATTGTCACCACCAGAAGAATCCCTCGTAAAAGAAGGAGAAATCCTTGTTCTTCTTAAACAGTTTTTAAACTGAGGATTTCAGGGAGCAATTGATGGGGACAAACCCATTTATAGAATAATTGGGGTGCAATTAGCCCACTTCTCCATGATCCCTCCATCTAAATGGAGATCATGGGGTAACCGCCACGCGTGCGATTAGCACGCGCAATCGTGCGCGATCCGCGCGCGCGAGATCCTGTTCCCCGAACTGCCAGGGGCCGGCCACCGAGGCTGTCTCCTCTCTCCCGCCGCCGACGAGCCGGCTCAGGCCAGCCCATCTTTCGGCCAACTTAGTGGTCGCACCTCGAGGCTGTGCAGCAGCGAGGCGTGACGATCCCGTCAGCCAGCCCGACCAGCGGGAGCCTTCCCAACTACAGCCAACACGGGGTTGTCGGGTGCGTCTGACCGCGCCCCGCCCTCCGCCCGGGTGTGCTCGGTCAGCATCCCTCCGGTCGGGCCTGCTCCTGCTGGATCCCGGCATCGGAGTCACGCCCGGTGGCCGCAGCCGGGGCCGGGCCCGGTGTACTGCCCGAGTGCGGCCGACCAACCCTCTCCAGCCGCCCAGTCGCACCCTCGGATGGTGCCACGCCGACAGCCCGCCGTCATTGCCAAGGCCAGCCACCCTTGAGGTGGTGGTCGGCCGCCTCTCTTGCCCTCCTTGGGCACCTTCTTTGCTGTTCGATCATTCTGCCATGATCGCAACCATCCGATGTGCGGGTAACTACCCCCGTAACCACCACCAATAGTGGAGGGGCAAATGTTTTAGTGGGGTTCTGCGTTTAGTAAAATTAAATATACAAATAATACGCACCCAAAACTATACTTAATCACATAACCACCGTAACCACCTCCTAGAGGCTATAGGCCTCTTCATTCCGAATATTTCTCTCATCTACTTTCTTCCTCCTCGGGCCAGAACTTTGCCGAATTTCTCCTACGTGCCACCTTCGAGCCATCTTCGAGCTACTAGCTCTCCACCAAAAATTTGACTAAGTCCATAAGCGAGTGGCGAGAAGGAATTTCCTACTACATCAAGGGCCCGTTTGCCCGCAACACCCCAACAAGTAACTGTTGAATTTTCTCAAGGTGGTCAGCAAGATAGCCTAAAGCCAAATTAATATTCTTAGAGCTATCCAATTAACACGTTGATCATGCGGAAGCAAAAAGAGCAATCTTAACACCAAACACAAATGGAAGAACAAGCAGGTCTTATATTCATTCACACTTCTTTACAAGGCAAGGTATACATAGCGAGACATGATTTTGCTAGTACACAAGCTACAAACAGAAAGCACAACACAAGCCGGGCGGACAGCACTGGAGACCGCCGAGACCGCCAAGGTCACCGAAGCCAGCCGAGCTGAAGCTACTACACGCCGAATAAAGCACGGAGTCCGCCGAGACCGTGAGGTCGCGCGGACACACCGTTATTCGCTGACTGCTGAAGAATTGAAGAACAGGCCGCCTACCCGCCTGAAACTGGCGGACAGGTTATTGGAACTTGGAAATGTTGAAGCAGAGAACTAACAAGCCGCATAAGCGACCTGCTGAGACCGCAGAGACCGCACCCTTCACAGCACTTGACCAAAGTCACATCCAAACTCCTGACTCCTGGAAGCTAGTCGTGCGACCTAAACACAGCAAACCGTCAGCTCTACTCAACCCGCGCGGACCGAAAAACTCAGACCGCAACAATTGCCCAAGCCCCACTTACTATTCACTCAGTTACTGTAGACGTGTCGGGGGCTCTATTTATAGGCGATGTGAGGAGTGTGGTCACCACCCTAACGAATAGAGTCACCATCCCAGCTCGCGCACTAGCAAAGACCCGTCCGCTGAGTCTGCATAGACTTAGCCGGATTCCAAGAAAACTGCCAGGAGCAAGACACAGATGTTCACAACTAGGCGGACTTGCACAAGTCCGCCCATACCATGCAGACAAGGTACAGTCCGCACAGTCAGCACAGTCCGTAAACATCATCACACATGGATAGCCACAACCCCTTCAACCACAATCCGCACACAAAAGAGGCAGTCCGCACAGCGCAAGACCAAAGCCTCCATCTGCCACAAGTCCATGACCAAAAGGCAGTTTGCCCGGTCAACAGCGGACTTGGCATATACAGCAGACACACTGGACTTGTCACAGAATGTGAACAATTCCAGTAAAATACCAAAGGGCCTAGCTCGAGCTCGGCGGACAAGGCCCAGGTTTCCCACACTCAAAGCAGATCGCCAACTCCACCAAGGTAAGGTAGAGTCCGCAAGCTATACTAGCACAGCTGCCCAGACAAACGACCAACTGCCGGACTCCGACACCAGTCTGTGCAGTCCTCCACAACAGCTATCACATACTGCAACATCAGAGAGCTCGGTAAGTGCCACAGCCGATCTCCAAGGCCTTCCTTCAACAGCGGACATCGCAGACTCAACCAGTCCGCAAAGCCTCCCGCGGATTCAATCTCAAACCCGCCTAGCTACACAAGAGCTAGCAAAACCACAAGGCCGCTGATCAACAAGCACTGCCAACATCCTGCAATCCACAGTCCGCTCAGTCCGCTTAGCTAGAAGCCCGACTTCTCTGGCCATAGGCCACCATGCCGCACAGCAGGCCACCAGGCCGCACAGCAGACCGCTCAGGTCGCACACCAGGCCGCACAGGCTGCTCTTCAACAGCCAAGCCACCAAGATAGCCAACACCCAGCCCGTAACCAACAGTCTGCCCACGCTGCGGACCCAGACCACTCAGGCTGCATAGTCCTCCCGGCCTGCCCATCACCCACTTCCACTTCACAAATTTTAACACTACCCCTTTAAGTGAGAAGTGATGATCAAGCCCAGCAAGCTTCGTAACCGCTAAAAGGGCCCCTTCGACAGTGGCTTCATGAATATGTCAGCAAGATTATCTTCACTCCGAACATGCCCAACCAGAAAGGATCCCTCCAATACCTTCTCCCTTATGAAGTGGTGCTCGATATCAATATGATTGGTCCTTGCATGACACATTAGATTGTTTATCAGTTTGAGAGTACTCTCATTGTCACCTCGGAGTAAAGTAGGCCCTTGCACTTCTTCATGGACATCCTCTACAAGACTCCTTAACCAGATGGCTTCCCGAGCAGTCAAGGCCGAAGCCTTATACTCAGCTTCCGTAGTAGACACGGACACAGAATCTTGCTTCTTTCTACACCACGAAATACAAGCTGAACAACAAGTGAAAACATAACCCGAAGTTGATCTCTGGTTATCCGGGTCACCACCATAGTCAGCGTTCGTGTATCCAAGCAAAGCAAAGTCCGCATCTCTACTATAGAGGAGTCTCATATCAAAAGTTATCTTGACATACTTCAAGATGTTCTTTGCATCTACCAGATGAGACTTCCTTGGTTCAGCCATAAACTGACTTACTCGGCCAACAACATAAGCAATGTCTAGCCTTGTAATCGTCAGGTAGATCAAACTCCCTACAAGAGCCCTGAACACCAAGGGATTAGGAATAATCCTTCCTTTATCTCGTCGAAGCTTCAGCCCATGTTCCAGTGGAGCAGAGCAACTCTTCCTTTTGTCCATGTTGAATCTACTTACATTGTGATCCGCATATCCCTTCTGGCAAATGAGAATCCCGCACTCCTTCCTCTCCACTTCAAGACCGAGAAAGTGATGAAGCTCTCCCAAGTCTTTCATCTCGAAGAGTATAGCAAGGTCAACCCTGAGCCTCGCTACTTCCTCCTCTGAATTCCCTGTGATGATCATATCATCCACATACAACAGGACCAAGACTTGAAGCTCCCCCTTCTTCTTGACGAACAAGCTAGAGTTCGAGTTGGAAGCAAGATAACCGCAGAATTGTAGATACTCTACAATCTTTCCATACCAAGCTCTAGGAGGTTGCTTCAACCCGTAGAGAGCATTCTTGAGCTTGCAGACATAATCCGGATGAACATCAGAAATAAATCCAAGTGGCTGATCCATGAAGATGTCCTTGTCAATCTCTCTGTAAAGAAAAGCATTCTTCACATCAAGCTGCCACATCCTCCATCCCTTGCAAGCAGCCAAGGCGATCACCACTCTAACCGAAGTCATCTTTGCAACTGTACTAAATGTCTCCTCATAGTCTTCTCCATACTGCTGTGAGAATCCTTGAGCAACCAGGCGAGCCTTATACCTATCAATGCTCCCATCAGCCTTCTTCTTCAACTTAAACACCCACTTGCAAGTCACTGGAGTAATGCCATCAACCTTGAGCACAAGGTCCCAGGTTTCATTTTTCTTGAGAGCAGCAATCTCTTCCTTTGTGCCATCATCCCACTCCTTGACTCCAGTGGCCTTATTGAAGTTTGCAGGCTCTCGCTCATCCAGAGGACCTGCAAAGAAACAGGAGACAAAGCTCACTACATTCCCATCACAGTACCAAGCTGGTGGCTTCACAACCCTCTTTGATCTCTGAAGGGGCTTTTCCTTTCTCACTACCTTTGTTGCTTCTTCAACATCAATGCCACCTTCAGGCAATATTTGAGAAATGCTCCCTTGCTTCCTGAGCTAGAAGTCTCAGCACTAGAACTTGAAGCAACAGGAGCTGTTGGTGAAACAACAAGCTACTCTTCCATAACTTCAGCAACCACATTCTGCTCTTCATCAACCTTGCTTTTTGGTAGATCAACCAACCCACCTCCATACGACATCAGCTCGTCAATGACTACATCTCTTGACACAACAAACTTCTTCATCGCAGGATCCATACATTTCCATCTCTTCTTCATCTCATCATAGCTAACAAAGATAAGCTTCCTTACCTTTGCATCAAGCTTTGTCCGTGAAGCATCCGGGACATGCACATAGCAAGTAGATCCGAACACCCAAAGGTGTTCCACACTGGGCTTCTCCTTCAGCAACATTTCAAAAGGAGTCTTCATATTGATCGGGCTGAGCGGCATCCGATTAATGACGTAAGAAGCACAAGACATCCCCTCTGCCCAGAAGGACCTAAGAATGTCTTTCGCATGAAGCCACCATTTGCAAGTCTCCGTCAGATGACGAATCTTCCGCTCCGCTACTCTATTTTGTTGTGGAGTATGAGCACAAGTGAGCTCTTGCTGGATCTCGTGCTTCCTGCAGAAGTTAATTAGAAAACTCGGAGGAGATAAACTCACCACTGTTGTCTGTTCTAAGCTTCTTGATCCGCAAGCCAATCTGGCCCTCCACCAACTCCTTGAACTCCACAAACAATCAGAAGGCTTCAAACATCTCCTTCAAGAAATATACCCAAGTGTATCTTGAGTAGTCATCAATCAGAACCAGCATGTATCTGCTCCCACCAAGGCTTGCAGTGACGGTTGGTCCCATCAAGTCTCCATGAATGCACTCCAATGGTCTCTTGCTCTTCGTTTGTGATTTATCAAAAAAAAGGCGATGAGCCTTTCCGTACTTACATCCCGCGCAAACGTGACCGTCGCCAAATGAAGATAGCTTAGGCAAGCCTCTTATAAGGCTTCTATTAGCGATAGCCTTCAGCTTATCCATTCCTACATGCCCTGTCATTTCATACCATATAACAGCGCTATCGTTTGCTATCATCCGATCAACATAAAAGTTAGTTGCAAGAACAAACAAATTCTTCACTCTCCTCCCAACATGAGCAACATCAGCCTTAACCGCTGATACGTTGCGAAGAAACTTCACTTCTATTGGCCCAAACAGAATGTGATAACCTGCGTCTACTGTATTGGTCAAAGAGAAGAGGTTCTTTGTTGGATCCCTAGTTGATTTGGGCTAGGTTCACTAACTTAGGATGTGACCCACCATGTATAGCCAGGGTCAAATTTGTGTCCTAGTGTCTAGGCCAAGTCCTTAGAGTCAACTTCAGATGGACCGGCTATCAACAAGACCATCAGAGACTCAAGACTTAGAAGATTTCAAGACCAAGTAAAATGAGTTCGACATTCGTCGAACTCAGGTCGACGAAAGGCGTTCTTAGCTCGACGATCTTAAAATATTTCTCTGAGCTGAGCTCGACGATCTTCATTCTCTGGTCGACGACAACTGGGATACTTCAACAAACTACAGTCAGGATATCTCCAGATTATTCTAAGTCCATCTTCAGACTTTGGTCGACGAACAAGATTCTGAGCTCGACGAATTTGGACCTCAACTTCTCAGGTCGACGACCTCAACTACTCAGGTCGACAAACTCAACTTCTCCGGTGGACAAACTCAGTTCTCTACTTGACGAATTCTGGAACCAGAAGATTCATGTCGACACTTAGGGCATGTGTCGACAGCAACTTATGTCGACACTAGAAAACCTATGTCGACACCAGAAGACTTGTGTCGACACCAAGATTAATCAATCAACACCCACCTGTGTTGACACCAGGAATTTCATGTCGACACACTGAATATCAGTCAACACAGAATATTTGACTAAGTTCAGAATTATTGCTGAACTCCAGTCGACGAATCAAATTATCAGCTTGACGAACTTCAGACAGAAAAGGCAAAGGTTCTGAAGCATGCAAGTTCTGTTATCAGCTAGCCGAACTTGGAACTCAGCTCGACGAACAGAAGCTGTCTGGTCGACGAATACAACATCTCAGTTCGACGAACTAGTAACTCAGCTCGACGAATTCTGTTATTCGTTCGACGATTCCAGACAGTCATTTCCGACATTCAATCCTCACTCAAATGCAATAATTCCTGACAGATTAATGACTCAAACATTCTCTGAATGTAGCCGTTAGAGGAAGCATTAATTACAGTCTTGTTTAGGAATATTACTTGCAGAGTTTCCACGGGATAGTTGAGGAAATGAGTAAATGCCGATTATTCTCAAGGGGTCAGCATTAATTACAGAGGATTCAATTTTTTGAATACATACAGAAGAAAACAAGATTGAGAATAAGTTAGTCAATCAGAACGAGAATAAGAAAAAGAGAACAAGAATACTCAGTCAGAAAAACACAGATAGACAGACTGACTGCAAGAATTCATTCAGCACAAGGAAAGCTTCACACAAAACTCATCCTGAAGCTTACAGTGATAGGCAGTGATATTCATTCATTCAGAAGAGAAACAACTATACTATATCAAGAGTCTTCTTCTTCAACATTCTCTCAAGGACTTCTCCAAGGACAATAGATATCAAATCAGTCAAGGAGATCCTGCATCACTGCTTGTCAAGAACACTGATTGAAGACTTATCACCCTACAGCAAAGCTCCAGATCTTTCCTGAATCATTCTACATCTCAGGGGGAGCTTTTGCTAACATCATTCCACATTAGTCTTCTCTCTGATTGTTGACAGAGAAGACAAAATCACTCTTTCACCCCCTCCTATACAAAGGGTTGTCATCTCCCTTCAAAAGTGATTCCTGGTTGCAAGTCTCCTTACCAAAAGACTTGAGTTGGTTTTTGGGGACTTGATCAAAACCCATTGGTGTCAGGTACCTGATCAAAAATCTGAGTGGATTCCTACCAAGGGTGGTAAAAGAGTGGATGTACCCAGTTGAGGGGGAACCACTATAAATTTCTTGTGTCGTCTGGTTGCTCATCTTTTTCTTTTTGTTTCTTGCTGTGTGGCTGTGATTATGATTGTTACTTTTTGTTTTCTAGTTTCTTATCACTGCACTCTTTCTGTTTACAACAAAAGCTGTAACAGCACCTGTATTAGGGCCTAACAAATTTTTAATATACTCTATTCACCCCCCCCCCCTAGAGTATTGTAGACCTAACCCTCACTTTCAATTGGTATCAGAGCAAGGTTCCTTTGGTTGCACAAGTTAATCCTTGAACCAAAGATCCTGTGTTAGATCTATATATCACTTTGTTCACATTTTAAAGTAGAACCACAGCCATGGCACAGAACAAAGATTATGCAAGCACCAGACCTCCAGTTTGCAACTTGCAAAAGTTTGGAATCTGGAAGGCAAGAATCAAACTGTACATGAATTCTATTGATGAAGATATTTTTGCATCCATCTTAACAGGAGTACCTCCAGCACCTGCAGCTTCTATAAGTACCTCTAGAAATATGACTGTAGTACCTCCTCCAGATAATAATGATGCTTACAGGAAAGCCAAGATGGCTGATGCAAAAGCCATGAACATATTGGCACAGATAATGTCTGATGACATTTTCTAGAAGGTTGCTGAGTGCACATCAGCAAAGGCCATTTGGGATTCCCTGAACCAAATGGTTGATGGATCAGCTGATGAAAGGAAGGACAGGAGATAAAATCTCATATCCCAATATGAGAATTTCAAGAAGCAGGAAGCTGAAACAGTGTCAGAGATGTATAACAGATTAAGCTCAATTATTAATGAGCTAAAAACTCTGGACAAGGTCATCACTCTCACTAAGGTGAATGACAAAATTCTGATGTGCTTCCCAAGCTCATGGGACACAAGGATTTGGCCCATCAAGGAGGCCAGATGCCTGAATGAGATGTCAACTGAATCTCTACTGGGAAAACTAAAATCTTATGAGCAGTTAAATAAGACAAGGGAAGCTGCTGAACAAAGAACACCTCCTGCAGCTAGAAGAGATCAGAACATAGCATTCAAAGCCTCAGAAGAATTAGAGTCTTCAACATCAAATGAAGAGCTCATAAGTCTCTTGGCTAAGAGATTTTTCAAAATGACTAGAAAAGACTTCAATAGGAAGTCAGCAAGAAAGGATGACAGGCCAAAGTATGATAAGACACCAACAAAGGAAGTGTTGTGTTATGGATGCAGAAAGACTGGGCATTTCCTCTCTGAATGCCTAGAGAATCAGAAGAAAGAGAAGAGAAGAGAAAAGGAAAAGAACTCCAGAAAGCAGTTCAACAGCAAACCCTCTTCCAGCAAACACAAGAGGAAGGAAAAGGGGTTTGTAGCTGAGACTTGGAGTGAGACTGAAGAGGAGTCAACATCTTCAAGCTCCAGTGAAGATGAAGAAGAAGAGAGAGCAAAAGAGGTTTGCCTCATGGCAATTGATGCCTCAAGAAGCAACTCAGAAGAAGGAGAGTCAGACAACGAGGAAGATTCTGAATCAGAAGCTGATCAGGTATTATCATTGTTTGATTACAATTCAAAATCTTTTAAATCAGATTTTAAAATCATGTGTTTGGACTTAATCAACTCTGAGAAGGAAATCAAACTTCTTAGAGATAAGCAAGTTAACTATGATAGCTTAGTATTAGAAAATACAAAATTGAAAAATGAAATAGATATGTTTAATGAACAAATCACCCTTCTGAAAGATGAGTTAAATAAAGCAAAACAGCTAGAAGAATCACTAAATGGAAGAAGCAAACAACTAACAGTAATTACAAATATATCAGATGCTAGATTCAATATAAGTAAGCAAGGATTAGGTGCATCTTCTAGTGTACCACCTATTATTCAGAAAAATCATCTATCACAACCCATAAACTTTATTTCTGAGAAAGGAAAGAAGAATATTGATCAAGTAAATAAGGTAAATAAGATCCTAGAACAAATTAAGACTAAGGACAAAATGGAAAAATAGAAAACACCAAACAAAAACAAAGTTCAGCAATTTTCGTTGAACTCAGATCGGCGAAAAGGGGCCAGTTCGTCGAACCCAGATCGACGAACTCTGGACGACAACCATAATTATCATTATTCTTCTAACTGCGATCGATGAACTTTGTATGGTTCGTCGAGCAGAGGTCGACGAATGTGGGGCTCAGAGAATGAACATGTTCAGAGATTAGAGAATGAACATGTTCATTCTCTGGGCAGAGATCGGCGATCTAAACCCAATTCGTCGAACTCTGGTCGACGAACTTACATAAATTCGTCGAACCCAGGAAGACTTAACCAAAACTTTAACTTTAATAGAAACTTAAATACTTCTAGGAAATCATTTAATCCCCTAGCTGACTGGACCACTCCACCTAGGAGATACCAGCCCCTAGGATATAAATCCCAGCCAGAATTTTCTATCATTTCTAGCTTTTCTTATCAGCCAATCAAAGGGCCCAAGGTAACCTGGGTCAGAAACAACTAACTGTTTTTATTGCAGGTAAAGGTCTGTTCAGGAGAAAATCAAACTTGGTACCTGGACAGTGGCTACTCCAAGCATATGACTGGCAGCAAGCACATCCCATTCAACTACAACTCCAAATTGGGGCCAAAGGTTATCTTTGGTGACTCAAAATGTGGTCAGTCAGAAGTAGTTGGAGAAATGAGATTAGGAGCTGTCACATTCAGAAAAGTGACATATGTAAGTGGACTGAAGCATAACCTCATCTCCATAAGTCAATTATGTGATGATTGTTATCAGGTATACTTTAACCATTCTACTTGCTCTATTATTGATAAAAATAACCAAACTGTTTTAACTGGAAGTAGACATGGCTACATTTATCTAGTAAATTTTGCTTCTGTCACAACTGATATCTGCTTACTGAATTTAACTAGTAATCAGAATGATTTATGGCACAAAAGACCAGGACATGTAAATCTGAAAAATATAGCTAGGTTATCTAAGCACAACCTTGTTAGAGGTCTACCTTCTGCTCCCTACAAGAAGGAAGGTCTCTGCAGGGCTTGTCAATTAGGGAAGCAAACTAAAACTAGTTTCAAATCAATTAATAAGTGTGATTCACCTAGGATCTTGTACTTGCTATACTTTGATCTTTTTGGACCCATTGCAGTACAAAGCCTAGGAGGGAAATCCTACACCTTGGTTATTGTGGATGACTTCTCTAAGTTCAGTTGGGTATTCTTTTTGAGAACAAAGTCAGATACATTCAAGGTTCTTACAGATTTTCTCAGGACCATACAAATTGAGTTCTCTACTCATGTTGCATTGATCAACAGTGATCATGCCATAGAGTTTGAGTCTCTTCTTATGTATGAGTTCTGTGAGAAGGAAGGTATCAGGCATCGCTTCTCAGCTCCTAGAACTCCCCAATAAAATGGGGTAGCTGAAAGGAAAAATAGAACACTCATTGAAGCTGCAGGTACATTACTTGCTGATGCATACATGCCACTAACCTTCTGAGCAGAGGCTGTAAGCACTGCAAACTATGTCCTAAATAGGAGTTTAATTCACAAACTAAAGAATAGGACTCCCTATGAATTACTCAAAGGGAAGAAACCTAAAATTAACTATTTTAAAGTTTTGGTTGTACATGTTATATACATAATAACAACAAGAAAAACATTAGAAAGTTTGAAGTTAAGGCTGAAGTGGGAGTTTTTTAGGATATTTAATAAATCAACCTTAAAACATGAAGAGTCTATTCATGTGTTATTTGATGAGACTAACATGTACTGCAAGGAGAAAGAAGTTTCTACCATAAGCAATTTGCAGGTACCCCACTTGTGTGAGACATTGGATGGACTAAACCTCACCCAAGAGGTTCCCACTCATCCCTCTCCACAGGTCATTAAAGATAGTGAAGAAGATGAAGCTGAAGAACATGAGCCTCAACCAACAACAAATATAATTCCACAAGAGGAATTTATTCAAAATGTTGTTGCACAACCAACTCCACCTACTGATTTTGTCACACTTAGGGATCACCCCAGATCTCAAGTAATTGGAGACATTTCGACAGGTGTACAGATAAGGCATCAACTCAACCAAGATTTGATGCATGCCTGTTTTCTCTCTCAGGTTGAACCTCTCACCATTCATGATGCTGAGCAAGATCCCCACTGGATCCTTGCAATGCAAGAGGAACTAAACCAATTTGAGAGATGTAGAGTTTGGGATTTGGTTCCAAGACCCCAAAACTACCTAGTTATTGGAGCAAAATGGGTTTTCAGGAATAAGCTTGATGCCCAAGGAGTTATTGGGAGGAACAAGGCTAGGCTTATTGCTCAAGGATATAGACAAGAGGAAGGAATTGAATATGATCAGACCTTTGCACCAGTTGCAAGGTTGGAAGCTATAATGATTTTTCTTGCCTATGCAACATTCAAGAAGTTCAAAGTGTTTCAAATGGATGTGAAGAGTGCTTTCTTAAATGGAGTACTACAAGAAGAGGTTTATATAGAACAACCTCAAGGTTTTGTTTCTCCAACTTATCCCTCTTATTTTTTTAGATTAAATAAGGCTCTTTATGGTCTAAAACAAGCTCCAAGAGCTTGGTATGAGACCTCGGCAAGTTTTTTATTAGAGCATAAATTTACAAGAGGAACTGTAGATAAAACCCTTTTCACTAGGCATCATAAGGACCAAATTTTTTTAGTACAAATCTATGTAGATGACATAATATTTGGCTCTACAGATTCAAAATTATGCAAGAGGTTTTCTGACCTCATGCATTCTGAATTTAAAATGAGTAGTATGGGAGAGCTTTCATATTTCCTTCGTCTCCAAGTGAAACAACTTCCTGATGGCATCTTCATCTCACAAGCAAAATATGCTAAAGAAGTTTGGGATGGTTGATGACTCAGCAAAGAAAACTCCCATGGCCATAAATTTTGTTGTGGACTCTGATATACCAGGAAACCTGTAGATCAGAAACTTTATAGGGGCATTGTTGGGTCCCTATTATACCTCACAGCAAGTAGGCCAGATATTATGTTTGCTACATGCCTTTGTGCTAGGTTCCAAGTGAACCCTAAAGAATCTCATCTAATTTTCTTAAAAAGGATTTTAAGATATATAAAGAGTTATCCTGATCTAGGCCTATGGTATCCTACTGAATCAGAATTTGAGTTTACTGGATACTCTGATGCTGATTTTGCTAGATGCAGGGTAGATAGAAAAAGTACTTCAGGAACTTGTTAGTTCCTGGGTATGAGACTAGTATCTTGGTTTTGTAAGAAGCAAATATCAGTGCCAACATCCACTGCTGAAGCAGAATATATTGCAGCAGACAACTGTTGTTCATAGATGTTGTGGATACAAAATCAACTTCTAGATTATGGGTTCAACTTAAATAATTCAACCATATTCTGGGATAATACTAGTGCTATAGCCATAACACAAAATCCAGTTCACCATAGTAGGACAAAGCATATTGATATAAGACATCATTTCATTAGGGAGTGTGTAGACAAAAATAATATTAAACTTGTCTATATCTACACTGATTTACAGAAAGTTGACATATTCACCAAACCTCTGGATGAGAAAAATCATGCTTTCTTTCTAAATCAGCTGGGAATGATAAATGGAGAAGACTTGACTTAGGTACTGTCTGCATTCGACGATTTTTCCAAAGTTCGTCGAACGGAGTTCGACGAACCGGAGAAGGTTTGAGAGATATTCATCGAACGGAGTTCGCCGAATTCTCTATGAGTGAAACAACTTTTGTTGACCACAGATCGATGAACTTTGCTTCTGAAGATATTCGTCAACCGGAGTTCGACGAATTGTCTTCAAGTCTTCTGAATGCGATCGACGAATTATTTATTATTAAATCATTTCGTCGACCTCAGTTCGAAGAACAAATTTTACTTTCGTGGAACGGAGATTGTCGATTCATATTCTGAAAACCTTATATCTAGGTTTTCTTCGACCTCCATCCCGCGCTTTCTGTTCCCTTGCACTTGATCGTCGTTTTCTCTGTCTTTTTTGCAGGTGAATTTCAATGGCGATTCTAGCAGGAGCTCTAGCCGCTATGAAGTTTGACACTAGCTTTGATGTCGACTTCGAATCATTCCAGCACTCAGACCCAATCTTTCTATATATTCTGGAACTTCTGGAAGAACAGAATCTGAAGAACCTGATGACCATCAGGATAAATTTGGCAGGAACAGAAATCAGAGAATGGGTCTATACTTCAACCATTTCTGAAGACAATACTATGACAAGATCAATCGCCGGTAACACTGTCTCCTTAACCCCTGCCGTTTTAACTGAAATATTTAGTTTGACAAATGGTGAAGAGGAATTAGAAATTGATGCTGAAGAGTTTAATATGATGTTAAATCTGATGTGTTATGTTGGTGACATCCCAAATAAATTGTTGAAGAGGCATTTATCTGCAGCATATAAGTTCCTGGCAGACATTGTTGGGAAGGTCTTGCTTGACAAGCATACTGCTCATGACTACATCACAAGATATCAGTTCTTGGTCATGTGTGCAGTCATAAATAAGAAGCAAGTGGACTGGGCTCAGATCTTCCTTGATCTGATAAATAAGAAAAATGACAAGAAAGAAGTGTGTTTTGGAAGGATCCTAGGGATCTTTCTCAAGGAAAAGGCTGCTGAATCATTGGTCTCCCAGACCATATTTGAAAGATATGGTACCTAAACACCTAGAGGGGGGGTGAATAGGTGACCTAATCCTTTTCTAACTTTGTTGCCAGCCAAACAGTTATATCACAGATTTCTAACAAGTTTATTACAGCAATCAGCAATAATCAAACATACACAGCTAATCCATAGCACATACACAGCACAACACACAGTGATTTATAGTGGTTCCCCAAGATATGGGTACATCCACTTTCCCCCTTCGCCTATCTAGCAGTGTACTAGATTCGGCCAAACTTCTCCACTATCTCAGAACCCAAATTGGTTCCTACCTCAGGCCCAAAGCCTTACAACTCAGCTTTTTCCAAAAGCCTACACTCAGCCACAAGGCCTACACTCAGCCAACAAGGCCTACACTCAGAGATCACAATCTCCTACACTCAGGCTAACAAGCCCTACCCTCAGCCTTTATAAATATAGGCTTACAATCACTCAGATCCAATGGATCCTACAAGTTAAAAATGTAATACAGATAATAACTCTACAACTCAGAATTAAAGGAGGGGAGTTGAGAGATTCTTGATGAGTACTTGGAAGAACTCAGTTGGATTCACCCTGACTTAGCTTTCTTCAAAGCTTCTTGAGTAGAACTGAATAAGGCTGAATCCTCTGCAGTTGTTCCTTGACCTCTGCCACTTAAGATCCAGAATTGATTCTGAATCCTTCTTCTCAGCCTAGTTCCAGAGGCTGATTTCTTGGAAGGAGCCCTCTCTCTCCAACTTCTTAGATCTGCAGTTGGACTGCAAGATCTTCTTGTGTTGATACCCTTGGTACCACTTCAACAATTTGATCAACCTTGACAACAATCTGATCAATTACTTCAACTTATCTAAAACTTTTATTTCTGTAAACTGTGGGTGCCTATTTATAGGCATTCTTCATGGTAACCGGCTGGTCCGGTCCATAACTGACTTCTGACATCTCTGACAGTTGCTGTAGACCGGCTGGAATGGCATTTGTCATGTCAACCAGTCACTTCTTGAAAATTTCTATCTGTCTGATAGTGTCGAGACTTTCTGTCTTTAAGTGTCGACACTTATAGACCAAGTGTCGACACAAGTTGTGTAAGTGTCGACACAAGACTACAAGGTGTCGACACAATTCCTTGTATATCTCGACACATATTCTTCTGCATGTGTCGACACTGAAATTGAGTGTCGACACAAGTACTTGTTCTTCAAGCTTTTGCTGAATTCTTCTATGTGTCGACACATCTCCTTTGTGTCGACACATCTTCTTGTGTATCTGTCAAGTGTCGACACTTCTTCTTGGTGTCGACACATAGTCTTCTATGTTGAAACTTGCTGAGTGTCGACACAGCTCCTTGTGTCGACACACCTTCTTGTTGTTGAGACTTCAGCTGAGTGTCGACACATTCCCTTAGTGTCGACACTTGTACTTAGAATAATTTGCTGTTCTTTCTGTTCTTTGCTAAGTGTCGACACAGTTCCTTGTGTCGACACTTTCTTCAAGTGTTGAGTCTTCTGTTGAGTGTCGACACATTGTGTTGAGTGTCGATACTTACTTCAAGTGCTGACTCTTCTGATAGTGTGTCGACACATTGTGCTGAGTGTCGACACATTCTTCAAATGCTGACTCTTCTGCATAGTGTCGACACATTGTGTTGAGTGTCGACACTTGTACTTAGACTCTGCAGACTTTTGCTGAGTGTCAACACAGCTCCAAGTGTCGACACTTTCTGGTGTAGACACAGCCTTGCTGGGTGTCGACACAGCTTGCTGGGTGTTGACACAGCTCCTTGTGTCGACACATCTTCTCTGCACTTTTCTTCACTGAGTGTCGACACAGCTCCAAGTGTCGACACTTTCTGTCTGGTGTCGACTCTACATCCCAGGTGTCGACACAATGACTCCAAGTGTCGACACTGCTTGTCTGGGTGTCGACACAAGCTTTCTTAAGTGTCGACACTTTCCCTCTGGGTGTCGACACATGGAATTGGAAACTTTTTGCTTCAGTCCAGTGCTTTCTTAACCTGCACAAATAACTCAAACATACATCAAATACATTATGATGTATATCATTGAGTTGGGTGAGGCTTCTTCAAATCAGGTACATTTGACTAATGTACCCAGCAATCTCCCCCTATTTGGAGAAGTCATAACCCTTAGTCAATGATATACACCATCCATAATTAAAATTACAAAATGATGTACAGCAGATTATAAACAGCCGGGTAAACATGTAATAAATTCACACATGTATACACATTCATCATTCCAGAACAAATAAGAAATAGACACATTTACAGAACAATCATGAAATATATTCATCACATATTGTTCTAACATTGTTCCTTATACATTTTCAATGGTTTATAAGATGTTGTTCATTCAAAAGATTACAACAATCTTCAAGTTTAATTCCTAATCTATTTCTGATCAGGTTCTTTGATAACTATTCCCTTTCCAGCTTGAACTTGAGCTTTGACAGGGGCTTCAGCAGGTTCAGCAACAGCAGGCTTCTTTCCTTTTAAGTCCTTCTTTTTCAGCTCTTCTACCTTGATTTTCTGCCTCTCAAAATAGTGAAATGGCTTGGGGAAGTACTTGCTAGGCTCCATAGCAGTAGGAGGTAGCTTTCCCATCTTAGCCTTCCTTCTGAATTGTACTATAGCCTCCTACCTTATTTCATGTTTTCTCCATTCTGCCTCAGAGAACCATTTGTTCCTGTCAGTCATGTTGTCTTTGGCAGCTTTCCAGGCAGTTAGAATTATATTTCTAGAGGTAGGGCTCCATTGTTCAAAATCTGGCTTTTGTTCTGCTTATTCCCTAAACCTCTTTTTAGACTGCCTTGTCTCTTCTTCTTTGTTCATGGCCTCTTGCAGAGCTTCAGAAATAGGTTGAAAAACCTTCTCTATATGAACTTTGGCCTTGCCCTCAGTTGGGCTATACATAGTGCTGACATCTACTTGAACCATATCAAAATCTGGAGGTAGATATATTACTTGAGCTACTTCTGCTTGCTCACCTCCAAGATAGGCAGTTTGAATCCCTGATTCAGCCACATTGTCATCATCACAAAGTGGAGGATAGCCCAGTGTAGCTCTGATGGAGTTGGAGATCCATTTGGTATGGTCAGAGCTAGCTTTGACTAAGACTCTCTCCCCCTTTATGACTTCTCTAGACATATGGTCTCTGACATCATCTTTCTGAAACCTTATCTGGCTGTCCAAATATCTTATGCCCTCTTTAAAGAATGGTTTCAGCTTTGTAAGTTGTTCTGTTATAGCTTTCTGGGAATCTTTAATTGCAGTCTTGACAGCAGTAAGCTCAGCTTGAAATACCTTATCAAAGTCAGCCTTAGCAGCAGTAGATGTTGAAGGTTCAGCAGTCTTATTCTTCAACTCAGTGACTATAGCATTATGGGAGGCAGTCAAATTATCATTCATTCTTAACTGATTCTCCAGCACATATCCTTACTTTAATGCTATATCATCTACCTGAGCCTTGATCTTCTTCTGGTGAGTTGCCAAATAGACTACTGCATTCCCACCCTTGTGGAAGCAGTCAGTCATCTCCTTCTTGTTCAGGTTCATTTCAAACCTTATAGATTTTATATCTTGTGCTAGATCAAACTGTAGGGACTTGTGCCCTTCATCCACATAAGCCTCTATTGCCTTCCTTTGCTCATCCAACTTGATCTGCATGGCAATCATCAAAGCACTATAATCAACTGTTGGAGCTTGTTGAACTATAGGCTGTGGGGCAATGGACTGCAAGGCCTTTTTATAACTCTGGCTTCTCCTTTTGAAGACATAGAGTTTCTTCTTCTTGGCCCTAGCACTCTCCTCATCCTCAGAGGCAGAAGTGCTGGCAATATCAACCCTGTCCTTAGGGCTTTGAGGTTTGTCAGCTGGCACAGCAGTTGCCTTTTCAGTTTCCAGCCTAATAGGCTCTTCCAAAACTTCCATGTGCTCCCCCTCAGCAGCAGTACTCTTATCTTCAGTAGCATCAATTTCTTTGTCAAAATCTGCCTGATCCAGATTTAGAAACAAATCTTCCATTGTATATTCATGAGGGGATGGAGCTGGAGATAGTCCTTGCTCTTCAACCACTGACTCAGGTACCACTTCTTGTTCAGCAGATTTGTCTTCTAAAACAACATCTGGAACTTGACTGTCTAGCTGAGTTTGCTGATAGACATCAAACAAATTAGCATCTTCTATAATATAGTCTAAAGTTTTTAAGTCAGTGAGTACCTCTTGGATAATGATGGTGGCTTGCTCACTGTCCAGAGTAGATGGTTCTTCTACTACTAGAAGCTCCCCCTGGCTGTGATCCCTATGGATGGGGCTAGCTTGAGGCAGCTCCCCCTGGATCTCAGCTACATCTTGAGCAGCAGGGGTCTTTACTACTGCCTCTTCCTATTGCTCATCAGGTGTGAACACCACCTGTTCTTCACTCTCAGAACTGCTTGAGGGTTCTTGTTCCACAACAGCAGTTTTCCTTTTCTTCCTGAGAGGAGAATCTTTCTTAGTAACTGGCTTCTCTGGAGTGGGTAGTTCCTTGGATAATACCCTATCCCATCGGGAAAAGATCCTTTGATCCATCTTCCTCATGTGATTTATCTTACTTCCTGCAGCATTGCTCATTACCTCTGGTATTGTACCAGCTAGGTAGAGACTTAGTATTCTGCCCAGGTTGGGCTTCTTCAAGCTCTCCTTAATTTTCTCATACACCACTTGAGACCAATCTATTTTCAGGGTGAATATGATTCTAGTCATAATTTCAAACATGTAGGCAGACACCCTGTCATGCCCTCCAGGCTTTCTGAGAATAACCTTTCCTACAATTTCAGACATGAACTTCCCTTGATTATTCATGCCTTTCCTGTTGAAGACAGATCCTATCTTCATCTTAGGATCAAGACCACACCAGGTAAGAGCTTCCCTGGTCTTAGTTGCAGTTACTTCCTCTTCATCTTGAGTTTTAGGTAGCTGGAGTACCTTCCTCAGAGTTTTTGGTGAAATCTTGACCTTAGATCCATGAACTCTGGATTTGATCCTGTATCCAGATTCATCTACAGCAGATCCATGCAGGAATTCAAGAACTTCCTTCTTCCAAATCTTAGTTGGTTCTGAAACTAAGTATTCCAATCCAGAATATGCGACTAGGGTTACTGCCGCCTTGAGTTCTTGATCTGCGTCGTCGAACGCGCCACGCACTAGCTCATATCCCTCGTTCACGTTCTCCTCAAGTTTGGGTGCCATTAGGGTTTGGAGAATTTGTCTTTAGAAGAGAGAAATGTCGACACAATAGTTTTGGTCTCGAAACTTTGAAAGCGTGTCGACAAACAGAGACAGAACCCTATTTATACCTTTCTGATTTTGAAGATGAACAGGCGGGATAGCTAGCTTAACATGTGTCGACACTGGCAATAAGTGTCGACACATACTTATAATGTCTCGACACATATGTGTCGACACAAGTTTAGTCAAAAGATATTATGTGTCGACACTTGGTTATGTGTCGACACAACATAACTCGACACATCGTCGAGACTTTATTTAGAAAATTCTGAGTAAAACATAAGTGTCGACACCATATTGGATGTGTCGACACCTACTTGACATGTGTCGACACTTACATTCGGAAGTGTCGACACTTACATTCTAGATGTGTCGACACCTTTTTCCTGAAGTGTCGACACTACTATTCTGTGTCGACATAGACTTGTCTATGTGTCGACACCTTTTTACTTAGCCAATTTTAATTCTGTAAACTTAGTCTAAGTTTATCATTCCTAGTTCAATTTTGAATCTATTGAACTTAGCTTCTTCTAGGGGCTTAGTAAACATATCAGCTATTTGTTCATCTGTTTTAACATATTCAAGTACAATATCATTTCTTTCTACATGCTCCCTAAGAAAGTGATATTTAATTTCAATATGTTTTGTTCTACTATGAGAAACAGGTTTATTAGCTATTGAAATAGCACTTGTAGAATCACAGTAAAGTGGAGTTCTACTTACCTGAAATCCATAGTCCTCTAGCTGATGTTGAATCCACAGAAGTTGAGCACAGCAACTTCCTGCAGCTACATATTCTGACTCAGCTGTGGAGATAGCCACACTGGTTTGCTTCTTGCTGCTCCATGAAATTAGTCTTCCTCCTAGGAATTGACAGGTTCCAGTAGTACTCTTTCTATCTTCTTTGCATCCTGCAAAGTCTGCATCTGAATAACCTGTTAGATCAAAATCTCCATTCCTAGGGTACCAGAGGCCTAGATAGGGAGTGCCCTTTAGATATCTCAAAATTCTCTTGACTGCAGTCAAGTGAGACTCTTTAGGGCAGGCTTGATACCTGGCACAAACACATGTAGCATACATGATGTCTGGTCTACTAGCAGTCAAGTATAATAGGGAGCCAACTATCCCTCTATACAAGGTTTCATCTACAGGTTTCCCTGCATCATCCTTGCTAAGAGACATACTTGACCCCATAGGAGTCTTCATGGTACTGGATGAATCCATACCATACTTCCTTATGAGTTCTAGGGTGAACTTGGACTGACATATGGATAAACCATTTTCAGTCTGTTTAACTTGGAGACCCAAGAAAAACTTCAGCTCTCCCATACTACTCATCTCAAACTGACTTTGCATAAGCTTTGCAAACTTTTTGCAAAGGCTACTTTCAGTAGACCCAAATATAATGTCATCTACATATATTTGGACAAGTATGACTTTGCCTCTAGATTCCCTAAGGAATAGAGTCTTATCTATTTTCCCCCTTGAGAACTTGTTCTCAATGAGGAAACTAGATAGGGTTTCATACCAAGCTCTAGGGGCTTGCTTTAACCCATATAATGCTTTCCTAAGTCTATAGACATGATGAGGTAGAGTTGGATCAACAAAACCTGAAGGCTGCTCCACATAGACTTCTTCTTTCAAATTACCATTTAGGAATGCTGACTTGACATCCATTTGGTATACCTTGAATCCTTGATAGGTTGCATAGGCCAAGAACATTCTTATGGCTTCTAATCTGGCTACTGGAGCAAAGGTTTGATCAAAATCAATACCTTCTTCTTGCCTATATCCTTTAGCAACCAGTCTAGCTTTATTCTTAATGATGACACCTTGTTCATCCATCTTATTCCTGTAGATCCACTTAACTCCTATTACATTATGGTCTTTAGGTTTAGGAACAAGTTCCCAAACCTTGCACCTCTTGAACTGATTAAGCTCTTCTTGCATTGCTTCAGTCCATTGTGGATCCATTATTGCTTCTTCAAATCTTTTAGGTTCAACTTGAGACAAAAGCTGGAATAGATTGCAGCATTCATGTTTCTACTCCTGGTTTGTACTCCTTGTCTTGGATCTCCAATAATCAGCTCTACTGGATGATCTCTAAGATGCCTGTGGGCTGGAGGCATCCTTACTTCAGGTTGAACCACTTCAGCATTTGCATCATGCTGTATTCCTTGGATTTCTTCAGCAATTAGCACATGTAGTTCTCCCCCTGGACATCAGCTACTCTCCTCTCCTTGCTGTCTTTCAGCAGGCACTTCTTCTATAGTCAGCTTGTCCATTGTCTTTGTCAAACCTGTGGGGCTGCATACATTGCTAGACAACTCATTATTAATAAGTTTAGTCTCATCAAAAACTACATGCACTGATTCTTCTACAACTTGTGTAGTCAAGTTGTAGACTCTATAAGCCTTACTATTATTGCTGTACCCAACAAAAAATTCCCTCTTGGGACTTGGCAGCAAACTTAGTTATGTAAGACTTCCCATTGTTAAGTATGAAGCATTTACAACCAAAGATCCTAAAATAGGATAGGTTTGGTTTCCTGCCTTTCACTACTTCATAGGGGGTCTTGTTTAGCCCTTTAGTGATGGTAGCCCTATTTATAACATGGCATGCAGTGTTAACTGCTTCAGCCCAGAAATACTCAGGTAGTGATGTATCACTTAGTAGGGTTCTACCAGCTTCTATCAAGGTTCTATTCTTCCTCTCAGCAATGTCATTCTGCTGAGCTGTTCTAGGTGAAGAGAATTCTTGAAATATCCCAAAGTCTTCACATAGTTTTGTCATGCTTTCAGACTGAAACTCAGTACCATGGTCACTTCTAATTTTGACCACAGTACTATTTAGTTCATTCTGAATTTGCTTGACAAAGCTGTAGAAGACACTAGGTGTTTCAGATTTCTGTTTTAAGAAGAACACCCAGGAAAACCTTGAGTAGTCATCAACAACTACAAAGGTATAGACCTTCCTACCTAAGCTGTGAACTGGCATTGGACCAAATAGATCCATATGCAAGAGGTATAAACACCTCACAGCATCTTTGTTATCTGTGCTTCTAAAGGTGGATTTAGTCTGCTTGCCCTTTTGACAAGCTGAGCAAATACCATCTTTGACACACTTAACTTGAGGATCATTCCTCACTAACTTTTTACTAAAGAGTTTGCTAATAGTCTTGTAGTTAAGATGGGCTAGCCTCTTGTGCCATTTGACACAATGAGAGACTGCCTCATTAGCTACAAGACAAACTGGAGAACCATTGTTCTCAATCATAATGTCTAGACAGTAGACATTCCTCTTCCTATATCCTGTCAAAATGATCTCTTGATCACTTGACCTCTTGATATGATAACCATTTTTAACAAATGAGATGTCATACCCTACATCACTTAACTGACTTATACTTATTAGGTTGTGTTTCAACCCTTTAACATAAGCCACTTGAGTAATGGTAACTAAGTTTGAAGAAATGTTACCAAACCCTTTGATGATTCCTTTTTCAGAACCACCAAAGGTCACTTTAGGACCATTTTTGATTGGAATATAGTCCTTCAGTAGCCCCCTTGTTCCAGTCATATGTCTGGAACATCCACTATCCAAGTACCATGTTGGGGTATGGCCACTTGGATTGACCTGCAAAACAAATTAATGAACCTTAGAACCCAAAGTATTCTTGGGTCCTTGGTGATTGTTAGTTTGCAATTTGACAAACCTACCTACTGGCTTTCCAACAGGTAGTTTGGAACTTCACTTTGGCACTCTCATTGTGCCAACAGTCTACTGCAAAATGGCCAACTTTGCCACAGCACCAACATTCAAATTTATTGTACCTTTGCTTAGGTACTGCCTTGGCTGTCTTGACTACAGCAGGCTTGTTGAATGTTGGGGCTTTGCCCTTGGACTTATACTTGGACTGCTCAGTCCCTGCAGGTCTAACAAAACCCAGTCCAGCTTTACCCTTTGTGATGAACAAATTCATCAATTATGGGTAACACTGACTTAGGTTTAGAAAACCTAGCAACCAAGTCTCTTCTCCTTCTGAAGATTGTTCTCCAGACACTTAATTTGATCATTCTTAAAGTGATAGTTCCCATCTGAATCACAGTAATGTGTTTCAGCCTGGCTACCTCATTCAGTTTTCTGATCAAATTGCTTCTCAAAATTTGTTGCAACAGCCTTGAGATCAGCAATCTCCTTTGCCTGACTTTTGGCTAGGGTCTTGCATTTCTTGTAGGCTTGCAACAACACCTTATATTCATCTATAAGCTGATTAATATCTTCCTCAGACTCAGATACATTCTCATCACTTGATGAAGAAGAATCTGATTCTGAACTAGAACAAGAATCTGAATTTAAACTTGAACTTTGTACCTGACTGGGTCCTGGCTGCTCCAGGATTTTGGCACTGTCTGTCAAAGTCATTAGCCCTTGGCAATGACTGTCTTCTTGTTCATAAATTGACTCCAAGATCTGCATGAATTCTTCCTCTTCTTCTTCAGCAAACAGCCCTATGTAGGCTTCAGCCTCAGACTCAGTTTCTGAAGAAGATATATCTGATAGAGTCTTCTCCTTCTTAGCAACAAAAGACTTTTCTTTCTTTCCTTTGAAGTGAGTCTTTTTCCTGTCACCAGATTCCTTTCTCTTTTCTGGACAATCTGCAATAACATGGCCATGTCTATTACAGCAATAGCAAACAATCTTTGAACCAGTTGCCTTGCTTAATTTTGTCCTTTTCTTGTCATTCCTTGAAGACCTCTTTTTCTAATAAGAGTCTTCCCTTCCTTGTGATCCAGAAGGCCTTGACATCCACTGTTTCTTTTTCAAAAACTTCTGAAAGTGTCTAGTGAAAGCAGCAAAGTCTTCATCACTTTCACTGCTCTTAGACTTTGTGCTAACAGACTCATCAGACTCTGATTCAACTATCTCTGGAGGTGGAGTTGAAGACTTATTCCTGCACTTTCTGGGAACTTCTGTCTTGAAAGCAACAGTTCTTTCCTTGTGCTCAGTCCTTGTTGATTTCTCCTCCTCTTTTCTCACTGTTAACTGCATTTCATAAGACAATAGCTTGCCAAACAGTGTGGGAGGAGGAATTTCCCACAACTTAGCCATTTCTCTTATGGCACAGATCTTGGTGTCCTAATCTTTGGTTAGGGACCTTAAGAATTTGTCATTTAGTTCATAGTTAGTGAACTCTCTTCCATAAGACATGAGCTCATTAACTATTCTGTAAAATTTCTTATAGCACTCAGTGATGCTATCACCCTTTCCTTGCCTAAAGCTTTCATACTCCTGATTTAGCAAGGACTTCCTATCTTGCCTAACTTCTTCAGAACCTTCCATATAGACAATGAGAGTATCCCACATCTCTTTTGCTGTCTTACAGTGAATTAAGTTCTGAAAAGTGGCATCATCAATGGCACTCACTATTATGTTCTGTGCCCTCTTGTCCATGGTGGCTAGGACAATTTCATCCTTAGTCATCTCAGAGAAATCCTTTGGAGTTCTCTGATTTGCATCCAATACTGAAATCTTCATTGGCACATAAGGCCCTTCCTTTACTGTGATGTATATTCTAGGGTCAGAGGCTTCCATAAATAGCCTTACCCTCTCTTTCCAGATCCCAAAGATCTCCTTTCTGCATATGGGTAATTTCATGGAACCCAATTCCTTGTGATTCTCATAAGAACCCATGTTTCTTGATGTTCTTGATTTTCTTGAAACTGTGTAATACCTTACTCTGAATCTGCCAAACAGGATTTCCTCAGGCTGTTAGTCCTTGTTTTGAGGAACCTGGCTCTGATACCACTTGAAAGATATGGTACCTAAACACCTAGAGGGGGGTGAATAGGTGACCTAATCCTTTTCTAACTTTATTGGCAGCCAAACAGTTATATCACAGATTTCTAACAAGTTTATTACAGCAATCAGCAATAATCAAACATACACAGCTAATCCACAGAACATACACAGCACAGCACACAGTGATTTATAGTGGTTCCCCAAGATATGGGTACATTCACTTTCCCCCTTCGCCTATCTAGCAGTGTACTAGATTCGGCCAAACTTCTCCACTATCTCAGAACCCAAATTGGTTCCTACCTCAGGCCCAAAGCCTTACAACTCAGCTTTTTCCAAAAGCCTACACTCAGCCACAAGGCCTACACTCAGCCAACAAGGCCTACACTCAGAGATCACAATCTCCTACACTCAGGCTAACAAGCCCTACCCTCAGCCTTTATAAATATAGGCTTACAATCACTCAGATCCAATGGATCCTACAAGTTAAAAATGTAATACAGATAATAACTCTACAACTCAGAATTAAAGGAGGGGAGTTGAGAGATTCTTGATGAGTTCTTGGAAGAACTCAACTGGATTCACCCTGACTTAGCTTTCTTCAAAGCTTCTTGAGTAGAACTGAATAAGGCTGAATCCTCTGCAGTTGTTCCTTGACCTCTGCCACTTAAGATCCAGAATTGATTCTGAATCCTTCTTCTCAGCCTAGTTCCAGAGGCTGATTTCTTGGAAGGAGCCCTCTCTCTCCAACTTCTTAGATCTGCAGTTGGACTGCAAGATCTTCTTGTGTTGATACCCTTGGTACCACTTCAATAATTTGATCAACCTTGACAACAATCTGATCAATTACTTCAACTTATCTAAAACTTCTTTTTCTGTAAACTGTGGGTGCCTATTTATAGGCATTCTTCATGGTAACCGGCTGGTCCGGTCCATAACTAACTTCTGACATCTCTGACAGTTGCTGTAGACCGGCTGGAACGGCAGCTGTCATGTCAACCAGTCACTTCTTGAAAATCTCTATCTGTCTGATAGTGTCGAGACTTTCTGTCTTTAAGTGTCGACACTTATAGACCAAGTGTCGACACAAGTTGTGTAAGTGTCGACACAAGACTACAAGGTGTCGACACAATTCCTTGTATGTCTCGACACAGATTCTTCTGCATGTGTCGACACTGAAATTGAGTGTCGACACAAGTACTTGTTCTTCAAGCTTTTGCTGAATTCTTCTATGTGTCGACACATCTTCTTTGTGTCGACACATCTTCTTGTGTATCTGTCAAGTGTCGACACTTCTTCTTGGTGTCGACACATAGTCTTCTATGTTGAAACTTGCTGAGTGTCGACACAGCTCCTTGTGTCGACACACCTTCTTGTTGTTGAGACTTCAGCTGAGTGTCAACACATTCCCTTAGTGTCGACACTTGTACTTAGAATAATTTGCTGTTCTTTCTGTTCTTTGCTAAGTGTCGACACAGTTCCTTGTGTCGACACTTTCTTCAAGTGTTGAGTCTTCTGTTGAGTATCGACACATTGTGTTGAGTGTCGACACTTACTTCAAGTGCTGACTCTTCTAATAGTGTGTCGACACATTGTGCTGAGTGTCGACACATTCTTCAAATGCTGACTCTTCTGCATAGTGTCGACACATTGGGTTTGAGTGTCGACACTTGTACTTAGACTCTGCAGACTTTTGCTGAGTGTCAACACAGCTCCAAGTGTCGACACTTTCTGGTGTAGACACAGCCTTGCTGGGTGTCGACACAGCTTGCTGGGTGTTGACACAGCTCCTTGTGTCGACACATCTTCTCTGCACTTTTCTTCACTGAGTGTCGACACAGCTTCAAGTGTCGACACTTTCTGTCTGGTGTCGACTCTGCATCCCAGGTGTCGACACAATGACTCCAAGTGTCGACACTGCTTGTCTGGGTGTCGACACAAGCTTTCTTAAGTGTCGACACTTTCCCTCTGGGTGTCGACACATGGACTTAGAAACTTTTTGCTTCAGTCCAGTGCTTTCTTAACCTGCACAAATAACTCAAACATACATCAAATACATTATGATGTATATCATTGAGTTGGGTGAGGCTTCTTCAAATCAGGTACATTTGACTAATGTACCCAACAATATTCATCAATGTCAGTAAACGGCCCACCTGTGCCTTATTTGGCAGGTGGGAGAGGACAATCACCAAGCCCACTAAGGCTTCAACCTCTTCCACCCCAGCTTCTGAAGGCACCAGGGCTGTTAAAGCCACTCCCACACCTGCTGAGGAGATTCATCCCAGTCCACCATCTCTTCCAGCACCCCTTCCAGCCAAACAACTCACTTACTCTCCCATTATTTCTTCACCACCCCAATCATAATAGCACCCTAATGTGCCTACTCCAACTCCATCTCCACCACTTGACATCACTGACATTCCATTTACCCCTCTTCTAGAAAATCCACAACCAACACCTCCTGAATCACCTCAAGACACCTACATTCCTACACCACCACAGTCTCCAATTCCCCCACATTTATCCTCCATACCATCTTACATCCTACCCACAGACACCTTGATGCAAGATGTCACCCCTCCATCCTCATCACCATCAAAACTCAACATACCTGATGTTCCACCCTCCATTCTATCACTGGTTGCCATCTTTTCCACACCCACTGCCACACCATCTACCACTTTCTCTCTGGACCCCTCTACCATATCCTCTATCATCACCATCATCACCCCCCTTCTGAAAGCCCTAATAGCAGATGTCATTACACCTCTTGCTACCACCATTCAATCTTTATCTGCTCAAATCTCTGCCCTCACTGCTGCCCCCTCCGTAGTCAGGGGCCTGGCCTCAGTCCCCACTGAAACCAGGCAGGGGGAGATGCCTGATGATGAAGCAGCAACAACAGCTTTAGATAATTCAGCAGCAACAGCTTCAGATACTTCAGCTCCAGCACCAGCAGATACCACAGCGGCATATACAGATTGTATAGATAAATATTTAATTGATTTTATTGACACTGACATGGATTTTGAGTCAGATTTTGAAGGACTAGAAACTGTTGGTGATTTTATCCTCAATCCCACAATTAATTTACAAGAATTGCTGAACATTTTTGATACTGTATATATGCATCCTCCTCCAGCAAACTTCACTAAGCCACAGTTGGCTATTGTTTCTTGTACTCCTCCTATCAGTCTAACAGTTGCTAAGCAACTCTGTGATAGTTTTGCAATTCCAGTTTCTGTACCAACCCTGAAAGTCATTCCATCCTCTACAGAAGCTATCTCAGCACCAATCTTTGTGATGGATGACTCCCCTATGCCAGATCTAGATGATTTGATCTTGGCTGACATTGAAAAAGAAAATAAGGCAGCAGCTGAAAGCTCTATCCCAATTATTTCTAATACTTGTATAGTCTCTTCTTCAACTACTGCTGAAACTCCAGCTTTTGAACCTTTTGCTCCTCCTCCAGAAAAGACTGCTATTTATGATAAAGCCTTGAAAGCATTGGATGCTCTGTATGATAATCCTGAGGATTCTGCAAGTGATGATGATGAAGATGATGATGAAGAAGATTTAGATGAAGAAGCTGTCAGGAAGAAGAAGAAAATGCTGTCAAAGAATAGGAAAGCCCCTCCTCCTCCTGTTGCTAAGCCAAATCCAAAGAATGATACCCCATTCTATATCCTTCAAAATATTACTCCTTATAAAGCAATGCCAGCATGGATGTGGTTGTCTAAGAACCAGCAAATGGAGAGGAAAAGAAGTATAAAATATTCTCCTCCACCAGTTCACAGATACAAAAAAGATCCACCTCCTCCAGCAGCTGGTGCCACTGGCTCTAGCTCTCAGAGATCTGCTCCTATGCAAACTTATCAAAGACATCAAGGGAGATCCTCTGGAAGCAGTCAGCAAACGCATCATTCTTCAGGAAATCAACATCAACAACATCAACAACATCAGCAGCAACACCCAACTCTCTCTACAGAACAGAAAACTAAGAGTCCTGAAAGACCAGATTCACCTCCAATTCCCTTTGAAGATCCTGAAATAGCTAACACTGCTAAAATGGCCAGGTTCCAGGAAATTGTTGGTCTATCCTTGATTAACAAAGCAAAAGCTGAAGGCAAAGACATATCAGAATATACAACTATGTCAAAGTACAAGAAGGAAGAAATAAAAAGATTTGATAAAGCCAACAAACTGTTTAATGTTGATGATTACATGAAGCTCCATCCTGAAGCAGTTGTCCCCAGAGCTACATCTCTGAAGATTATTAGGGAAGCTGACATGAAAATGACACAGGCACAGGCTCTAAATCCAAATAGAGAAATTATCTTTATAAAGCCAGGAGAAAAGCCTAAAGAGGACAAGCCCATGGAGATGAAGCAGAAGAAGTAATTTTTACTTTGTTTTAATTTCTTTCTGCATTTACTTTCAAACTATGTTATCTATTTAAACAAAGCTTATGTACATATATATCTGCTGCATGTGTTGGTAATTCTCTGCCAGATATATCTTTTTCTTGCTTTATTTATCTTTTTGTTTATGATTTGAGTCTATTAGTGACCTCAACAAAATAGGGGGAAATTGTTGGATCCCTAGTTGATTTGGGCTAGGTTCACTAACTTAGGTTGTGACCCACCATGTATAGCCAGGGTCAAATTTGTGTCCTAGAGTCTAGGCCAAGTCCTTAGAGTCAACTTCAGATGAACCAGCTATCAACAAGACCATCAGAGACTCAATACGTAGAAGATTTCAAGACCAACTAAAATGAGTTCGACGTTCGTCGAACTCAGGTCGACGAAAGGCGTTCTTAGCTCGACAATCTTAAAATATTTCTCTGAGCTGAGCTCGACGATCTTCATTCTTTGGTCGACGACAACTGGGATACTTCAACAAACTACAGTCAGGATATCTCCAGATTATTCTAAGTCCATCTTCAGACTTTGGTCGACGAACAAGATTCTAAGCTCGACGAATTTGGACCTCAAATTCTCAGGTCGACGACCTCAACTACTCAGGTCGACAAACTCAAATTCTCTGGTCGACGAACTCAGTACTCTACTCGATGAATTCTGGAACCAGAAGATTCATGTCGATACTTAGGGCATGTGTCGACACCAACTTATGTCGACACCAGAAAACCTATGTCGACACCAGAAGACTTGTGTCGACACCAAGATTAATCAGTCGACACCCACCTGTGTCGACACCAGGAATTTCATGTCGACAGACAGAATATCAGTTAACACAGAATATTTGACTAAGTCTAGAATTATTGCTGAACTCCAGTCGACGAATCAAATTATCAGCTCGACGAACTTCAGATAGAAAAGGCAAAAGTTCTGAAGCATGTAAGTTCTGTTATCAGCTCGCCGAACTTGGAACTCAACTCGACGAACAGAAGCTGTCTGGTCGACGAATACAACATCTCAGTTCGACGAAGTAGTAACTCAGCTCGATGAATTCTGTTATTTGTTTGACGATTCCAGACAGTCATTTCCGGCATTCAATACTCACTCAAATGCAATA
Source organism: Platanthera guangdongensis (assembly GCA_039583875.1). Classification (NCBI taxonomy): domain Eukaryota; kingdom Viridiplantae; phylum Streptophyta; class Magnoliopsida; order Asparagales; family Orchidaceae; genus Platanthera; species Platanthera guangdongensis. The sequence goes on along the minus strand of CM077150.1, from coordinate 206,163,334 downwards.
ATTCCTGACAGATTAATGACTCAAACATTCTCTGAATGTAGCCGTTAGAGGAAGTATTAATTGCAGTCTTCTACAGGAATATTACTTGCAGATTTTCCACGGGACAGTTGAGGAAATGACTAATTGTCGATTATTCTCAAGACGTCAGCATTAATTACAGAGGATTCAAATTTTTGAATACATACAGAAGAAAACAAGATTTAGAATAAGTTATTCAGTCAGAACGTGAATACGAAAAAGAGAACAAGAATACTCAGTTAGAAAAACACAGATAGATAGACTGACTGCAAGAATTCATTCAGCACAAGAAAAGCTTCACACAAAACTCATCCTGAAGCTTACAGTAATAGGCAATGATATTCATTCAGAAGAAGAAGAACAACTATACTATATCAAGAGTCTTCTTCTTCAACATTCTCTCAAGGACTTCTCCAAGGACAAAAGATATCAAATCAGTCAAGGAGATCGTGCATCACTGCTTGTCAAGAACACTGATTGAAGACCTATCACCCTACAACAAAGCTCCAGATCTTTTCAGAATCATTCTACATCTCAGGGGGAGCTTTTGCTAACATCATTCCACATTAGTCTTCTCTCTGATTGTTGACAGAGAAGACAAAATCACTCTCTCACCCCCTCCTGTACAAAGGGTTGTCATCTCCCTTCAAAAGTGATTCCTGGTTGCAAGTCTCCTTACCAAAAGACTTGAGTTGGTTTTTGGGGACCTGATCAAAACCCATTGGTATCAGGCACCTGATCAAAAATCTGAGTGGATTCCTACCAAGGGTGGTAGAAGAGTGGATGTATCCAGTTGAGGGGGAACCACTATAAATTTCTTGTGTCGTCTGGTTGCTCATCTTTTTTCTTTTGTTTCTTGCTGTGTGGCTATGATTAGGATTGTTACTTTTTGTTTTCCAGTTTCTTAATCACTGCACTCTTTCTGTTTACAGCAAAAGCTGTAACAGCACCTGTATTAGGACCTAACAAATTTTTAATATACTCATTTCACCCCCCCCCCTCCTCTAGAGTATTGTAGACCTAACCCTCACTTTCATTCTTCTTCATGCCCGACATGTGATGCACACTCCTTAACGTGAGTGGCCCCTTATCACTACCCAAAGACACAACCCCTCCTTCTCTACTGCATAAACAGTATTATCAGCAGTTATGATAGCTTCGTTACCTGAGTAAGCTTGCAAGGAAGAGAACTTCGACTTGTCTCCGGTGAGGTGATGACCACACCCGGAGTCCACGATCCAATCATCGTTGAAGTCTACAACGGACAAAACACGAACACAAGTGCCCGTCATGAAAGCTCTGCCCCATCCAGCTTCCTCACTCTTAGAGAAAGCTTCCTCCTTGCCAGCAGCATTCCCAGGCTGCAGTTTGACCTTGCAGTCACGCTTGAAGTGTCCCCGCTGATGACACCTGTAGCACTTCAAGTTCTTCTCCCAATCCTTCTTAGGAGCAGCGCTCCTCTCTGGTTGATAAGAAGTTGAAGGCTCATTTTCAGCAGCAGTCTTCTTCTTCTTCCCTTATCATCCCTTCTTCTTCTTGCCTGAGAAGAGAGCTTCACTGCCTTCCTGATTGACATTGACTCGAGCCATCTGCCTTGCCAAACTTTCCTGCGAAGCAAGCAGGTTCTCAAGCTCCAGCAGAGATGGTTGAGTAGCTCAGCCTTGAACAGATGTTACAAAGGCAACATACTCCTTCCGCAAGCCGTGGATTATGTGCCTTTTCATCTTAGCCTCAGAGATAGGATCATCAGGATCAAGTGCTGACAGCTCAGCACTCAAGCTCTTCATCTTCAGAAAGAATTTTGAAATGGTCAGGTCTCCTTGAGTTGTCCTAGCCAACTCATTCTCCAGAAACTGAAGTCTAGCCATATTCTTCCTATTGAACAACTCATCAATAGTTTTCCAAATTTCAGCAGCAGACTCACATCCAATGATGTGATCAAACAGTTCTGGTGACACGGCCCTCTTGAGAACAAACTCCACTTTGGCATTTATTTTTCTCCAGAGCCTCACCTGCTCAGCAGTACCAAATGCAGCAGTAACTTCTTGTCTATCGTCACCACCGACAACTTCTCATAGCTCCTCGCCCAGAAGGTAACTCTTCATGCACGACTTCCACTTCTTAAATTTAGTCGGCGTTAAGATTTCAATACATAGACCTCTTGCATAGCTAACTTTCATTGCAACAACCTTTGGTTAAGCTTCCAAAAGCACAGAGCAACAACAACCGTTGATCACCGCTCAAGCAACTGAATCTGGCTCTGATACCATGTTGAATTTTCTCAAGGTGGTCAGTAAGATAGCCTAAAGCCAAATTAATATTCTCAGAACTATCCAGTTAACACCATGATCATGCGGAAGCCCAAAGAGCAAGCTTAACACCAAACACAAATGGAAGAACAAGCAGGTCTTATATTCATTCACACTTCTTTACACGACAAGGTATACATAGTGAGACATGATTTCGCTAGTACACAGGCTACAAACAGAAAACACAACACAAGCCGGGCGGACAGCACTAGAGACCGCCGAGACCGCCAAGGTCGCCGAAGCCGCCCGAGCTGAAGCTGCTACACGCCGAATAAAGCACGGAGTCCGCCGAGACCGTGAGGTCGCGCGGACACAATGTTATTCACTGACTGCTGAAGAACTGAAGAACAGACCGCCTACCCGCCTGAAACCGACGGACAGGTTATTGGAACTTGGAAATGTTGAAGCAGAGAACTCACAAGCTGCAAAAGTGACCTGCTGAGACCGCAGAGACCGCACCCTTCACAGCACTTGATCGAAGTCACAGTCAAACTCCTGGCTCCTGGAAGCTAGTCGCGCGACCTGTACACAGCAAACCATCAGTTCTACTCAACCCGTGCAGACAGAAAAAATCAGACCGCAGCAATCGCCCAAGCCCCACTTACTGTTTACTCAGTTACTGGAGACATGTCGGGGGGGGGGGGGGGGGGTCTATTTATAGGCGAGGTGAGGAGTGTGGTCACCACCCTAATGAATAGAGTCACCACCCCAACTCGCGCACTAGCAAAGACCTATCCGCTGAGTCTGCATGGACTTAGCCGGATTCCAAGAAAACCGCCCGGAACAAGACAAAGATGTTCACAACTAGGCGGACTTGCACCAGTCGCCCCATACTATGTGGACAAAGTACAGTCTGCATAGTCCGCAAACATCATCACACATGGACCGCCACAACCCCTTCAACGACAGTCCGCACACAAAAGAGGCAGTCCACATAGCACAAGACCAAAGCCTCCATCCGCCACAAGTTCACGAACAAAAGGCAGTCCGCCCGGTCAACAGCGGACTAGACAGATACAGCAGACACACTGGACTTGTCACAGAATGTGACCAAGTCCAGTAAAACACCAAAGGGTCTAGCGCGAGCTCGGAGGACAAGGCCTAGGTTGCCCACACTCAAAGCAGATCGCCAACTCCACCAAGGTAAGGAAGAGTCCACAAGCTATACTCGCACAACTTCCCAGACAAACGGCCAACTGCCAGACTCCGACACCAGTCTGTGCAGTCCTCCACAGCAGCTAACACCCGCTGCAACACCGGAGAGCTCGGCAAGGGCCACAACCGAACTCCAAGGCCAGCCCGCAACAGCGGAGACTGCAGACTCAACCAGTCCGCAAAGCCTCCCGCGGATTCAGTCTCCAACCCGCCTAGCTATACAAGAGCTTGCAAAACCACAAGGTCGCTGATCAACAAGCACTGTCAACAGCACGCAATCCGCAGTCTGCTCAGTCCGCTTAGCTAGAAGCCCGACTTCTCTGGCCATAGGCCACCAGGCAGCACAATAGACTGCTCAGGCCGCACACCAGGCCGCTCAGGCCGCACAGGCTGCTCTTCAACAGCCAAGCCACCAAGACAGCCAACACCTAGGCAGCAACCAGCAGTCCACCCAGGCCGTGGACTCAGACCGCTCAGGCCCACAGTCCTCCCAGCCTACCCATCATCCACTTGCACTTCACAAATTTCAACACTAACCTCACGCGAAGCAGAATGTTACTTGTCGTGAGCCTAAGTAACTCTCTCTCATCTACAAAGTGTAACGAAGAGCGGCCTGTCGCTCTCGATTCTTCAAGCTAGTTGTAACTGAAAGCATATAATGGAGTTCGGCCGACACAGATCCGGTCGCGTGGTTTTTTACCCGGTTGAGAGATTTTTCCACGTCAAAACATCATGTGCATAATCTCTCTCTCATTGATTGTGTGCGTGCACGATCGCTCCGTGAGCTAAGACGGTCTAAGTTAATCCGATCCGATCGGGGCGTCAAGTTTGGCCGCAACACTTCTATTTGTTTTATTCCCTTCTATATGTTTGTGCTAATTTATATTTCACATTCCTTACGATTTCATGCTGGCATATAATGTTAAATTTTCTCAACGTGGTCAGCAAGATAGCCCAAACACCAAATTAATATCTTCGGAACTACCCAGTTCGCACGCTGAACCGCGGAAACCCAAGGACTAGAGGTTGCACCCAACAAAACAATGGAAGCACAAGAAGATCTTATTATGCATTCACTTCATTACAATCCGAGGCATACATAGCGAGACATGATTTCGCTAGTATTACAGCTGTAAACAGAAAGAACCAAAAAACAAGCCGGGCGGACAGAACTTCAGTCCGCCGAGACCGCGAGGTCGCCGAGACCGCCGAGACCGCCCAAGCTATGCTGCAATCCGCCGAATACCACGGAGTCCACCGAGACCGCGAGGTCGCGCGGACAGACCGTTATTCGCCTCCTGCTGAACCCGAACTGAGGAACTCCCCTACCCGCCTGAAGCCGGCGGACAGGTTATTGAAGCTGGGAAAGTTGAAACAGAACTGACAAGCCGCAGAGCGACCTCCTACTGAGTCCGCAGAGACCGCACACTTCCAAGCACTGACCGAAGTCACAGCCAAGCTCCTGGCTCCTTGAAGTTATCCGCGCGACCTGCACACAGCAAACCGTCAGCCTGAAACAATCCGTGCGGACTGAAAAACACAGACCGCAGCACTCGCCCAACCCAAATTACTGTTCACTCACGTTACTTCTGGTTTTGTAGATGTGCCAGGGGGGTCCTATTTATAGGCCAGGTGAGGAGTGTGGTCACCGCCCATGAGATAGCGACACCGCCCCAGCCCGCGCGAACACAAAACGACTGTCCGCTCAGTCCGCGAGGACTTAGCCAGTCACCAAGGGAAACCGCCAGGAGCAAGGCAACCAATGACGAACCCTCTCCAGTCCGCCCAAACTAAGCGGACAAGGCACCAGCCCGCAAAGCTCCAACTGCTTCAGGACAGCACCTTCTTCAATGGCAGTCCGCACCAACCCGAGGCAGTCCGCAAGACTCACACCTCAATCCGCCACAAGTCCACGACCAAAGGCAAACAGCAACAGTCCGCCCGGTCACAGCGGACTTGGCGGATACGGCGGACACCATGAACTTGACACCAAGTGTGACCAAGTCCAAAACCATCAAGGGCCAGTGCGAGCATGGCGGACACAAAGTCCCGTCCGCCAAACACCCTAGCACAGACCGCAACCAGTCCACGAGCTCCTCGCACTTGTCCAATGCAGTAGCTTCCTGCCGGACTCCAATCACAGTCCGCCAACCACGATCTCCACAGCAAACACCTGCTGTGCCACCAGAACTTGACAAGGCCTCAGCCAAGCTCTAGGCTCAGTCCGCAACAGCCAGAACCGCGGACACTCCAGTCCGCAAGCTATCCGCGAACTCGAACCAACCCGCCAACAGCGCAAGCTAGCACCCGCGGCCTCTGAGCAATGCATCAGTCCGCAAGCCTCTCTATCCGCAGATACCAGGCCGCACCAAACCGCGGACACCATGCAACAACCCGCTCAGAACACAGCCGGCTTCCACCAGACTTTTCACCAGGCCGCAACCTCAGTCCGCCCAGTCCGCCCAGTCCGCCAAAGCTGTCCGCACAGGCCGCGCGGCCTGTCCCGTCACCCACTTCCACTTCACAAATTTCAACACTCCCCCTTGAAGTGAGAAGTGGTGACCAAGCCCAGCAAGCTGCGCAAGCGTTCAAAGGGCCCCTTCGACAGCGGCTTCGTGAAGATGTCAGCAAGATTATCTTCACTCCGAACATGCCCGACCAGCAGAGACCCCTCCAACACCTTCTCCCGGATGAAGTGGTGATCAATCTCTATGTGCTTGGTCCTGGCGTGACACACTGGATTGTTTACCAGTTTGAGAGCACTCTCATTGTCACCCCGGAGTAAAGTAGGCCCTTGCACTTCTTCATGAACATCCTCTATGAGTCTCCTCAACCAAACAGCTTCCCGAGCAGCCAAGGCCGAAGCCTTATACTCCGCCTCCGTGGTTGAAACCGACACCGAGTCCTGCTTCTTGCTACACCACGAGATGCTAGCTGAACCGCAAGTGAACACATAACCAGAAGTAGACCTTCGATCATCCGAATCACCGCCATAGTCAGCATCCGTGTACCCGAGCAACGCAAATTCCGCATCCCTTCCATAGAGGAGTCCCATCTCAGAAGTCACCTTGACATACTTCAGAATTCCCTTTGCCGCCACTAGATGAGATTGCCTTGGTTCAGCCATATACCGACTTACTCGGCCAACAGCATAAGCTATATCCGGCCTTGTAATCGTCAGATAGATCAAGCTCCCAACAAGAGCCCTGAACACCAAGGGATCATTAAGCACCCTTCCCTCATCTCGTCGAAGCTTCAGCCCAGATTCCAGTGGAGTAGAGCACTTCTTCCCTTCGCCCATGCCAAACCGTTTCACAATACGATCAGCATACCCTTTCTGGCTAATGAGAATCCCGCACTCCTTCCTCTCCACTTCCAGACCAAGAAAGTGATGCAACTCTCCCAAGTCTTTCATCTCGAAGCGTATAGCAAGCTCTCCCCTGAGCCTTGCTACTTCCTCCTCCGAGTTCCCTGTGATGATCATATCATCCACATACAGCAGGACCAAGACTCTTAGCTCTCCCTTCTTCTTGACGAACAAGCTAGAATCCGAGTTAGAAGCCAGGTATCCACAGAACTGCAGGTACTCTGCAATCTTCCCATACCACGCTCGAGGAGCTTGCTTCAACCCATAGAGAGCCTTCCTGAGTTTGCAGACATAGTCCGGATGCTTCTCAGAGACGAAACCAAGCGGCTGATCCATGAAGATGTCCTTGTCAATCTCTCCGTAAAGAAAGGCATTCTTCACATCGAGTTGCCACAACCTCCATCCCTTGCTAGCAGCCAAGGCGATCACCACTCTTACAGACGTCATCTTCGCAACTGGACTGAATGTCTCCTCATAGTCTTCTCCATACTGCTGTGAGAATCCTCTAGCGACCAGGCGAGCCTTGAACCGATCAATGCTCCCATCAGCCTTCTTCTTCAACTTATACACCCACTTGCAAGTAACCGGAGTAATGCCATCAACCTTGGGCACAAGGTCCCAGGTTTCATTCTTCTTCAGAGCATCAATCTCTTCCTTCATGGCACCTTCCCACTCCTTCACTCCAGTGGCCTCGTTGAAGCTTGCAGGCTCTCGCTCATCCAGAGGACCTGCAAAGAAACAGGAGACAAAGCTCACTGCATTCCCATCACAGTACCGAGCCGGTGGCTTAACCATCCTCTTCGATCTCCGAAGACATGGCTCCTTGCTCACGGCTTCCGTTGCTTCTTCAGGCTCCACTCCTACCTGGGGCAAGCATTGAGCAGTGCTCCCCCTGCTTCCTGAGCCAGAAGGCTCAGCCTCGGAGTTCGAAGCAACAGGAGCTGCTGGAGAAACAGCAAGCTCCTCTTCCAAGCCTTCAGCAGCCTCCACCGGTGCTTCCTCAACCTTGCTACTTCCGGTAGGCTCCACCGAGCCACCTCCATATGACGTCAGCTCGTCAAAGACAACGTCTCTTGACACCACGAACTTCTTCGTCACAGGGTCCATGCACTTCCATCCCTTCTTCCGCTCATCATAGCCAACAAAGACAAGTTTCCTTGCCTTCGCATCCAGCTTTGTCCGTGAAGCATCCGGGACATGCACGTAGCAAGTTGAACCGAACACCCGAAGGTGTCCAACACTCGGCTTCTCCTTCAGCAACAGCTCAATGGGCGTCTTCATGTTGATAGGGCTGAGTGGCATCCGGTTGATAACATATGCAGCACAAGACATTCCCTCCGCCCAAAAAGACCTCGGGATATCTTTCGCATGCAGCCAGCATTTGCAGGTTTCCGTCAAATGACGGATCTTCCGCTCCGCTACCCCATTTTGTTGTGGAGTGTGAGCACATGTAAGCTCCCGTTGGATCCCGTGCTTCCTGCAGAAGTTAGAAAACTCGGAAGAGACAAACTCTCCCCCGTTATCAGTTCGAAACTTCTTAATCCGCAAGCCAAGCCGGCCTTCTACCAACTCCTTGAACTCCACGAACAAACGGAAGGCATCCGACTTCTCCTTTAAGAAGTACACCCAAGTATACCTTGAGTAGTCATCAACCAAGACAAGCATGTATTTGCTTCCACCAAGGCTGGCGGTAACAGTCGGTCCCATCAGGTCGCCATGAATACACTCCAATGGTTTCTTGCTCCTTGTTTGAGATTTATCAAACGGAAGGCGATGTGCCTTACCGTATTGACAGCCCGCACAAACATGCCCATCACCAAAGGAGGACAACATCGGCAACCCCCTCACCAGACTTCTACTCGCCATTGCCTTCAGCTTGTCCATGCCAACATGCCCCAGCCTCTCATGCCAGATAGCCGCACTATCATTGGCCCTCATCTTATCAACATAGGCACTGGTGGAAAGAACAAACAAGTTCTTCACCCTCCTCCCAACATGAGCAACATCAGCCTTTACCGCTGATACGTTGCGAAGGAACCTCACGTCTGTTGGCCCAAACAGAACGTGATACCCAGCTTCCACCGCGTTGGTCACCGAGAAGAGGTTCTTCTTCATGCCCGGCACGTGATACACACTCCTTAACGTGAGTGGCCCCTGATCACTACCCAAAGACACGACCCCCTCCTTCTCTACTGCATAAACAGTATTATCAGCAGTGATAATAGCTTCATTACCTGAGTAAGCCTGCATGGAGGTGAACTTCGACTTGTCTCCGGTGAGGTGATGACCACACCCGGAGTCGACGATCCACTCGCTGTTGAAGTCCTCAGCAGATAAGGCCCGGACACAAGTGCCCGTCATGAAAGCTCCTCCCCATTCTGCTTCTTCACTTCGTGAGCAAGCTTCCTCCTTTCCCGCAGCATGCCCAGGCTGCAGTTTGACCTTGCAGTCCCGCTTGAAGTGCCCTCGCTGATGACACCGGTAGCACTTCAGATTCTTCTTCCAGTCCTTAGGAGCATTGCTCCTCTCCGGCGGATATGAAGTTGAAGTCTCCTTCTCAACAGCTGCCTGCACCTTCTTCTTCTTCTTCCCTTCCCATCCCTTCTTCTTGCCTGAGAAGAGAGCCTCGCTGCCTTCCTGATTCAGATTCACTCCAGCCATCTGCCTTGCTAAGCTCTCCTGCGAGGCAAGCAGATTCTCCAGCTCCAGCAGAGACGGCTGAGTAGCCCACCCTTGAACAGACGTAACAAAGGCCACATACTCCTTCCGCAAGCCGCGGAAAATGTGCCTTTTCATCTTTGCCTCAGAGATAGGCTCATCAGGATCCAGTGCCGACAGCTCAGCACACAAGCTCTTCATCTTTAAGAAGTACCTGGAGATGGAAAGGTCTCCCTGAGTTGCCCTGGCCAACTCATTCTCCAGGAACTGAAGCCGCGCCACATTCTTCCTATTGAACAACTCATCAATGGTTGTCCAAATATCAGCAGCCGACTCACATCCAATGATGTGATCAAACAGTTCCGGAGAGACAGCTCTCTTCAGAACGAACTCTGCCTTAGCATTAGTTCTTCTCCAGAGCCTCACCTGTTCAGCAGTTCCGAAAGCAGCAGTTACTTCCTGTCTGTCGTCTCCACCGACAACTTCCCACAGCTCCTCGCCCAGAAGATAACTCTTCATGCACGACTTCCACTTTTTATAGTTAGTCGGCGTTAAGAGTTCAATGCCCAGACCTCTTGCTAAGCTTCCTTCCATTGCAATCACCTGTTGGTACCCTTCAGCAGCTCCGAGCAACAACACAGGTTGATCACCACTCAATCACTGAGTAACAACACTGGCTGACCTCCGCTCACGCAACTGAACCTCCAACCTCAGTAACCTGGCTCTGATACCATGTTAAATTTTCTCAACGTGGTCAGCAAGATAGCCCAAACACCAAATTAATATCTTCGGAACTACCCAGTTCGCACGCTGAACCGCGGAAACCCAAGGACTAGAGGTTGCACCCAACAAAACAATGGAAGCACAAGAAGATCTTATTATGCATTCACTTCATTACAATCCGAGGCATACATAGCGAGACATGATTTCGCTAGTATTACAGCTGTAAACAGAAAGAACCAAAAAACAAGCCGGGCGGACAGAACTTCAGTCCGCCGAGACCGCGAGGTCGCCGAGACCGCCGAGACCGCCCAAGCTATGCTGCAATCCGCCGAATACCACGGAGTCCGCCGAGACCGCGAGGTCGCGCGGACAGGCCGTTATTCGCCTCCTGCTGAACCCGAACTGAGGAACTCCCCTACCCGCCTGAAGCCGGCGGACAGGTTATTGAAGCTGGGAAAGTTGAAACAGAACTGACAAGCCGCAGAGCGACCTCCTGCTGAGTCCGCAGAGACCGCACACTTCCAAGCACTGACCGAAGTCACAGCCAAGCTCCTGGCTCCTTGAAGTTATCCGCGCGACCTGCACACAGCAAACCGTCAGCCTGAAACAATCCGTGCGGACTGAAAAACACAGACCGCAGCACTCGCCCAACCCAAATTACTGTTCACTCACGTTACTTCTGGTTTTGTAGATGTGCCAGGGGGGTCCTATTTATAGGCCAGGTGAGGAGTGTGGTCACCGCCCATGAGATAGCGACACCGCCCCAGCCCGCGCGAACACAAAACGACTGTCCGCTCAGTCCGCGAGGACTTAGCCAGTCACCAAGGGAAACCGCCAGGAGCAAGGCAACCAATGACGAACCCTCTCCAGTCCGCCCAAACTAAGCGGACAAGGCACCAGCCCGCAAAGCTCCAACTGCTTCAGGACAGCACCTTCTTCAATGGCAGTCCGCACCAACCCGAGGCAGTCCGCAAGACTCACACCTCAATCCGCCACAAGTCCACGACCAAAGGCAAACAGCAACAGTCCGCCCGGTCACAGCGGACTTGGCGGATACGGCGGACACCATGAACTTGACACCAAGTGTGACCAAGTCCAAAACCATCAAGGGCCAGTGCGAGCATGGCGGACACAAAGTCCCGTCCGCCAAACACCCTAGCACAGACCGCAACCAGTCCGCGAGCTCCTCGCACTTGTCCAATGCAGTAGCTTCCTGCCGGACTCCAATCACAGTCCGCCAACCACGATCTCCACAGCAAACACCTGCTGTGCCACCAGAACTTGACAAGGCCTCAGCCAAGCTCTAGGCTCAGTCCGCAACAGCCAGAACCGCGGACACTCCAGTCCGCAAGCTATCCGCGAACTCGAACCAACCCGCCAACAGCGCAAGCTAGCACCCGCGGCCTCTGAGCAATGCATCAGTCCGCAAGCCTCTCTATCCGCAGATACCAGGCCGCACCAAACCGCGGACACCATGCAACAACCCGCTCAGAACACAGCCGGCTTCCACCAGACTTTTCACCAGGCCGCAACCTCAGTCCGCCCAGTCCGCCCAGTCCGCCAAAGCTGTCCGCACAGGCCGCGCGGCCTGTCCCGTCACCCACTTCCACTTCACAAATTTCAACATATAACAGGACTTAAAAATCCATAACGCACTACCTCAAGGTAGGCCGCGAATCGCCAGTTCACTGAAATGCCTAATTCACTGACTTTCAATGAACTGGGAACCATTACAGTAATTTTCAGTGAATCAAGTGCCCTGTTCACTAAAAAGCGTTTTTATTGATATAGGTTGCAATCACTGCTTTTAATGTTTGGAATTTTTGCTGATTTTCATGCACTTCTGCATGTTTTATGAACCTGCTTTTGTGAGAAATAATTTCGTAGAATATAGAGATGATAGTTGTCATTTTATTTTAATTCATATAGATGATAGGTGGACTTCTGTCCGGATGCCTGGTTCACTGAATTTTAAGTGTCATTCTTGATAAAGTCTTTGTGAAACTTGTCAGGTACATTATCTTGAGAAAATGATCTAATTATCTAGTTAATCTCTGGGTAAGTTGAACAATTGAGTGCATGCATAGGAGAATTCTGTTGTGTGCTCCGGATTGCGAGCGTGTGCGCCGGGAAAGAGGAGGGAAGTCCTTAAGAGAGGAGGAGAGGAGAGGCCGGCGAGCTATGGAGGCTGCGGTGGTCCTGCGGTGAGATCGGCGGAGCGCAGCAGGCGGGAATCGCGCGAGTCGCGATGTAGGCGGCAGCGGCTAGGGCTTTGTTTCTGTGGAGTGAGAGAAGGGTAGAGAGAGAGAGAACTAGAGAGAGAGTTTTAGAAAAAGATAAAATGAAAATACTCTTGCTTGCCCCTTTCCAAGGTTCACCCCACCGGGTATTAATAATCAAATGCCACCTCCTTGGGCTTAGACACGGAGGATCAAAATACACAAAATAATAAGCATAAAAATAGAAGTAGATAAAATGTCCGCGACTTGCTCGACCAAGTCGGGACTGTAACATCCCCACCCTACCCAACGACAAGCTTGCCCTCAAGCTTGGTCTGTAATGACGGTGAACTTCAGATCTCACGTGTCAGTGTTAGCATCATGTTTAGAAGCCGAGTCATCGACCAACAACCAGAAGATGCTCTTGCAGCGATGTTCGCGGAAAAAAGGCTCGTCGCAGTTGTAACAGAGGCCCTTGACATGGCGGTCATTCATCTCCCGTGGAGACAGTCGGCGAATGGTAGCTGGGCGGTCGGCGCCGTGGTCTGGGGCGAGGAGACTGGCTGTGGTCGATGACGGAGGCCGTGGAGGACGCTTGGACCCCTCGGTGTCCTGGTGATGTAGATGAGGGCAGTCCAAAAGCAGGCGCTTCTCGCAAATGCTGGCCAAACTACTTGCAGTGGTCAGATCTGCGGGTGCCTGAAATTCGACGTCCATGCGGAGGCGTTCATGGAGTCCCGCCGTGAAGATGGACACCTGCTGTGTCGGCAAGACGGTGGTAGTGCGGGCCAAGAGGACTTGAAACTGTTCAAGGTACTCGTCGATCGGACCAGTCTGGCGGAAAGAAATGAGATCCCCTAAGGGATTGCTGTGGAGTGGTGAGCCGAAGCAGAGGGTGCAGTTGACCTTGAAATATTCCCATGATAGTAGTGGTTTCTCTCGTTGCAATCGGGAAAACCAAAGTTGTGCGGGGCCCATCAGGTGGAAGACAACAATATTGAGTCATTCTTCCCAAGGGGTGCACTGCTGGGCAAAGAACTGCTCGCAACGAGAGAGCCAGGCTGAGGGGCATTCGTGGCCGTCGAATATGGAAAAATCCAGCCGTAAGTATCATGACGCCCCGTTGCCCTCGTGTCGTGGAGGAAAAAATTATGACAGAGTTGGCGGAATCGACACTTCACTGGAGGAGCCTGCTGCAGGTTGGGCCGGTCGGTTAGCCGCGAGTTGGGTGGTGACGGCTACAATGAGGGCATTGTTGTTATCCGTGAGGATCTTGGCGAGAGACTCAAAATCGTGCGAGAGGGAGGGCTGGTCGGCCATTGCGTAGGTCAAAAATGGTGGGTTGTCGGCGCAGGAGAGAGCGGAGGAAGAAGGGTCCGACAGCGGAAGTAGCCCGATAGAGGCATCGAGCAAGGGGGCCCCATCGAGGGTGGAACCGAGAAGGATGTGCGGGGAAGAGGGGCCGGCGATGAGCGGTCGGTGCGAAGCCAGGTGCTGAATGTTTGACTGCGCAGAGGGGTCGTGCGGGCTGTAGGAGGTCGAGAAGGGACCGGACTGGCCACAGCAGGTCGGAGAAGGGCAGTGCGGGATGGATAATGTCGGAATGGCGTTGTGCGAGCCGCAGCAGGCCCGGAAGGAGTCGTGCGGGCTGGAGTAGATCGGAGCGGCGCTGTGCTTGCCGGAGTCGGACGGGGCGGAGCTCTGTCGGGGCAGATCCGGCGGTTTGGCGGTGGGGAGGAGCGTTCCCTCTGATACCAAGTTGTTGCGTGGTTGGGATTGTGAGTGTGTGCGCCGAGAAAGAGGAGGGAAGTCCAAAAGAGAGGAGGATAGGAGAAGCCGACGAGCTTTGGCGGCTGCGGTGGTCTTGCGGTGAGATCGGCGGAGCGGCGCAGCAGGCGGAAATCGCGCGAGTCGCGATGTAGGCGGCAGCAGCTAGGGATTTGTTTCCGTGGAGTTAGAGAAGGGTAGAGAGAGAGAACTAGAGAGAGAGTTTTAGAAAAGAATAAAATGAAAACACTCTTGCTTGCCCCTTTCCAAGGTTCAGCCCAACGGGTATTAATAGTCAAATGCCCCCTCCTTGGGCTTAGACACGGAGGATCAAAATACACATAATAACAAGCATAAAAATAGAAGTAGATAAAATGTCCGCGACATGCTCGACCAAGATAGGACCGTAACAAATTCCCATAGGAAAAAAAGTGTTTTCCCTGGTTTTCATTTTGTATGAGTTAACTAAGAAAATGGCTCAGATATACAACAGGGAAGGGTTTGAAAGCAGGCATGTACATGTTGAACTCATGAGCAGATTTATAGCACTTTTTTTACTCAGTCATATGAATGGTTAACTTTTCTTTTTCTTAACATCTCAGTTTTTCGCATTCAGAGACATCATATCAAGCAGGTTAAAGTGGTGTCATCTGTTATTCTAGAATATCTACATGTTACTTCTTCAGGAGCTGATGAAGAAGATAAAGATTTTCTAAATGATTTACTCGGCAGCAATTAACATTGGTTCTTCCTGCTCGAGTAATTTTTTTATTTATTTCAGAATTATATATATATATATAGAGAGAGAGAGAGAGAGAGAGAATTTTGATCTTTTAAATTAGATCTAAATAGAGAAGGAGAGAAATAAAATTTTATAGTTTAAAATCGAGCCTGGGTAAGACGTGTGATCACTGCCCTAAAGAAGTTGCACCACCCTCCGGCAGGGCTTTCAACCGATGCTCACTCCTCCAAGGTACAACACCCAGCTAGATCCCGAAACTCCGATGTGCGCGGACACCGAAGAAGCACAGAGCACCCCGAACCACCACTTGATGAAGCAAATGTAGAAAAAAAAACGAAGAATAAATCAGCGTGTGTATGGCCACCGGTAGAATCAAAAATATATCGCCTCTAAAACGATTCCTGAAAAGGCGGTTTTTCAAATCTCGGTAAATAGTAAGAAAATTAATTCGTCATAAATTTGACGGTTATGAATGCTCACGTTGGAAACGTCAGCGTAATTAAAGGCCGATAAAAAAAAGTCGTTGACGAAAAGCTGTCGACGATCGACGAAAAGCTGTCGACGAAAATGCGGTTGACGATCGACGAAAAGCGGTCGACGAAACCGCTGGCGAAAGCGGTCGACGAGCGACGAAAAGCGGTCAATGAAACCGCTGGCGAAAGCGGTCGAAGATCGACGAAAACGCGGTCGACGATCGACGAAAAGCGGTCGACGAAACCGCTGGCGAAAGCAGTCGACGATCGACGAAAAGCGGTCGACGAAACGCGGTGCTCGACTAAAAGGCTACTGAGCAATCAAGACAAAAGAAATTGGAGCACAATTAACAATTCAATTCAATTATTCCCCGAATCCCGAATCCGGTCCGGTCCGGTGCGTGCGCGCGCGCGTGTGTGTGGTGCATAGTTTCTCCTTTTGTTCTTTTGAACATGTAGAAAGGAGGAACTTTACTTATATACACCCCTACATGAAAGGAGGTAGACAAAGTGGGACTAAAAGAATTCATCCTTAGGGAAAGAGGGGTTCCCTCCAAAATTTGGATTCCCTCCACTTTGGTTTTGGAGCTTTTCCCTTTAAATAAGGAGCCCAAACACCAAACACCTAAAGGCTCCAATAAAAACGTTCCATATAAGAAATGTTATATATATATATCAAATTTCTAACAATCCCCCACAAAAGCGAAAAACCAAAAGCGAATTTCATATTTTATAAAATTACTTATAAATAAAATCAAATACAGATTTGCATCATCAAGTTGTATCTAATGTAGTGGGTATAGGTGGAGTGGTTACCTTGAACATATACTTAGTACTTATTTACTCTACCGAAGAGTATAATGTGCCAGAGGCTTTGAATTATAAACTTTTATCGGTAAATTAGATAAGCAAACAAAAGATTGGTTGTTCTTGGGTTATGGCGGTGGGCGCGTTAATGGCCATGCACATTCCTTGATTTTTTATGAGGGTCCTTAGGGTGCAGCCCGGATCCCAATGTCGCGACCTCACGACTACCCCCCACATAGGTGGTGCTCAAGAGATATTCGTAACCATATCTCACAAAGGTATATGCCTTTGGCAACCATTAAGAACTTTGACGTTCATCATATCATGTTACGTAGAGCACAACATCATAGGAATGGGAAGAATATTTTCTCAACCTTCAAATTTATGCTCCCAACTATGCCACATCAACGGTTTCGTTTCTACCGCATTGAACCCAATTCATGGGATCTCCAATCACATGGGTTGGATATCCACCGTTGGTAGCAAATCATGTGGGCTTAAGCCTCATTCCCCCCGATGACAATAAAACCACCCTTCGGGACAATCCCTTGGTAAGATTATCAGCCAGATTCAATTCTGACTTTACATAGTTGAGTGATATCACTTCTTTTCTTCTTTGCTTCACTGATTTGTACATGATTCTCATGAACTTGTTCATTTTGGAATTAGTACTATTAGATGCAGTTAAATCAGTAACAGATTTATTATCACAATGCAAAGAAATAGCAGGTATAGGTTTTGCAAGTAAAGGAATTTCTGAAAGTAAATTTTTGATTCATTCAGCTTCAGCACAAGTTGTGTCCAGAGCTATAAGCTCTGATTCCATGGTACTCCCAGAAATGACTGTTTGTTTTGTAGAAGCCCATGAAATGGCGGCTCCTCCAAGGAGGAACACATATCCAATCGTTGACTTAACGTCTAGCGAATCAGTTACCCAATTGGCATCTGAAAATCCTTCTAGTACTTCGGGAAATCCCGGGTACACTAAACTATAATCTATAGTTCCACGAAGGTATTTAAATATTCTATTTAAGGCTATCCAATGGTCATCACTTGGATTACTAGTATATCTACTAAGTCGGCCTATGACATAGGAAATGTCGGGCCTAGTGCGGTTAGCTTTGTAAAAGAGTGATCCTATCATTTGTGCATACTTATGTTGATCAATCGGTTCACCCATATTTTTACAAAGTTTTGTGTTAGCGTCATATGGAGTAGAGGAGGGAGCGGAATCGTTTAAATTTAATTTATTTAACATTTTCTCAATCGAATGTGATAGAGATAAAGAAACACTAGAATCAGTTTTAACTAGTTTCATTCCTAATATGATATTTGCTACTCCCAAATCTTTCACATCAAATTTGGAAGAGATATTATATTTAGTTTCATTAATTAATTCAATTGTATTTCCAAAAATTAAGATATCATCTACATAAAGGCATAATAAGACAATTCCATTTCCGTCTTGTTTGGCATAGATGCATTTGTCAAATTCATTAGATTTGAAACCAAGAATAGAGACTACAGAGTCGAATTTTTGATACCATTGCTTAGGAGTTTGTTTCAATCCATAAAGAGATTTAATTAATTTGCAGACTTTAGATTCTTGACCTTTGACTACAAAACCTTCGGGTTGAGACATGTACACTTCTTCTTCTAAGTCTCCATATAAGAAGGCGGTCTTGACGTCCATTTGATGGATAAGCAACTTAAAGATCGATGCTAAGGCGACTAGAATACGAAGAGAGGTTATTCTTGTGACTAGAGCGTATGTATCTAAAAAGATTATTACTTGTTTTTGAGCATATCCTTTAGCTACTAGACGAGCCTTATATTTATCTATGGAACAATTCGGTTTTAGTTTTTTCTTAAAAATCCATTTACAACCTATGGCTTTAGCACCAGGTGGTAAATCGGTTAGAATCCATGTTTTATTTTCAAGTATAGAATTAATCTCTATATTTATAGCTTCTTTCCAAAAAGGGTAATAGGATGAGGTCATAGCTTCCTCAAATATATTGGGATCTCCATCAACTAGATAGGTGAACTAGTCCTCCACAAAGGTTCTTTCGATTCTAACTCTCTTACTTTTTCTAGGTTCATCAATTCCTAATAGTTCTAAAGTAGAAGTTGAAGGTTGGTTTGAGGTAGTAGAAGGTTGAGATGAGTTGTTAAATTTAAAAGGGAATTTATCCTCAAAGTAGATTGCATCTCTAGCTTCTATAAAAGTGTTATTAGATATTTCACTAATTTGAGAATTAGTAATTAAAAATCTATTAGCACTACTATCTGACGCATAACCTATGAAAATAGAGTCTAAGGTTTTAGGTCCTATTTTCTTGCTCTTTGGTTCAGGGATTGCTACCTTAGCTAAACACCTCCACACTCTAAGAATTTGGAGGTTAGGCTTTCTTAATTTAAATAGTTCAACGGTGTTTTATCACAATGTTTTGAAGGAGTCCTATTAAGGACAAACAAGGAGGTGAGCAACGCTTCTCCCCAAAGATTTTCTGGGGCACCGGACTCGGCTCACATGGCATTGACCATATTCATCCAGGTCCGATTTTTACGTTCAGCCACCCCATTAGATTGAGGCGAATATGGAGCAGTCACTTGATGAATTATCCCATATTCTTGTCAAAATTGGGTTAGTTCATTCGAAGTGTACTCTCCACCTCGGTCGGATCTAAAGATTTTGATGGAGGTTCCTAATTGATTTTCTACCTCAGCTTTGAAAATCTTAAAATACGAGAAAACTTCATATTTAGTCTTTAATAAGTATATGTAACAAAATTTGGTGAAATAATCTATGAATGTTACACAATATTTATTTCCACCTCTGGTAGGTTGGCGGTTTGAATCACATACATCTGAATGTATTTATTCTAAAGGTTTTGAAGTTCTATCTACCGATTTAAAAGGTTTCCTAAAAAAATTTGGCTTGTATGCAAATTTCACATTTGGCGCTTGATCCAATATTAATTTTAGGAATTAAATTTAAAGACATCATTTTTTTCATACAATCAGAATTCACATGTCCTAATCTAGCATGCCAAAAATCCAGAGAAGAACTTTGAACTAAAGAAAAAGATATTTGATTAACTTCTAAATCAGCAACATTCAATTTAAATAATCCATCACAGACATAGCCTTTACCAATAAAAAGATCATTCAAAGTTATTACAACTTTATTAGATTCTAAAACTATCTTGTAGCCTTTCTTCACTAATGAAGAGCCGCTAACAAGATTCTTCCTAACTCTTGGCACAAAGAGCACATCATGCAAGGCTAGTTGTTGAAGCCAAAATTGACCTCTGTGGAGTTCGGGGTCCCTAGAAAGGGGTGACCTCACATCTACTACACTCAAGAGAACGTCACAGACCAAAGGATCAAGAAGCTAGAAACAGACCCTCGGCTGTAGCGCGGAGGTCCCACCTCACACCCGGTAGGCTACCTGAGCTCTTCCCCTCCCTTACCAAAGGGCTAGGCTGGGCGGCTTGGAGAGCTCTCTCTACTCTACCAAGAAGAAGCTAAGGGAGGAGGAAGCTAAGAAAAGGATCCTCTCCAAAGGCACCCAAGGGGGTCTATTTATAGTTTTCCAAATCCCATGGACCAAAAATGACCAAAATACCCCTACGGCCAAAAGGCCTCAAGCCAATAGGAAACCGCCACGCCGGGGGGTAGAGAAGGAAAAACGCGTCACCTAAAGCAAATATGGCTGGCACCATGCGGGACGGGGCGAGACCCGGCCTCGGGGCCGGTCTCGCCTAGCTGCCCGCGGGGCTGGACGAGACCCGGCCCGAGGGCCGGTCTCGCCCAGCCTACCCGCCGGGCTTGGCGAGACCCGTCATGGGGGTCGGTCTCGCCTGGCTACCCGCGGGGCGGGGCGAGACCCGGCCTGGGGGCCGGTCTCGCCCGGCCTACCCGCTGGGCTGGGCGAGACCCGGCATGGGGGCCGATCTCGCCTGGCTGCCCGCGGGGCTGGGCGAGACCCGGCCCGAGGGCCGGTCTCGCCCGGCCTAACCGCCGGGTTTGGCGAGACCCGGCCTGGGGGCCGGTCTCGCCGGGCTGCCCGCGGGACGGGGCGAGACCCGGCCCGAAGGCCGGTCTCCCCCGGCCTACCCGCCGAGCTCGGGGCTAGTCTTGCCGGCCTGAGGGGAAAAGGGGGAGGGGGAGGGCCTGCTGATCCCACCTCCATACCCAATTGGCCCGGGTGGGTGCCTACCAACCTGCCGCTCTCACACTCCAACTAAGGGGCCGCTGGGGGAGGCCGAATTCTCCTCCCCCTACTAGTAGATTTCCAAGCTAGAGCCAAAATTGGCCATCGAGAGTTCAAAATACTCAAAAAGCTTTAAAACTAAGCATAAGCACGCCTCATTTAGGGTCCACTCTTCGCGAATACGGGGTTTTACACAATCCCCGCTCTTTTCGAGGTTGGCACAAGCTCGGAAAGAAACATCCAACCCAACGTATTCGCGGAGTGTAACTTCCCCGCGGGGTCAACCTGCCATGCTAGCTATAGGAGCCTGGGTGGCGAGAGCTTCTCTGGGTAACAAACTTGGCTCCCACGAGAGATCAACTAGCCTTGTCAGCTAGTGAGAGCCTGACAGCGGAATCCATCTCGGAGCAAAGGACTTGGCTTCCACGAGAGATCAACCTGCCCTGCCAGCTAGGTGAGAGCCTGATAGCAGAATCCATCTCGAGGTGAGACCTTCCCACCCTCCGAGAGATCAACCTGTCCTGCCAGCTAGGTGAGAGCCTGACAGCGGAATCCATCTCGAGGTGAGACCTTCCCACCCTCCGAGAGATCAACCTGACCTGCCAGCTAGGTGAGAGCCTGGCAGCGGAATCCATCTCGAGGTGAGACCTTCCCACCCTCCGAGAGATCAACCTGCCCTGCCAGCTAGGTGAGAGCTTGGCAGCAGAATCCATCTCGAGGTGAGACCTTCCCACCCTCCGAGAGATCAACCTGCCTTGCCAGCTAGGTGAGAGCCTGGAAGCGGAATCCATCTCGAGGTGAGACCTTCCCACCCTCCGAGAGATCAACCTGCCTTGCCAGCTAGGTGAGAGCCTGGCAGCGGAATCCATCTCGAGATGAGACCTTCCCACCCTCCGAGAGATCAACCTGCCCTGCCAGCTAGGTGAGAACCTGGCAGCGGAATCCATCTCGAGGTGAGACAACTAGGCATCAACGAGAGGTACCACCAGCCCTGCCCAGCTAGTGAGAGCCTGGGCAGCGGGACCGTCTCGGAGCAAAAGAACTAAGCATCTCAATCAATCCTTACCAAATCCTACATCCTCAAACGGGGAGAAATAGATGGGTTACATAATCCCCCTGACTCAGTTTGTTAGGGGTGGCACTTGTTACAAAACAAGAAAAATGAAAAAACTACCGCAAGGCGAGGCACCCTCATGGGGCCTGGGCATTACGACCGTCTTCCGCCTCCTTTTCCTCGGGCACTTCCATCTTGCTCAAGCTCTCTATGACCTTGTCCATCTCCTCTACCTGGGCCAACCAAGAGATGGTGTTGACAGCCGTGACGTAGCACTGCCTTGCCATCCTGGAGTCCCCCTTTACTCTAACCTGGATCCCTCCGGAGCTGAACTTGATGCATTGGTGGAAGGAAGATGGCACACAACGGAAGGCGCTGATGAGGGGCGTTCCGAAGATGGTGTTGTAGCTGCTTGGAGCATCAACAATGACGAACCGACAGTTCCTTGAGGCCCCTCCCAACTTTACTTGGAGTCCTACTCCACCTTCGACCTCCTTCCTTTCTCCTGAGAATCCGAACAGGGGTCCATCCGACGCCAACACCCCCTTAGCTCTACCTTCATCTCATCAAACGCTTTCCTGAAAATGACGTTGACGGAGCTCTCGTTGTCAACCAAGATTCGAGAGACGCTGTAGCCCTCTATGACTGTCTGGATGACCAGCGCATCGCAAAACGGATCCTCATGATCCGGCAGGTCCTTCACCGAGAAGGTGATCTTCTCCTCCTGTGGCAGGGTCTGGGAGGTTGAGGCGACGCTCCTTCGGTACATGACATTGAGGCTTGCCTTCTGAGTGGCCTCAACCCCCACTCCACCGTGGATCACCGCTATACCGCCTCGAGGTCTGACATCGACCCGGTCCTCACACACATCATCTCCCCCTTCTCTGGGCAGAACCTCTTCAACCCGCACTGGTGGCTGCGGCTGGGCAGGGCCTCTCTCCCCTCTCACCTCCAGGAACTCGGGGCAGGTGGCTGTGGCGTGCCCCTCCACCCTTTGCCTCCCCTGGCGGTTTCTCCTCTCCCTTCGACCAATCTCCATCGCTTGCTGTGGTGGGCGGAGGAGCTGCCGAGGGGCTTGCCTCTGGAAGTTGAACCTTCCTTGGCCCCCATGGAAGTTTCCCCCATCTTGGGCGTAACCTCTTCCCGGGCCCTGAGCGGGTCCTCCCTGCTGCCTCCAACCTAGTTCTGGACACTCCTGAGCTCTCTGCTCCTCTCTCCTTCTTCCTTCCTGAGGTCTCGAGCCTCCTTGCTCCTTCGACTCCGCCTCTGTTAGCCTTGCCAACTTCTTGACAAATACCGGGTTGGCCGCCTCCATGGCAATCTCCTCTGCCGCCCTTTCCATCAGCTCCTCGAAGGAAAGGGGGACCTTCCGGGTCAAGCTCATCTTGAAGAAGCCCTCCTTCAGCCCAACGGTGAAGGCCATCTGGAGAGCATACCCTGGCATCTCCTGGACCTCCAGGATCTCCTCCTGGAACTTGTCTACGTAACGGGCCAGCGACTCCTCGGCCCCTTGCCTTATCAGGAAGATGGATTTGGGACTCCTCTTCCGCTTCTTGGAGGTGGAGAAGCAAAGCTGAAAGCTCCGGCTCAAGTACTCGAACCCATAGATCGACCTCGGAGGGAGTTGATGGAACCAGACCCTTGCCTTCTCCTTCAACGTGATCGCAAAGAGGCGACACTTGAAGGCGTCCGTCATCGGTCTGATGGAGACGGCATCCTCGAACCACTGCAGATGCTGGACGGGGTCATCCTTCCCTGTATAGTAAGCCATGTCTGGCTCTTTGAACCCCTCGGGAACGGGAGCTGAGATGATCAGCTCGCTGAAGGGTGACCCCCTAAGGGGTGGTCTCGCCACCTCCACTCGCGCGACCTGCTCGCCTGGGAGGTTGGCACTTGCCGGGCTGGAGAACAGCTCCCGGCCGGTGAGGTCTCGCTCGACCCCATCTCCCATCCTCTCCTTCTCGGGCCTTCTTCCTAGTGCACTTCCTTCTCCCCCTGCTGGGGTCATCTCGCCTAGACCCCCGGGAGTCTGCTCGTCGAGAGGGGGAGCTAACTCCTGGGGGGTCGGGGTGGAGCTGCCACCCTGAGGAGCAATGCTTCGCAGCATCTCCATGATGCCCTGGATGGAGGTCATGAACTCTTGCCTCCCCCACAAAGGGTCCTGGGGTGGGGAGCTCGCCGAGATCATCACTACCTCCTTGACCTCCTATCATGACACTCTCCCGAGATCTTCTGTGCTGGTCACACTCCACGCTCACCGCACCAAAGTGTTGAAGCCAAAATTGACCTCTGTGGAGTTCGGGGTCCCTGGAAAGGGGTGACCTCACACCTACTACACTCAAGAGAATGTCACATACCAAAGGATCAAGAAGCTAGAAACAGACCCTCGGCTCTAGCGCGGAGGTCCCACCTCACACCCGGAAGGCTACCTCAGCTCTTCCCCTCCCTTACCAAAGGGCTAGGCTGGGCGCCTTGGGGAGCTCTCTCTACTCTACCAAGAAGAAGCTAAGGGACCAGAAAGCTAAGAAAAGGATCCTCTCCAAAGGCACCCAAGGGGGTATATTTATAGTTTTCCAAATCCCATGTACCAAAAATGACCAAAATACCCCTACGGCCAAAAGGACTCGGGCCAATAGGAAACCGCCACGCCGGGGGGTAGAGAAGGAAAAACGAGTCACCTAACGCAAATAGGGCTGGCACCCTGCGGGACGGGGCGAGACCCGGCCTGGGGGCCGGTCTTGCCTGGCTGCCCGCGGGGCAGGGCGAGACCCGGCCCGAGGGTCGGTCTCTCCAGGCCTACCCGCCGGGCTTGGCGAGACCCGGTATGGGGGCCGATTTCGCCTGGCTGCCCGCAGGGCGGGGCGAGACCCGGCCTGGGGGCCGGTCTCGCTCGGCCTACCCGCCGGGCTGGGCGAGACCCCGCCTGGGGGCCGGTCTCGCCTGGAGACCCGCGGGGCTGGGCGAGACCCGGCCCGAGGGCCGATCTCGCCCGGCCTACCCGCCGGGCTTGGCGAGACCCGGCCTGGGGGCCAGTCTTGCCTGGCTGCCCGCGGGGCGGGGCGAGACCCAGCCTGGGGGCCAGTCTCGCCCGGCCTACCCGCCGGGCTGGGAGAGACCCGGCCTGGGGGCCGGTCTCGCCTGGCTGCCCGCGGGGCTGGGCGAGACCCGGCCCAAGGGCCGGTCTCGCCTGGCTGCCCGCGGGGCTGGGCGAGACCCGGCCCGAGGGCCAGTCTCGCCCGGCCTACCCGCCGGGCTTGGCGAGACCCGGCCTGGGGGCCGGTCTCGCCGGGCTGCCCGCGGGGCGGGGCGAGACCCGGCTGTTGGGTATTTCATCCACATGAACCCATATTTGATGAAGTCACCCTGGAACTAAGATGAATTAAGTTGTATTTGATGCTTGGTTTGAGCTATATGTTTGCAGGAGTTTCACTGGGAAGTGTAGGCCAATGTCAGCCCACAGTGGGTCACCAAACACAGGAACTGTGCAATGTAATCCCTCATTGCATATTCCAAGGTGTTGACTCATGTGTGGTCTCTCTATTGGGATACACTTCATATTCAAGCTATTGGACTATGGGAAAGGCATTGGAAGTTGGTTACTCTAGAAGAATCAGTTTTTTCCAACATCAGAAAATTTCTAAGTATTTTACTCGAGTAGAGCTTTCACCTACTCGAGTAGTCTGGGTATAAGTTACTCGAGTAAAGGAATCTTGTACTCGAGTAGACATAGTCATATACTCGAGTAGCTAAGTCACCTACTCGAGTAGACCAAGTCATATACTCGAGTAGCATGCTTATATACTCGAGTAGATTACTCGTTATACCCGAGTACCATAAGGTTTTTCTCATCTAAATTTCTCTAAGTCATATACTCGAGTAAGTATACTCACATACTCGAATAGATAGAAACATACTCGAGTAGTTCATTTTACCTACTCGAGTAGTTCATGTGTCACCCGTGTACCTTGTTATTTCCCTACTCCAGAATTTTTTCTAAGTCTTTTACTCGAGTAGAACTTTCACCTACTCGAGTAGATTACTTTCTCTCGAGTAGTTTAGTTCAACTACTCGAGTAGTTGCCAGCAGACCTCTTCAGAATTTTTCTAAGTATTCCACTCGAGTAGTACTTCTTGTACTCGAGTAGGTTATGTAATATACTCGAGTAGCTCTTCCAGTACTCGAGTAGATCCTCTATATACTCGAGTAGGTCCCTTCACATACTCGAGTAGTTCTGTCTGCCTACTCGAGTAGTTGATCTCTATATACTCGAGTAGTCTTTTTATTCTTACCCGAGTATGTTTCCCATCATATACTCGAGTAGTTATTCAACTACTCGAGTAGTTATTGACTTACTCGTGTAGTTGGCCAAATCTTTCCGAAATTTTTCTAAGTCATTTTTCTGACGGGATTTTTCAAATCACGCGACATGATTGGTCCACGTGTATATCTTTATGACCGATTATGACCGTTAGTCTCTCCTATATAAGGTCTTATCAGAAAATGACAAACCCTAAGTATTTTCAAAGCTTTCTTGTAATTTCTTTTTCGAGAAATATTCTTCAGCCGCCTCCTCTCTGACTCTCGCGAAACGGAAGCTGCCGCCGCCGCTTTCTTCTCCGGCAAAAGCTTCTACTTTCAGAGGTTTATGTTGAGTTTCTCTATAGGGTTGGCACAACACTTGTGCACACAGCGGAAAAGAAAAACATCAAGAAAAACCCAAAGAGATGTGGATCGGGCCATGAACGTTGAATCAAGAAGTTAGCAAAACTAGGCAAAAATTACCTCGGTGGCGTTGAGTCACAACTCAACGGAGATGCTCCAAATTTCTTCTTCGTGCTAACGGCGAGTTCTACGTGGAATAATGTCCACGTTTCTGCAGAAGTCCACACGAGCGGGAGAACGCCGATCTATCCGTCGCACGGATTATCGGGAAGGAGAAGACCGCACCTTTGCTTTCCCACGGACTGCTAGGTCCGCGCCAGGGATAGCAGTGCTAGCGACAATCGCCGGAGAAGAGGGGGTCGACGGAGCGAACACGGCGGCGGCGGAACCCTTCCGTCGGCGGCGAGATCGGGATCGGCGGAGCGAACGAGGAACTCTTTCCGTCGGGTTCGATTCGCACAGAAGAGGTATCGCTTATTTACCCGAAACCCTAAGTGTTGTATTTATAGCAAAGGTATAAATAAACCTAGGCTAATCGCTATCCGCAGACCACTCGAAAATAGGGTTCAGAATCGGCGAGTATCAATCGGCAAGAATCGACGACAATCGGCGAGAATCACTGAGCAGGTTCGGCGAGAATCAATCGACGTGTATCACACAGGATCGGCGAGAATCAGAGTACAATACGCGACGATTCTCGCCGATCGTCGAGCCGCGCTCGACGATCCACGGCGATACACGTCGATTGTCGAGCCGCGGTCGACGATACATGTCGAGGTCGTCGATCGTCGAGAATCAGTATATTGATTCTCGACGATTCTCGTTGATCGGCGAGAATCAGAGAGACGATTCTCGCCGATCGGCGGGAATCAGAAGACGATTATCGACGAATGTCATCGACCCTCGGACGACAATCCTAACCAGCTCTCCAAGGCAACATTTGCCCAACCCGATGATTCTTCAAGGCAACACTTTGCCCACAACCCCATTCAGGTCGGTGATTGGTAACCTTTACCAACACAGTCATTCAACCAACTTCTCCACATCTCTTATGTGCGACCTTGCAGGCTCATATTGCGTTGGCAGTGAGATTACATGCTTGATCACTTCCAGATCACAATGGTAACTCCAACAGACTCTCACTTGATCTCGAAAGTATCAAACCAAAAACCTCACAAACAATGAGCGGCATCTAGCAATGCATCATTGCTCCCCAAGCAATAAGAGTTAATAACTCATAAGCCTTTATGACCAATGTATCAGCGTTGTCTTTATCCCTTTGTCCCTTACATCCGGAAAGAACTAGAGGCATGGACCGTGTCACCCTCGTAATAGCTCAATCCAAGTTTCTTGATCCAGGACGGACTTCTAGAGAATGGTGAGTCCAATATCACATATTGAC
Source organism: Platanthera guangdongensis (assembly GCA_039583875.1). Classification (NCBI taxonomy): domain Eukaryota; kingdom Viridiplantae; phylum Streptophyta; class Magnoliopsida; order Asparagales; family Orchidaceae; genus Platanthera; species Platanthera guangdongensis. The sequence continues at coordinate 206,135,759 of CM077150.1, read as the reverse complement.
TCAACGAAGCATGGCCATGCATTTCTCAGTCCAGTTCCATCAAGGGGCCCATGGATGCAACTCCTGTCATACAGAAGGACAAATCCCATATCTGCTCACACACAAACACCCAGATGATTCGTAACATGCCCAGCAACTACCCTTATCATCAACCTTTCTCAAGGAGGACTTTAGATAGCATCAAAGCACGCTCTTCCTCACTTGATGAATGCTGTGACTTCAGGTCAAAGGACCACAACACCATTGTCAATTGAGACCTACTCGTGACACGATTGGATGACAATCCACATAGTAGTCTCAGGTTGGGTCTGTCCAGTACAACTTGTTCACTAACAAGTACCCACGTGATGACTTGATATCACAATATCATGACCTGTGAGAACTGGTCATCAGTCAACGCACGTGCTAGTCTCCAAGTACCATCATCACCCTTAGCTTCTATGATGATACTCGACCAGGGACCTTTTAAGAATGAAGCTTCAAATAAATCATAGGATCTCACATTCAAGTCACGTACTTGATGTCCTATGGAAGCGAACATTCTAAGGGTATCTATTATGTTAACATTTAACTATCACATAGAAAAAGACATAATAAAAGAACTTGCCATTAATTTGTAAAAGAAAAACTAGGTACAATGTTCATCATATGAACAAACAGCCAACAAAATACATATTTACATGCAATCCACAAGATTCTCGCTAGAGTTGATCACTTAGGTATCGTATACCCATGGATCTAGTATGACCATCATGTTTTCTCTGCGCGAGAGGCTTTGTCAGCGGTTCCGCAATATTCTCTTCAGTCGGCACTCTGCAAATGTTTACATCTCCTCGTTCGACAATCTCACGAATAAGATGAAAACGCCGGAGTATGTGCTTGGAGCGCTGATGGGATCTAGGTTCCTTAGATTGTGCAATTGCACCATTGTTATCACAGTAGAGAACTACGGGACCAACAATGCTAGGAACTACATCAAGCTCGCCGATGAATTTCCTAATCCATACAGGCTCCTTCGCCATATTAGCTGCTGCGATATACTCGGCCTCAGTTGTGGAATCAGCAACTGTCTCTTGCTTGGAACTCTTCCAGCTCACAGCTCCTCCATTCAGGCAAAACACAAAACCTGACTGAGACTTGGAGTCGTCTCGATCAGTTTGGAAGCTAGCATCCGTGTAACCACTTACAACGAGCTCTTCCTCTCCACCATACACCAAGAACACGTCCTTAGTTCTTCTCAAGTACTTCAGGATATTCTTGACTGCAATCCAGTGACACTCACCGGGGTTTGACTGATACCTGCTAGTCATGCTCAAAGCAAAGGAGACATCGGGTCGAGTACATAACATCGCGTACATGATTGATCCAATCGCCGAAGCATATGGAATCAACTTCATGCGGTCCTTATCTTCACAAGATTTTGGACACTGGTCCTTGGAGAGATTCAGACCATGAGACATGGGCAAAAATCCTTTCTTGGACTCAAGCATGTTGAACCGCTTCAACACCTTTTCGATGTACGTACTCTGGGTCAAACCCAGCAACTTCTTTGATCTATCTCTATAGATCTTAATACCGAGTATATAAGTCGCTTCACCCAAGTCCTTCATTGAAAAGCAGTTCCCTAGGTTGTTCTTAACAACTTTTAGGGTAGGAATGTCATTCCCAATCAACAGTATGTCATCTACATACAATATCAGGAAGACAACAATGCTCCCACTGATTCGCTTGTAAACACAAGGCTCATCTTCATTCTTGATGAAACCAAACTCTTTGATTTTCTCATCAAAACGAAGATTCCAACTTCGAGAGGCCTGTTTCAGTCCATAAATAGACTTATTCAGCTTGCATAATTTAGTGGCTTCATCTGGGGATACAAAACTCTCGGGTTGTGTCATATATACTTCCTCAAGGAGGTTCCCATTAAGGAAAGCCGTTTTGACATCCATCTGTCAGATCTCATAGTCATAATACGCAGCAATAGCAAGCAATATCCTAATGGACTTTACCATGGCAACAGGGGAAAAGGTCTCATCATAGTCAATACCATGAATTTGCTTGAAACCTTTAGCCACCAGTCGCCCTTTGAATGTCTGTACATTCCCATCCATGTCGGTCTTCTTCTTGAAGACCCACTTGCACCCTATGGGTCGTACCCCTTCAGGTGGTTCCACCAAGTTCCAAACTTGGTTTGCATACATGGAGTACATTTCGGATTTCATAGCCTCAAGCCATTTGTCGGAGTCCGGTCCATTCATAGCCTCTTGGTAGGTTGTTGGTTCATCATCATGATCCATAAGCAACACATTACCTATTTGAGACACGAAAAATCCATATCTCTCCGGCTCAAACCTCAGTCTACCAGATCTACGTAGGACTTGTGTTCCCTGAGCAGGTTCTCTAGCTACAACACCTTGCAGTCCTGACTCAGAATCCAATTCTGGTTCATTCACTACATGTGGTTCTTGAACTTCTTCAAGCTCTACCTTTTCAGTCTTTCTTGATAAGAACTCTTTCTCCAAGAAGACACCGGTCCTTGCGACAAACACTTTGCCCTCAAACGGTAGGTAAAAGTAATACCCTTTCGTTTCCTTAGGATATCCCACCAGATAACATTTATCCGATTTGGGTTCCAGCTTGTCAGGCATTTGACGTCTCACGTATGCCTCACAGCCCCAAATTTTAATGAACGACATACTAGGACGCTTCCCAGTCCATATCTCATATGGTGTCTTCAGAACCGTTTTCGTTGGAGCGCGATTCAATGTCATTGCAGCAGTCTCTAAAGCAAAACCCCAAAAGGAAACAGGCAAGTCTGCATGACTCATCATAGAACGTACCATGTCCAACAGAGTACGATTTCTCCTCTCAGACACACCATTATGTTGTGGTGTTCTAGGTGGAGTGAGCTGTGATACAATACCACACTCTTTCAGATGATCACGGAACTCATGACTCAGGTATTCGCCACCTCGATCATATCGGAGTGCTTTAACCCTTTTACCCAACTGGTTTTCTACTTCATTCTTGAACTCTTTGAACTTTTCAAAGGTCTCGGATTTGCACTTCATAAGATACACATATCCGTATCTACTGAAATCATCAGTAAATGTAACAAAGTAGAAATACCCACCTCTAGCCATGGAACTCATGGGTCCGCATACATCACTATGTACAACACCCAAGAGATCCTCAGCCCTCTCAGTAAAACCAGTGAAAGGAGCTTTAGTCATTTTGCCTAACAAACAAGACTCGTATCGCTCAAATGATTCGTAATCAAATGAGTCCAAAAGTCCATCTCTATGGAGCTTGGATATGCGCTTCTCGTTGATATGGCCCAAACGACAATGCCAGAGAAACGTAGGGTTCGAGTCATTTGTTCTTAGTCTTTTATTATTTTCTACATTACAGATCAGATGGTCCAAGTTCAAAACATAAAGACCATTAAACAATTAGGCTACGGCATAACAAACATCATTCTTAAATATAGAACAACAATTGTTCTTAATTATAAAAGAAAATTCAATCATGTCCAAACATGAAATAGATATAATGTTTCTAGTTATCGCCGGAACAAAATAACAGTTATCTAGTTCTATTACAAGCCCACTTGGCAAAGAAAGACGGTAAACTCCTACGGCTACAGTAGCAACTCTTGCTCCATTGCCGACGCGGAGGTCCACCTCCCCTTTACTCAGCAATCTTCTCCTTCACAGTTCCTGCACATTTGTACAAATGTGAGAACCACATCCGGTATCCAATACCCAAGATGAAGGAGCAGAAAGGTTTATCTCTATAACATAGATATTAGAAACGGAAGTCATACCTCCCCTCAATTTCTGCAGACCCTCAATATACGAAGGACAGTTCCTCCGCCAATGACCAGCCTTGCCACAGTGGTGGCATTTCCCTTCCTTCACCGTGCTTTTCTTTTTCATCAGTGCAGAAGACTTGGGCTCAAGATATGACTTAGGTCCCACCTTCGTCTTCTTAGATCCCTTGTGTTGGAACCTTAGGTTCTGATTTGGGTTAGGATCACTATTAGGATGATTAGTTTGACCCAAAATGTATAGTCTAAGGGTCATAGGGCTTTCCAAGTATTCCTCAGAAAGAATCCAAGAAGAAGTGCAGAAGAATTCCAGAGAAAATCAGTTTTGAAGTTCAGAAATTTTAGCTCCAGAAATAGTCGAACGGAGTTCAACTATTGCAGTCCAGAAATAGTCGAACGGAGTTCAACTATTGCAGTCCAGAAATAGTCGAACGGAGTTCAACTATTGCAGTCCAGAAATAGTCAAACGGAGTTCAACTATTGCAGTCCAGAAATAGTCGAACGGAGTTCAACTATTGCAGTCCATAAATAGTCGAACGGAGTTCAACTATTGCAGTCCAGAAATAGTCGAACGGAGTTCAACTATTGTAGTCCAGAAATAGTCGAACGAAGTTCAACTATTGCAGTCCAGAAATAGTCGAACGGAGTTCAACGATAGTCGAACGGAGTTCAACTATAGTCGAACGCAGATTGGAGAAGCTTTTTAGATTAAATTTTGGTGATTTCCTGTGCAGTTATTGGAGACAGCTGGCTAGAGTTATTCAAGGCTTAAGGAATTTACTGCTAATATATTTAATGCCAAATATTCTTATGAATATAGCCGTTGGGAGGCTGCATTAAATATGAATCAATTTAGAGGTTTATTGTCAATTACCTTTCCAAGACAGTTTCCTTTCTTGAAAATGTCTCTGCCGCATCAGATAAGAATTCAAATGACTTTCCTCAGCCCAGTGGATACATATATATATTTTATACAGAAGATAAAAGTGATAGCAAGATAGAAAAGATATATAACAGTGAGGCTCAGAAATAACAAGAAGAGATAGAGAGAGAATATTCAAGAAGGCTTTTTTCTCTCAACAAAGAAGAACTTATCTACAAGTTTTCTTACAGCAAATCAACATCATCTTCATCTGCTCCAGGCTTTCAAGAGACAATCAATTCATATCAGTCTAAAAGCTTGTTGGAGAGCAACATCAACTTGAAGGCCTACACCCTGAAGCAAAGCTTCCACTCCTGAACTATTCTACATCTCAAGGGGAGCTTTGACAACATCACTGAATCCACATAGTCTTCTCATTGTGATTGAGAAAAGAAGACTTTCATCACTCTCTCATCCCCAACTCTGTAAAGGGTTTTTCAAACTCCCTTCAAAAGTTTGTGATTGGTTTCTGAGACCTTATCAAAACTCAGTGGTGGCAAGACACCTGATCAAAAAATCTGGTTTGGTTTTTGAGCACCTTATCAAAAGCTCATTGGTGCCCAGGACACCTGATCAACTCATCCTGCAGTGGATTCCTACTATGGTGGTAGAAGAGTGGATGTACCCAAGTTTAGGGGAACCACTATATTTCCTTGTGTCGTCTGGATTGCTTGCTCTGTTTTCTTCCTTATGTGCTGTGAATTTTATTTTGCATTTTATTCTCTAAAAACTCTTAAGCATATCAGATCTATCACCTCACTTTCAATTGGTATCAGAGGGAGGTTGGTTAAACATACCACACCTTGGTGGTTGTACAGGCTAACACCTGAATCAAAAGATCCTTAATAGATCTTATTGTTCTTAAGAGTTTTTCATGGCACAAAATGAAGAATGGTCAAGCACTGGACCTCCTAAGTGCAATCTGGACAAGCTTGCACTATGGAAGGCAAGGATTAGGCTTTTTATGAACTCTATTGATGAAGCCATTTATAATTCTATTTTGTCAGGTCCCTTTACACCATCTGCAGCTACAGAAGCTCAAAAATAGCTTAAGATGGCTGATGCACAAGCAATGAACATTCTTGCAGAATCAATGTCTGATGACATTTTTCAAGAGATTGCTGAATGTTCATCTGCAAAGGAAATTTGGGACTCTCTCACAGTAATGGCTGCTAGATCAGCAAAAGAAAGAACATCAAATGCTAATTCCTGGAGTAACTCTAAAGCTTCATCTTGCACAACTGAGGATGAAGAAGAAGCAAGAGCAAGAGAATTTTGTCTAATGGCAATAGATGCATCTTGCAAAAGGTATGATGAAGATAAAGAATCTGAATCAGATGATGATGAAGATCAGGTTATCTCTACCCTTGACTTTTCATCAGAAGAGCTTAAAACAGATTTTAAATTATTATGTAAAGATTTGATTCAATCTAAGAAGGAAATAAAACTTCTTAGAGAGAAAGTAAATAAACTTCCTTTTAAAAACATAAAATTCAATGAAGATTTAGAAATTACTTCAAATCATATAGCCTCATTAAAATCAGTTAAAGATTTTCAGAAAATCTGTGTTCAACATAATTCGTCGAACTCAGGTCGACGAACTTTGAATAGAGGTCAACGAAATTGGAACAGAGAAAACAACCTATATTATTCTCTGAACCGAGATCGACGATCTCACTATAAATCGTCGAGCTCAGGTCGACGAAAATATTCTTCGTTGAGCTCAGATTTTCATAGCAAAGATTTTAAATCATTTCATAATCAAAAATTTAAAAATCCTTATACCCAGTGGTTCATCCCTTCTAGGAAACTTCATCCACTTGGCTATAAAGATTTCCCTGGATATTATTTTACTTCAAATTATTATTGTGAAAGAAAAATAAGACCCAAGGCAAATCTGGGTCTAGAATTTCTAACATCTCCTTTCAGGAAAATTGTTCAGAAGGCTACAACTATAGGGGGAGATTATCAGAATCTCAGAATGAAAATGAACAAAAGTGCAGCTGTCACTTTATTAGATTCTATGCAGCTGCCCCTTAGTTTCTATTTGTATTTCTTTTATTTTGAATCCCTTTTTAACAAAGCACCCATGTACATCTGCTATTATATTATAATTCAGGCAGATCTTTTTGCTTTGTATTTTGTTTTTATGTAAATAGTATCCTCACCCAAATAGGGGGAGATTGTTGGAATCTTAGGTTCTGATTTGGGTTAGGATCACTATTAGGATGATTAGTTTGACCCAAAATGTATATTCTAAGGGTCATAGGGCTTTCCAAGTATTCCTCAGAAAGAATCCAAGAAGAAGTGCAGAAGAATTCCAGAGAAAATCAGTTTTGAAGTTCAGAAATTTTAGCTCCAGAAATAGTCGAACGGAGTTCAACTATTGCAGTCCAGAAATAGTCAAACGGAGTTCAACTATTGCAGTCCAGAAATAGTCGAACGGAGTTCAACTATTGCAGTCCAGAAATAGTCGAACGGAGTTCAACTATTGCAGTCCAGAAATAGTCGAACGGAGTTCAACTATTGCAGTCCAGAAATAGTCGAACGGAGTTCAACTATTGCAGTCCAGAAATAGTCGAACGGAGTTCAACTATTGCAGTCCAGAAATAGTCGAACGGAGTTCAACGATAGTCGAATGGAGTTCAACTATAGTCGAACGCAGATTGGAGAAGCTTTTTAGATTAAATTTTGGTGATTTCCTGTGCAGTTATTCAAGGCTTAAGTAAAGGAATTTATAGCTAATATATTTAATGCCAAATATTCTTATGAATATAGCCGTTGGGAGGCTGCATTAAATATGAATCAATTCAGAGGTTTATTGTCAGTTACCTTTCCAAGACAGTTTCCTTTCTTGAAAATGTCTCTGCCGCATCAGACAAGAATTCAAATGACTTTCCTCAGCCCAGTGGATACATATATATATTTTATACAGAAGATAAAAGTGATAGCAAGATAGAAAAGATATATAGCAGAGAGGCTCAGAAATAACAAGAAGAGATAGAGAGAGAATATTCAAGAAGGCTTTTTTCTCTCAGCAAAGAAGAACTTATCTACAAGTTTTCTTACAGCAAATCAACATCATCTTCATCTGCTCCAGGCTTTCAAGAGACAATCAATTCATATCAGTCTAAAAGCTTGTTGGAGAGCAACATCAACTTGAAGGCCTACACCCTGAAGCAAAGCTTCCACTCCTGAACTATTCTACATCTCAGGGGGAGCTTTGACAACATCATTGAATCCACATAGTCTTCTCATTGTGATTGAGAAAAGAAGACTTTCATCACTCTCTCATCCCCACCTCTGTAAAGGGTTTTTCAAACTCCCTTCAAAAGTTTGTGATTGGTTTCTGAGACCTTATCAAAACTCAGTGGTGGCAAGACACCTGATCAAAAAATCTGGTTTGGTTTTTGAGCACCTTATCAAAAGCTCATTGGTGCCCAGGACACCTGATCAACTCATCCTGCAGTGGATTCCTACCAGGGTGGTAGAAGAGTGGATGTACCCAAGTTTAGGGGAACCACTATATTTCCTTGTGTCGTCTGGATTGCTTGCTCTGTTTTCTTCCTTATGTGCTGTGAATTTTATTTTGCATTTTATTCTCTAAAAACTCTTAAGCATATCAGATCTATCACCTCACTTTCACCTTGGCTTTGCCCTTGCCCTTATGCACCATCAGTATGGGGCTAGCAGGCTTGGCCTTCTTCATATTGATCTCGGTAGTTCTCAACATGCCTAGGAGTTCGGGCAGTGTCTTGTCTATCTCATTCATGTTGTAGTTCAAGACGAACTGCTCATAACTGTCCGGCAACGATTGCAGGATTAGATCTGTGGCCAACTCTTTACCAAGAGGAAAACCCAGCCTTTCAAGGTTCTCAATATACCCAATCATCTTGAGTACGTGAGTCCCTACTGAGTCTCGAACTCCCATCTTGCACTGAAACAACGCTTTTGTGATGTCGAACCTCTCTTGACGAGCCTGCCCTTGAAACATTTTCTTGAGATGCTCGTCAATCTCCTTGCACCCCATGTTCTCATGTTGCTTCTGAAGCTCAGAGTTCATAGTGGCAAGTATAAGACATTCGACATCTAAAGCATCGTCAGTATACTTCTTATAAGTATCTTTCTCAGCACGGGAAGAGTTCCCGGTCGGCACCTCGGGGGCTTCTTCTTCCAAGATATAGAGCTTTCTCTCTTGCCTGAGAACAATTCTCAGGTTCCTGTACCAGTCCATGTAATTTGTCCCGCTGAGCTTATCCTTCTCAAGGATGGCTCTCAGAGACAACGTGGAGTGTGAAACACTTGCCATGGAATTCTACAAGAATTTATGCAGAATAAAATCAGTACCAAAATTTCAAATATAATTTATTTTAATTTGGACTTCAATTAAAAAACTCCCACTATTTTATTCGAAATGATAGCCCTCACTAACAATTCGGAGAGTTCATGCGAGCTACTCTCTTAGTGGACAAGATTCGTATTTCACCAACACTATGAGTCCGCTTTGGCGTTCCTCTCACGATGTGGTTATTTAGGTAGGCAACGCTTTCCAATTGCATCCTCATGCAATTCTTGTATGGTTGGTGAATAACTCCTTACTCGCATCCATCATATGGTGCATGCCAACCCTATGCCTCTAGGCACTCAACCTTTGAGGTCACCTAGTTAAGTTGTATCCGATGTCGACAGTGGGATATCACAATTATCCGCTCGCACCCTTACCAAGATAGATTAATGCACCTTGCTTTGGCAAGCCCACACTTCATCGATCGAGGCAGGAAGAGTGTCATCCATCGGAAGGCATCCGAACACTTAATATTTGATGAAGGGATTTTAATAATAGGTTAATAATTAACCATGATCAACATTTGATCAATGTGCACATCCAAAGAAAAGCAATTCTACTAAAACCACATGCATCCCTTATGTGCACATCCTGACACCATCAACATTTGATAGAAGGAAGGGCTAAATCTGAACATCTGGAAACTTCCAAATCCTCAGATTTACATGCATTGGACAAAGACGAAGACAACTCAACTTAAAGCAGTAGACAAGCTCATCTCTCTATGTTGGATTCAAAATCCAAAACATGCTCGAGGGATGGTTACTGCTAAGGAGACAACAATTTCTAACAATTAAAAATTCCACCGAAATTCCAGTCGTTCCTGGCGAGGTGCCAAGACTAAATCTAGACATTTAGAACACTTCTCAATCCCTAGGTTTACACGCACTGGAATAACACAACTTCCAAAACAACAGTCATGGCCGGAACCTCCCTCTGATACCACTGTTGGGTTTCTCTATAGGGTTGGCACAACACTTGTGCACGCAGCGGAAAAGAAAAACATCAAGAAAAACCCAAAGAGATGTGGATCGGGCCATGAACGTTGAATCAAGAAGTTAGCAAAACTCGGCAAAAATTACCTCGGTGGCGTTGAGTCACAACTCAACGGAGATGCTCCAAATTTCTTCGTCGTGCTAACGGCGAGTTCTACGTGGAATAATGTCCACGTTTCTGCAGAAGTCCACACGAGCGGGAGAATGCCGATCTATCCGTCGCACGGATTATCGGGAAGGAGAAGACTGCACCTTTGCTTTCCCATGGACTGCTAGGTCCGCGCCAGGGATAGCAGTGCCAGCGACGATCGCCAGAGAATAGGGGGTCGACGGAGCGAACACGGCGGCGGCGGAACCCTTCCGTCGGCGGCGAGATCGGGATCGGTGGAGCGAACGAGGAACTCTTTCCGTCGGGTTCGATTCACACAGAAGAGGAATCGCTTATTTACCCGAAACCCTAAGTGTTGTATTTATACCAAAGGTATAAATAAACCTAGGCTAATCGCTATCCACAGACCACTCGAAAATAGGGTTCAGAATCGGCGAGTATCAATCGGTGAGAATCGGCGAGAATCACTGAGCAGGTTCGGCGAGAATCAATCGACGTGTATCACACAGGATCGGCGAGAATCAGAGTACAATACTCGACGATTCTCGCCAATCATCGAGCCGTGCTCGACGATCCACGGCGATACACGTTGATTGTCGAGCCGCGGTCGACGATACATGTCGAGGTCGTCGATCGTCGAGAATCAGTATATTGATTCTCGACGATTCTCGTCGATCGGCGAGAATCAGAGAGACGATTCTCGCCGATCGGCGGGAATCAGAAGACGATTATCGACGAATGTCATCGACCCTCGGACGACAATCCTAACCAGCTCTCCAAGGCAACATTTGCCCAACCCGATGATTCTTCAAGGCAACACTTTGCCCACAACCCCATTCAGGTCGGTGATTGGTAACCTTTACCAACACAGTCATTCAACCAACTTCTCCACATCTCTTATGTGCGACCCTGCAGGCTCATATTGCGTTGGCAGTGAGATTACATGCTTGATCACTTCCAGATCACAATGGTAACTCCAACAGTTTATTCTGAAGAAAAGTTACAGATCGAGATCGACTTCACTGATCATAATTTCTCTCGATTTCTGTAAAAGCGAGTAGATCCAGATCGACGCCGAGAACTTCTTCATCGATTTCTGAAAGTGCTACAAAGTTGAAAAGAAGAAGATCCTGGCCGTTTCCTTCAGATCTGAGTGATTTATTGTTTGTATTCTTGTAAACTCTTTATTAATCTTGTAGGAGAAGTCTTCTCCGAGTGTAGGAGTTTTTCACTCCGAGTTTGTAGGAAGTGTTATCTTCCGAGGTGTAGATCCGTTTTGTTTGGATCGAGTTTGTAGGAACTTTATTCCGAGGGTAGGATCGATTTGTGATCCGAGATAGTGGAGTAGCCGAGTCTAGTTGATTGCTAGATCGGTGAGGGAAAGTGGATGTACCCAAGGTTGGGGAACCACTATACATCTTGTGTCGTCTGTGATATTGGTAGATATTTCTGTGCAGTGCTCTAATTAATTTTTATTCCGCAAAAGACGCACAAACCACCTATTCACCCCCCTCTAGGTGATTTAGGTCGACAACAGTTTTCTTTCAATTGGTATCAGAGGGAGGTTGATCGTTAAAAGGTTAACACCTTGATCAGATCCAGATCTGTTGTCTGAAAGATTCTACCATAAAATGGACAAGGGCAAAGATTTCGCCAAGCTTCCTCTGTGCAACAAAAACAACTTTCCCATGTGAAAAGAAACGATAAAAGTTTTCATGGAAGCTGTGGATTCAAGGATCTTCATGATCGTTGAAGAAGGTCCTTACGTTCCCATGACTATGTCCACTATCGACCCTACCAAGAAAGTTCCCAAAAAGCTAATGGATCTCGACAGAGACGAGATTGCACTTGTCTCTCTCTACAAGAAAGCTAAGAACATCATAGCAAGTGCAGTCGATGACTAGATGCTGCAGAATTTGATTCACTGTCAATCAGCTAAGGAGATGTGGCACACCTTAGTCACTTTGATGGAAGGGACTGAAGAAGTAAGGGATGATCGGAGATCCCTTCTCAATCAAAAATATGAAGCGTTCCGACAAGGGAACAAGGAAACAATTGCCGACACCTTTGAGAACTTCTTCAAGATTGTAAATGTCCTAAGGGTGTATGGCCGTGTCTTCACAAACGGAGAACTGAATGACAAATTCTTGAGATCCCTAACCAAGGAATGGGATAACAAGGTATGTGCCATCAGGGAGTTCGGGAAGCTAGCTGAAACGGACCCGCAAAATCTCTTTGGAAAGCTTATGTCCTATGAACTCGAAATCAATACAAGAAAAGCTGAATAAGAGAAGGGCAGGTCTGCTCTAAAGGAGAAATCTGTCGCTCTAAAGGCAGACACCTCCAGAAAGACTAAGGCTGCCTCCCCCGCTCCAGCTCCAGAAGTTGATGAAGAAGAAGAAACATCAGAGCCCAGCACCTCGGGCTCTGAACTACCTGAAGGAGAGTTCTTCTTGCTCTCAAGACAATTCAAGAAGTTTCTTAATAAAAAGAAACAATGGAAAGGCAAGGATGCCTCACACAGAAGATCGCGGCGCCATGACGATCGACAAAGAAAAGGCTCAAGCAGCCACGACAGGTATAACACCAAACAGAACAAATACGTTTCAACTGACATCATTTGCTACTGTTGCAATAAGCCAGGTCACGTCATTGCTGACTTCCCTCACAAGAAGAAGGAGGGTGGCAGAAGGGAAGACAAGAAATCCTCACACAACAGGAAGAGGAAAGAGAAGAGCCTCATAGCCAAAAGGAGCAAAACTCTTAGCGACTCCGACTCCTCAGAGTCAAGCGAAGAAGAAGAAGCTTACTTTGGGCTAATGGCAAAAACAGTTGATGAACAAGAGGCCCAATTCACTGGGAAGGTAAACTCCCACACCCCTCTCTCAGAGTCTGAAGTCTCTGAACATGATTGCGAGAGTAGCTCCTCTGACGATGAGTCAGAATTGATGGCCCAGTATAAGGAGTTAATCATGGCTTACGACAAATGTCATCGAGTCGTGAAGACTCAAGCTAAAGTGATCAAATCTCTAAAAGCCGAAGAGAGCAACTTGAGAGAGAAAGTCGCAAAGACTGACTCCCTCAAGGAAAACTTCAATAATACTATTGAAGAATATAACAAGACTCTTGAGCACCTTGACCTGAAGGAGAAGATCATCAAAGGGTTGGAAGCCTAACTTGCGGCTGAAAGGAAACTTGTTGAGAGTTTCTCTAAGCCCAAGACAGTTCTTCCATTCGTTGCTGAATTCTCAGCAAAGGCCAAGGGAGCTGGACTAGGCCATGAATAAGCTCCTAGTAAATCCTCTAGGAGAAACAAGAATCAACGGAAAAATAAGGCCGCCAAAAAGGCCTCAGCCGAAGAAAAGGGAAAAGCCCCTCAGAATCAAACCACATTCAGAAAGGTCATCTTTCCAACAAATGAGTTTGACTTTGACTCATCATACGGGCACTTTGCTAGGCCTACCTATGTAGAGCCAAAGTCCCGCTATCATGGATGGGCTCGACCCCGAAACTTTGGCGAAAGTGTCTTTAAGGCACCTTATGCAGAATTTGTTCTTCAGAGCTATGGCCCTTTCAATCATGGGCATAACTTCAAGAACGCACCAAAGACAAAGCCTGTTGTAGAGAAGCCAATGAAGGAGAAGAAGCCATGTGATTGCCATCATCATGAGGTATCTTTCTCTAAGAGTACTACCCCTGCTAGACCAAAGTTCCAAAAGGTCAAGCAGGAGATCTTGAGGCAAAGGTACAACAGATTTGACTGTTGGTGCTGTGGCAAGGTTGGTCACTTCGCCATAGATTACTAGTTCAATTCCAGAAATGCTGCAACCCCTCATGTCAGCAATATGAGAAAGACCGCTCATAATGCCAACACTCGTAGGGGGAGCACTCTAACCCGAGACCAAGGACCCAAACGTGTTTGGGTTCCTAAGGCGAATTGATTGTGATTGCAGGGAAGTCCAAAGGCCAACAAAATGCCTATCTGGTACTTGGACAGCGGATGCTCTCGGCATATGACCGGGACGAGAAGCCTCATTCAGAACTTTACTCCAGTCGTGAACGGACCAAAGGTCATCTTTGGAGGTTCAGACCGTGGAATTACTAGAGGCTATGGTATGATTACTAACGGCAATGTATCCTTCTCGGATATGGCCTATGTTGAAGGATTGGAACACAATCTCATTAGCATAAGCCAACTCTGCGATAAAGGATACATTGTTGAGTTCCATGCTGATAAGTGCTTGATAAAATCCGTAGACAATATGGAAACGATTCTATCCGGCACTCGAAGCAGGAATATTTTCTGTTTAAATTTCATCTGTATAGATTCCTCCACTCCAGTGTGTCTTTTGGCAAAAGATAGTGCGTCTCTTGGTGACCAATGACACAAGAGACTAGCACATATTAATTTCAAAACCATCAATAAACTATTTTCAATGAACTTGGTACGTGATGCCCCAAATGTCAAATGCGTCAAAGACAGACCTTGTCATGCATGCGTAAAAGGCAAGCAAACAAGGGCTACCTTTAATAGCACTGTTGGCAAAGACTCTAATAGATGTCTCCATCTATTGCACATGGACTTGTTTGGTCCACTTCAGATTAGAAGTTTGGGAGGCAAGGAATATACATTGGTAATTGTTGATGACTACTCGCGCTTTGCGTGGGTGTTCTTTCTGAAACACAAGTCAGATACCTTCGATATCTTTACCAATTTTGTCAGGCAAGTCCAGAATGAATACAACTGCTCCATAGTCAAAATCAGAAGTGACAACGGAACAGAGTTCAAATCTGGGGTCATGACAGAATTCTGTGAAAGCTTAGGTATCTTTCATGAGTTTTCCTCTCCTCGTACTCCACAACAAAATGGAGTGGCTGAGAGAAGGAACAGAACACTCATAGAGGCCTGCAGGACCATGTTGAGTGATGCTTCACTACCGGAGTACTTCTAGGCTGAGGCCGTCAACACTGCATGCCACGTGCAAAATCGAGCACTCATAAACAAAGACCACAATAAGACTCCTTACGAACTTCTGAAAGGTAGAAAACCAACAGTCTCTTACCTTAGAATCTTTGGCTGCAAATGCTTCGTACTTAACAATGGCAAGTATCATACCACCAAGTTCAGCGAAAAGAGCTTTGAAGGTATTTTTGTAGGATATAGTAGCCATAGTAAGGCATATTGGATATTTAATAGAAAGACCCTGGTGGTGGAAGAATCGATACATGTTGTATTTGATGAGACGAGCTTGCTGCAAAGCAATCCGTCTAGTGTGCTCATTGAAGATGCAGGTGAAAAGCTGAAAGAAACTAGCTTGGATGATCCGTCCGATGAAGAAGGCGAGAAGCTCATTAAGATCACCACTGCCACTCCTATTGGAGAGGCTGATGATCAAAATGAAGAAGTCATCCAGGATGAAGAAATCACTCCGGTGCTTGAAGATAATCCAGATGCAAGGACTCTAGAGCTCAGACATCTGAAAGATCACCCCATGGACCAGATCATAGGAGATCCCCGGGATGGTGTCAGAACTCGGAGAGGTACAACTAATGAGAATCTTCATTTGAGTTTTCTCTCACAGGTTGAACCAAAGAAATTTGAGGAAGCAAACTCAGACGCATCATGGATAATGGCAATGGAAGAAGAGCTAAATCAGTTCAAGCTCTGCAATGTGTGGATGCTGGTTCCAAGACCCAAGGGAAAGAACATCATTGGAACAAAATGGGTCTTCAGGAACAAGATGGATAAAGACGGGACTATCATAAAGAACAAGGCCAGACTCGTCACTAAAGGCTATCGTCAAGAAGAAGGAATCGACTTCGACCATATATATGCTCCCGTGGCCAGACTGGAGGCAATAAGGTTGTTCCTAGCATATGCTGCCTTCAAAGGCTTCACCGTCTATCAGATGGACGTGAAGTCGGCCTTCCTGAATGGTAACTTAAAGGAGGAAGTGTATGTGGAACAACCTCCAGGTTTTGTTGATCCTAACTTTCCCGATCATGTCTATTTTCTGCACAAGGCCCTATATGGTCTGAAACAAGCTCCTCGAGCTTGGTATGAAACGCTGTCTACCTTTCTACTTGAGAACAAGTTCACAAGGGGAAAGATAGACAAGACATTATTTTTTAGGGAAATAAAAGGCAAGATTTTGCTAGTGCAAATCTATGTCGACGACATTATCTTTGGCTCTATAGATAACAACCTCTGCAAAAAGTTCTCAAAACTTATGCAAGGAAAGTTTGAAATGAGCAGTATGGGCGAGCTGAAGTATTTCTTAGGCCTTCAAGTGAAACAATCTGAAGATGGAATTTTCATCTCACAGACCAAATTCACCAAAGAGCTGATTAAGAAATTCGGAATGGAGAACGCAACCTCTATGAGGACTCCAATGGGCTCAACTATATCTCTGGACAAGGATGAAAAAGGGAAACCTTATGATGAAACCAAGTACAAAAGCATAATTGGATCCTTGCTCTACCTTACTGCCAGTAGGCCTGACATAATGTTCTCAACATGTGTCTGTGCTAGATTTCAGGTGAACTCTAAGGAATCTCATTACGCTGCTGCAAAGCGGATCCTGAGATACCTTAAAGGCACACCAAATCTTGGCTTATGGTACCCAAGAAGTAATGACCGCGAACTAATTGGATTTTCAGATGCAGATTTTGCAGGTAGCAAAGACGACCGGAAAAGCACCTCAGGGACTTGCCAATTCTTCGGAAGAAGGCTAATTTCCTGGAGTAGCAAGAAGCAGAACTGTGTCGCAATCTCAACGGCCGAGTCAGAGTATATCTCTGCAGGCAGTTGTTGCGCACAGTTGCTATGGATAAAGAATCAGTTCGAGGACTACAACATGCAGTTCAAGGATATTCCCTTGTACTGTGACTCCTCCAGCGCAATTGCAATAGCCAACAATCCAGTCTCCCACAGCCGGACAAAGCATATCGAGCTAAGGTACCACTTCATCCGGGAACATGTGGAGCATGGAGACATAGATCTCCAATATGTGCCTACAGATAGGCAAGTTGCAGATATCTTCACAAAGCCGCTGGACGAGACCAAGTTCTCGTTCTTCAAGACAGAGCTTGGGATGCTCAACAAAGAAGACTAAAGAAGGCTGAATGACTAAGAAGCAAGTAATTGCAAAGGGTTAGTCAAAAATCTATTCTTTCTCAACTTTTTCAAAATTCAACTCGAGAAGCATGAGACCTACTCGAGTATCTAAAGACCTACTCGAGTATATGAATGAACCTACTCGAGTATGTGTACTGACCTACTCGAGTATCTAAAGACCTACTCGAGTAAGTTTCTCACCTACTCGAGTATGTCCATATCTACTCGAGTAGTTTTCTCACATACTCGAGTAACTCCAGTCGACCTACTCGAGTAGCTCCTTTACCTACTCGAGTAGCCTCTCTCTCTCTCGTGTCCTGATTCCCAGTTTTTTTAAAAAATTGTTCTATTCGCCAGCCAAGGCTACATGCCGCCTCTTTTTTTAAATTAATTAGCGGAAATTGAAGAGTTATATATATATATGAAATTCTGAAACATCAAACCTACTCGACATCCTTTCTATCTCTCGAGTACCCTGTCTCTTCGCCTACCCTGCCGACTCGCCTCCGCCGAAGTTGCAGAGTTCTCTCTCTAATTTCCTCCAGGCATTCGCTTCCATGGTGACTTCTCACAAGATCGGCGTCGGCTCCGAACTCGTCACCGACGGTATTGCAGAGCTTTCCGACGATTTCCACAACCTCCTCATTCTTCTCGACACCGCCGGCCTCTCCTTCATCCTCCAAGAACCCTGTCGCGTTCTCTCCCCGAAGTTACAGAATTCTTCTCAAATCTCAAGGTTCGACGAAATGGAAAAGTTCTAAAATCTACAGTAAAGGGATTGAAACTCAAGTTCACCAAGACCTCTGTCTCTCAACTTCTCCGTTTACCTATTGTTGATGAAGAAGATGATCTGGATGATGAAGATTCTGACCGAACAGCACTCTTCTGTGGCATTTCTCCTGAAGCTCAATACATTAAGAGGTCCGACATGAATGCTGAAGGAAAATTTCTGGTAGACATCATTGGCAAAATTCTTCTCTGCAAGACACACTCCATCAGAGACATTCCCTCATACTTCTTCGATATAATGCAAGCAATTGTCTGCCGCAAGAAATTTCAATTTGGTATGCTGATTTTGGACAAGATAAAGGACGGCATGAAATCCCCCAACTACGCAAGAATTATATCTCTGCTCCTTCATGAAACAAATTCTGAAGTATTCAACTTCTCAAAAGGGACTCCACTTCACCACATGAAGAAGGTCTCCATCTCTTCAATTCAGAGATGGGATCTCAAGCTCAAGAACTCTGCCCAAGCTGCAAAGGTTTCAGCAATCCCAGTAGTTCCAGCTATAGAGGACAGGACTCCATCTCCCTCTCCTCATCATGTGGCCAGCTCCTCTGGTGCACCAAGTGAGGGGGAGCCTGCTCCATCTAGCCCAGTCAGGCAACCCTCTCCTCAGCCAGAGATTCCATCCCTACCTCATACTCCAAAGAGTCCAGCCACTTCCTCAGATCAAGTACCTCAAGACACTCTTCTGTCCACATCTGCTGCCATAGATGCCATGATTGTAGAGCTTACTGAAGATGTGCTTCCCCCTCCTCCTCTATCTCCTCCAGCTCCAACCACTGAACATCACAAGGACTTGTCTCCAGCACAGTCTCCTGCCCATTCTCCAGCCAGATCTCCAACACCTTCTCCTCCTCCTCCAGCAGATAAGCCAGACACCATTTTTATTTCTGATGAGCCTTCTCCTGAGCCAGCTGAGGCCCCTCTCAGAAACCTTGATTTCTCTATTCCCCATAATACAGAAGAACTGGATGTTGTCATTCATACCACCAGAGCTCTCAGCTCAGTGATCATTGAAGAAATAGCTCCTTGGGTAACTCCTCCTATCCCTACTGCTGCTTCCTCTACTGCTGCTGCTACAGTTTCCTCCTCCTCAGATCTGCTGCAAAGTATTGCCATTCTTCTTCAAGAACAAAGACATCATTTTGACACCTCTCTAAAGGTGGTCACTGATAAGGTAACTGCTCTTGAGACTGAGATGAGCAGAGGTTTTGCTGAAATTCAGCATAACACTGACAAGCTCAAGTACCTGTTCCACTTGGTGGCAAAGCTCTTGACCATACTATCACTAGTATTGGCAATGTCATGGAACAAGGTGTAACCCTGGCCAACAATCAGATTGAGCTAGACAAGAGGACTGAAGCCAACAAGATGAAGATATGTGAAGAGGTTGGCACTTTCAAAGATGACACCATAGAGACAGTATCTGTTGAAATCAGAAAGGGGGAGGGTTTGATAAAAGAACTCAAAGACCAGGTAGAAAAATTTACTGCTTAGAAGACAGTTGAATGGGAAGCTCATGTAAAGACCATTCATGATGATGTGCTTGCCCAAATACAGAGTGTCAAATTTCACACCTATGACACTACTGTCTGGATGCACAATCAGATCTTTCCAGATCTTGCAGTTGACCCAAACCTCATTCCCCATCATCTCAACCCTCTAGCCACAGATGTCACTGCTCCAGTTGTTCCTCTGCAACCCACCTTCTCTCCCAGGCCTGGAGACTCAGTTGCTCCACCAGATACTTATGTTCCAGGCTGGGAAGAAGAACCTGCTGATATATTCCTTCAAGCTCCTCCAGAGATCAGAACCAAGACGAAAAGGAAATATGGTGAAGGTCCCTCTGCCAGCAGGACAACCCCTTCTAAGGCCCCTGAACATGCTGAAGCCTGGTCTCCAACTTCAAAGTCTCTCATTCTGGACACACTCAGGCTAGTCATGGATCACAGTGAGAACAGAAGCCTTCACTACAGTTCCCAGGAATGGGAGTTATATGAGAAATTCATGCTAAAAAGAAGGATCCATAATAGAGAGTTTGGGAGAAATAACCCTGCTGCTCCTCCAAGGCCTCCTAAGTATTTCCCAAAGCCATTCAGCTACCTAAGAAGAAAACAATAGAAGATGGATAAGCAGCAATCTCAAGCCTAAACCTATAAGATGATGAGAGATTGAAATGACAAATTGTATACATGATGGTTTTGGAAACTCACATATATACAATTCTTCAATTCTGTCTAATTATCCTTTTCATTGCCTATTGCTTACCTGCTCATATTTTTTCTACTTAGTCTCTTTTATGTTCATAATTCACCTTAGTGTAAAGGGTTCTGACTTCAATAAATAGGGGGAGATTGTTGGGTATTTCATCCACATGAACCCAGATTTGATGAAGTCACCCTGGAACTAAGATGAATTAAGTTGTATTTGATGCTTGGTTTGAGCTATATGTTTGCAGGAGTTTCACTGGGAAATGTAGGCCAATGTCAGCCCACAGTGGGTCACCAAACACAGGAACTGTGCAATGTAATCCCTCATTGCATATTCCAAGGTGTTGACTCATGTGTGGTCTCTCTATTGGGATACACTTCATATTCAAGCTATTGGACTATGCGAAAGGCATTGGAAGTTTGTTACTCTAGAAGAATCAGTTTTTTCCAACATCAGAAAATTTCTAAGTGTTTTACTCGAGTAGAGCTTTCACCTACTCGAGTAGTCTGGGTATAAGTTACTCGAGTAAAGAAATCTTGTACTCGAGTAGACATAGTCATATACTCGAGTAGCTAAGTCACCTACTCGAGTAGACCAAGTCATATACTCGAGTAGCATGCTTATATACTCGAGTAGATTACTCGTTATACCTGAGTACCATAAGGTTTTTCTCATCTAAATTTCTCTAAGTCATATACTCGAGTAAGTATACTCACATACTCGAGTAGATAGAAACATACTCGAGTAGTTCATTTTACCTACTCGAGTAGTTCATGTGTCACCCGTGTACCTTGCTATTTCCCTACTCCAGAATTTTTGCTAAGTCTTTTACTCGAGTAGAACTTTCACCTACTCGAGTAGATTACTTTCTCTCGAGTAGTTTAGTTCAACTACTCGAGTAGTTTCCAGCAGAGCTCTTCAGAATTTTTCTAAGTATTCCACTCGAGTAGTACTTCTTGTACTCGAGTAGGTTATGTAATATACTCGAGTAGCTCTTCCAGTACTCGAGTAGATCCTCTATATACTCGAGTAGGTCCCTTCACATACTCGACTAGTTCTGTCTGCCTACTCGAGTAGTGGATCTCTATATACTCGAGTAGACTTTTTATTCTTACCCGAGTATGTTTCCCATCATATACTCGAGTAGTTATTCAACTACTCGAGTAGTTATTGACTTACTCGTGTAGTTGGCCAAATCTTTCCGAAATTTTTCTAAGTCATTTTTCTGACGGGATTTTTCAAATCACGCGACATGATTGGTCCACGTGTACATCTTTATGACCGATTATGACCGTTAGTCTCTCCTATATAAGGTCTTATCAGAAAATGACAAACCCTAAGTATTCTCAAAGCTTTCTTGTAATTTCTTTTTCGAGAAATATTCTTCAGCCGCCTCCTCTCTGACTCTCGCGAAATGGAAGCCGCCGCCGCCGCTTTCTTCTCCGGCCAAAGCTTCTACTTTCAGAGGTTTATTCTGAAGAAAAGTTACAGATCGAGATCGACTTCACTGATCATATTTTCTCTCGATTTTTGTAAAAGCGAGTAGATCAAGATCGACGCCGAGAACTTCTTCACCGATTTCTGAAAGTGCTACAAAGTTGAAAAGAAGAAGATCCTGGCCGTTTCCTTCAGATCTGAGTGATTTACTGTTTGTATTCTTGTAAACTCTTTATTAATCTTGTAGGAGAAATCTTCTCCGAGTATAGGAGTTTTTCACTCCGAGTTTGTAGGAAGTGTTATCTTCCTGTGTTTTTCACTCCGAGTTTATGTTCATAATTCACCTTAGTGTAAAGGGTTCTGACTTCAACAAATAGGGGGAGATTGTTGGGTATTTCATCCACATGAACCCAGATTTGATGAAGTCACCCTGGAACTAAGATGAATTAAGTTGTATTTGATGCTTGGTTTGAGCTATATGTTTGCAGGAGTTTCACTGGGAAATGTAGGCCAATGTCAGCCCACAGTGGGTCACCAAACACAGGAACTGTGCAATGTAATCCCTCATTGCATATTCCAAGGTGTTGACTCATGTGTGGTCTCTCTATTGGGATACACTTCATATTCAAGCTATTGGACTATGGGAAAGGCATTGGAAGTTTGTTACTCTAGAAGAATCAGTTTTTTCCAACATCAGAAAATTTCTAAGTGTTTTACTCGAGTAGAGCTTTCACCTACTCGAGTAGTCTGGGTATAAGTTACTCGAGTAAAGGAATCTTGTACTCGAGTAGACATAGTCATATACTCGAGTAGCTAAGTCACCTACTCGAGTAGACCAATTCATATACTCGAGTAGCATGCTTATATACTCGAGTAGATTACTCGTTATACCTGAGTACCATAAGGTTTTTCTCATCTAAATTTCTCTAAGTCATATACTCGAGTAAGTATACTCACATACTCGAGTAGATAGAAACATACTCGAGTAGTTCATTTTACCTACTCGAGTAGTTCATGTGTCACCCGTGTACCTTGCTATTTCCCTACTCCAGAATTTTTGCTAAGTCTTTTACTCGAGTAGAACTTTCACCTACTCGAGTAGATTACTTTCTCTCGAGTAGTTTAGTTCAACTACTCGAGTAGTTTCCAGCAGACCTCTTCAGAATTTTTCTAAGTATTCCACTCGAGTAGTACTTCTTGTACTCGAGTAGGTTATGTAATATACTCGAGTAGCTCTTCCAGTACTCGAGTAGATCCTCTATATACTCGAGTAGGTCCCTTCACATACTCGACTAGTTCTGTCTGCCTACTCGAGTAGTGGATCTCTATATACTCGAGTAGACTTTTTAGTCTTACCCGAGTATGTTTCCCATCATATACTCGAGTAGTTATTCAACTACTCGAGTAGTTATTGACTTACTCGTGTAGTTGGCCAAATCTTTCCGAAATTTTTCTAAGTCATTTTTCTGACGGGATTTTTCAAATCACGCGACATGATTGGTCCACGTGTACATCTTTATGACCGATTATGACCGTTAGTCTCTCCTATATAAGGTCTTATCAGAAAATGACAAACCCTAAGTATTCTCAAAGCTTTCTTGTAATTTCTTTTTCGAGAAATATTCTTCAGCCGCCTCCTCTCTGACTCTCGCGAAACGGAAGCCGCCGCCGCCGCTTTCTTCTCCGGCCAAAGCTTCTACTTTCAGAGGTTTATTCTGAAGAGAAGTTACAGATCGAGATCGACTTCACTGATCATATTTTCTCTCGATTTTTGTAAAAGCGAGTAGATCAAGATCGACGCCGAGAACTTCTTCACCGATTTCTGAAAGTGCTACAAAGTTGAAAAGAAGAAGATCCTGGCCGTTTCCTTCAGATCTGAGTGATTTACTGTTTGTATTCTTGTAAACTCTTTATTAATCTTGTAGGAGAAATCTTCTCCGAGTATAGGAGTTTTTCACTCCGAGTTTGTAGGAAGTGTTATCTTCCGAGGTGTCGATCCGTTTTGTTTGGATCGAGTTTGTAGGAACTTTGTTCCGAGGGTAGGATCGATTTGTGATCCGAGATAGTGGAGTAGCCGAGTCTAGTTGATTGCTAGATCGGTGAGGGAAAGTGGATGTACCCAAGGTTGGGGAACCACTATACATCTTGTGTCGTCTGTGATATTGGTAGATATTTCTGTGCAGTGCTCTAATTAATTTTTATTCCGCAAAAGACGCACAAACCACCTATTCACCCCGCTCTAGGTGATTTAGGTCGACAACAGTTTTCTTTCACCGACCCGAAGGCCGGTCTCCCCCGGCCTACCCGCCGGGCTCGGGGCTGGTCTCGCCGGCCTGAGGGGAAAAGGGGGAGGGGGAGGGCCTGCTGATCCCGCCTCCATACCCAATTGGCCCGGGTGGGTGCCTACCAACCTGCCGCTCTCACACTCCAACTAAGGGGCCGCTAGGGGAGGCCGATTTCTCCTCCCCCTACTAGTAGATTTCCAATCTAGAGCCAAAATTGACAATCGAGAGTTCAAAATACTCAAAAAGCTTAAAAACTAAGCACAAGCACGGCTCATTTAGGGTCCACTCTTCGCAAATACGGGGTTGTACACTGGTGTCTTCCCAGATGTCAACCTAAGATCCACTTGCCCGGGTCCAAGAATTTGAGCCGAAGAGGCATCTCCTAATATCACGCTTCCTCCACTGATGTCCTGAAAGGTAGCAAAGCAAGAACGATCAAAACAAGTATGAACATTTGCTCTGGAATCAAGCCACCAATCTGATGAGCAAGTGCGATGAAGACTAGGAGAATAATCTAACCTGAAGATAGGTTGGTTTGGAGCTTGAATCATATTTGCTTGTGGCTTGGAGCCATGAGATTTGCCTACAACCGGTTCAGTTTTCTTGTAGAAGCAGTTGGTTGACAGGTGGTTGGTGCGGCCGCAAATGAAGCACCATTTCCCTTTACCTAGGTTTTGGTTTGAGGAACTAGGCTTGGATTGATTGGGTTTTTGATGACGAGAACCTTGACGGAAAGGTTTCTTATGGTTCTTTCCTTTGGCTTTAAAGTGATGGCGGGAAGAAGGATTGCCTTGCGATTCAGTGGGATTTACTTTAGGAGCATGGTCTTTGTGAGTTTTAGAATTTTTACTCTTATGTTCTTCCTCTATGCAGATTGCATTTTGGATTTGAACATAAGTAAGGTTGGATTGGTCATGGCTTAGTCTAGTGCTAAAGCCGGACCAGTAGTCGGGAAGAGCATCAATAAGACATGCCACTAAGTAATTTTCAGAAAGGATTGAGCCATCGGCTCGGATCTTGGACAACATCTCATCTAGTTGATGGAGTTGGGGATTGATTGGCTTGGAAGCATCAATCTTGAATTTGTGAAGGTTGGAAACATTGTAGCGTTCTATACCCGCATTGTCAAGGTTATAGCGTGCTTCAAGTGCATACCATAAATCCTTAGTCGTACGATATTGAAGGAAGACATCATAAAGGCTATCAGACAAAGCACTTAGGATTCGATTAAGACAATGATATTCAACATCTAATAGATCTCTATATTGGACACGTCTTACGTAAGTTCTACTGGTGTTTGCAGATGAGGATGAGGATGAAGGTTGAGTCGAAGCAACTGCGTTTGCAGTGTTAGGGATTTCAGTTTCTGTAGAGGGGGCATCGAAGATGGCAGACAAAAGACCTAGGGTATTCAACCAATATTCTACTTGAGCTTGCCAACGACGAAAACCATTTCCAATAAATTTCTCGGGTTTGATCCTGGCAGAATCCTCAGATCTAGAAGCCATTACAGTTTTCTAAAATTTAAAATATAAATAATAAATTGTTGTACAGAAGAAAATGAAAGTGGACAGAATCATTTTGATTAATTTGATTTTCTTTATTTGTTTGAAGTGGAATTAAGAACTTTTTTAGATTGCTGCAGTAATTTTTCTATTTATTTCAGAATAATATATATATATATAGATCTAGAGAATTTTGACCTTTTAAATTAGATCTAAATAGAGAAGGAGAGAAATAAAATTTTATAGTTTAGAATCGAGCCTGGGTAAGGCGTGTGATCACTGCCCTAAAGAAATTGCACCACCCTCCGGCAGGGCTTTCAACCGATGCTCACTCCTCCAAGGTACAACACCCGGCTTGATCCCGAAACTCCGATGTGCTCGGACACCGAAGAAGCACAGAGCACCCCGAACCACCACTTGATGAAGCAAATGTAGAAAAAAAGGAAGAACAAATCAGCGTGTGTATGGCCACCGGTAGAATCAAAAATATATCGCCTCTAAAACGATTCCTGAAAAGGCGGTTTTTCAAATCTCGGTAAATAGTAAGAAAATTAATTCGTCATAAATTTGACGGTTATGAATGCTCACGTTGGAAACGTCAGCGTAATTAAAGCCCGACGAAAAAAGCCGTTGACGAAAAGCGGTCGACGATCGACAAAAAGCTGTCGACGAAAACGCGGTTAACGATCGACGAAAAGCGGTAGACGAAAATGCGGTCGACGAGCGATGAAAAGTGGTCGACGAAACCACCAGCGAAAGCGGTCGAAGATCGACGAAAAGCGGTCGACGAAAACGCGGTCGACGATCGACGAAAAGCGGTCGACGAAACTGCTGGGGAAAGCGGTTGACGATCGACGAAAAGCGGTCGACGAAACGCGGTGCTCGACAAAAAGGCTACTGAGCAACCAAGACAAAACAAATTGGAGCAAAATTAACAATTCAATTATTCCCCGAATCCCGAATCCTGAATCCCGAATACGGTCCGGTCCGGTGCGCGCGCGCGCGCGTGCATGTGTGGTGCATAGTTTCTCCTTATGTTCTTTTGTACATGTAGAAAGGAGGAACTTTACTTATATACACCCCTACATGAAAGGAGGTAGACAAAGTGGGACCAAAGGAATTCATCCTTAGGGAAAGAGGGGTTCCCTCAAAAATTTGGATTCCCTCCACTTTGGTTTTGGAGCTTTTCCCTTTAAATAAGAAACTCAAACACCAAACACCTAAAGGCTCCAATAAAAACGTTTCATATAAGAAATGTTATATATATATATATATATATATATATATATATATATATATATATATATATATATATATATATATATATATATATATATATATATATATATCAAATTTCTAACACTTCCACCCAATAAATTTACAAAATGTTGGTTTGTATTTATTTTCTTCAAGGGCAATTTATTACCTTTTTCATATAATTCGTGTATATATATATATATATATATATATATATATATATATATATATATATATATATATATATATATATATATATATATATATATATATAGTTGATAACAGGAAGGACAGAGTAAAGAAGGACTGTGTACTGATACTTGGCCTTTATGTTATGCAAAACATTGTTTAGTAATCGAAATTTCTTTATAAGCACACATTTGAATCTGCTTGACACAAAGCAGTGGGGTGTAATTCTTTGAGGGCACGTGGCCTGTGAAGGGCTAGTTTGTCATTAACATTGGTTCTTCGATCCAAGGGCGTAATTCTGTGTTCCCAAAAGTGATTAGATCTCACTTGTAGTTGTGTTCAAGTGTTTGTTTAGTTGAAAATAGATGGAACTGAGTTCTCATTCTTGATGCTCATTTGAAAAATGTGTCAAGTTTCAAAATTGAAGGATGTGAAGTTATTATGGTAGTCGGAGCGAAAAGGGGAACCGGTAGGGGAAGATGGCCGGTCAGCTTAGAGAGAGAGAGAGAGAGAGAGAGAGAACTCAACACGGTACTAGCCCGTTCTTAGAATCAATCTTGCATACGAAATCCTAGGCGCACTAACCCATTTATACTACATGTGGTACCAATAACAAGAGTAGCCATAACTGAAATAAACAACAAAACATACATAACATAATAGAAATAAGATAACGACGTCATCGACGTTAAGCCGACTCATCAGTAACGCGGTTGCGACGCGTGTATGTCCGCCAAGGTGGCTCCTCGGGGTACAGTGTTGGGTACATTGGAATATATGTACCTGATTTGAAGAAGTCTCACCCTACTCAATGATATACATCAAGATGTATTTGATGTGCTTTGAGTTTATTTGTGCATGTTAAGTAATTACAGGGAAAGTATAAAAGATTCTAAGTCCATGTGTCGACACATAGAAGAAAAGTGTCGACACTTAAGAAGGCTAGTGTCGACACCCAGAGAAGCTGAGTCGACACTTGGAGTAATTGTGTCGACACCAGAGAGGCAAAGTCGACACCAGAAGCAAAGTGTCGACATATACTGGCAGTGTCGACACACAGTGAAGAATTGTCTAAAGTATCAGTGTCGACACTTAGAAGCAGTGTCGACACCCAGAGGAACTTTGTCGACACTAGAAGGCTGTGTCGATACTCAGCAAATTTCAACAAAGTTCAAGTACAAGTGTCGACACTAGGAGGCTGTGTCGACACTCAGCAAACTTCAACAAAGTTCAAGTACAAGTGTCGACACTAGGAGGATGTGTCGACACTCAGCAAACTTCAACAAAGTTCAAGTACAAGTGTCGACACTAGAAGGCTGTGTCGACACTCAGCAAAGTTCAACACAAGAAGACTTGTGTCGACACAAAAGAGTTGTGTCGACACACAGCATAAATCAACTAAGTA
This sequence comes from Platanthera guangdongensis, assembly GCA_039583875.1. Classification (NCBI taxonomy): domain Eukaryota; kingdom Viridiplantae; phylum Streptophyta; class Magnoliopsida; order Asparagales; family Orchidaceae; genus Platanthera; species Platanthera guangdongensis. The sequence continues at coordinate 206,107,364 of CM077150.1, read as the reverse complement.
TTGAAGAAGAAGTACTTATGTCGACACACTCAATCAGTGTCGACACATTCAACAGAAGGCTTGTGTCGACACACAGAATCAGTGTCGACACACTCTGAAGAAGCTGTGTCGAGAAACAGTTACAACAACACAAGTAGTTGTGTCGACACCAACAAGGCTAGTGTCGACACTTAGTTCACTTGTGTCGACACTTTGTCTATATGTGTCGACACATAAAGACTATCTGTCTCGACACTTTCAGACAGTGATAGAGAATTCAAGAAGTGACTGGATGACTTGAGAGCTGCCATTTCAACCGGTCTACTGCAACTGTCAGAGCCGTCAGAAAGTTGTTAGAAACCGGATCAGTAGGTTACCTTGGAGAAAGTCTATATAAAGACTCTTCTCCTTTGACAGAAGTAATGATTAAAGAATTGATTGATTGAAGCAATCAAGGAAGAAAAAAATAACACAACTAAGAATAAGACCTTCAACAGAAGATCTAAGTAGTAGGAGAGAGAGAGCTCCTTCTAAGAAGACAGCTATTGAACCGGGCTGCTAAGTTAGATTCAGATTGAGATCTGAATCTCAAGACAGCAGTTGATTGAAGATCATCTGCATAGAGATATAACCCTACTGTGTTCTAATTCAAGAAGCTTTGAAGAAAGCCAAGGGAGGTTGATCTCTGCAAAGTTCTTTCAAGAACTCATCAAGAAGCCAGTCAACTCATCTCTCTCAATCAGAGTTGTGGTTATTAATCTTTGTACTCTTTATTTTTTGTAGGATCCTAAGGGATTTGAGTTGTAAGCCTATATTTATAAAGGCTAAGTGGTAGGGCTTTTGTGCCTGAGTGTAGGAGATACATTTCTCTGAGTGTAGGCCTTGTTGAAGGCTGAGTGTAGGCCTTGTTGAAGGCTGAGTGTATATCTTGGTGAAGACTGAGTGGTAGGGCTTTGTGTTTGAGTGGTAAGAGTGGGATCACTCTGAGTTGTAGGAACCTGTTTGGGGTTCTGAGCTGTAAGATCTGTGGATCTGAGAAGTAGTGGAGAAGTTAGGCCGAATCTAGTATACTACTAGATAGGCGAAGGGGGAAAGTGGATGTACCCAGACCTTGGGGAACCACTAAAAATGCTGTGTGTACTCTGTGTGTGATTTATTCTGTGATTGATGTGTTATATGTGCTGAATTGCTGTAGAGAATTGCATAAACAGGTCTAATATTTCAGTGTTTCTGCCTTTAAAGTTAAAAAGATTAAGTGCACCTATTCACCCCCCCCCCCTCTAGGCGTTTAAGCACTAGTTTTTCAAGTGGTATCAGAGGGAGGTTACTCAAAAAGGACATAACAATCTGAGTAAAAGATCCTGTAGGCAGAATCAGAATAATCAAGAATCAAGAAAATGGGTTCAACTGAGAATCACAAAGAGCTAGGATCCATGAAATTGCCAATCTGCAGAAAAGAAATTTTTGACATTTGGAATGAAAGGGTTAGACTCTTTATGGAAGCATCTGACCCAAGAATATACATCACAGTCAAAGAAGGGTCATATGTGCCAATGAAGATCTCCATTCTGGATGCAAATCAGAGAACTCCCAAAGACTTTTCAGAAATGACTAAGGATGAAATTATTCTGGCCACTATGGATAAGAGGGCCCAGAATATTATTGTAAGTGCAATTGATGATGCCACATTTCAGAACCTAATACATTGTAAAACATCAAAAGAAATGTGGGACACACTGATAGTCTATATGGAGGGATCAGAAGAGGTAAGACAAGACAGGAAGTCTTTGTTAAACCAAGAGTATGAAAGCTTCAGACAAGACAGGTCTGATAGCATAACTGAATGCTACAAGAAATTCTATAGGATAGTCAATGAATTGATGTCCTATGGAAGAGAGTTCAGCAATTATGAATTGAATGATAAGTTCTTGAGATCCCTGACTAAGGACTGGGACACCAAGATTTGTGTCATAAGGGAAATGGCCAAATTAGCAGACATTCCTCCTCCAACCTTGTTTGGAAAACTGTTATCTTATGAGATGCAGTTAATGGTTAGAAAGGAGGAAGAAATGAATACAAGAGTTGAGCACAAGGAAAGAGTTGTGGCATTCAAGACTGAAGCCACTAGGAAATATAAAAGCAAGTCTCCATCTCCACCTCAAAAAGTTGCTGAGGCTGAGACAGATGAGTCAGATAGTAAGAATTCAGAAAGCTGTGAGAGTGATGAAGACTTTGCAGCTTTCACTAAACATTTTACGAAGTTTCTGAAGAAGAAGCAGTGGAGGTTCAAGCCATCCACTTCACAGACAAAAGATGACTATTATCAGAACAGGAAGTCATCAAGGAAAGACAGAAGAAAGTCTAAGCCAAGTAAAACTACATCCTCAAAGATAGTATGCTATTGTTGCAATAGACAAGGACATGTAGTAGCTGACTATCCAGAAAAGTGGAAAGAGTCCACTGACAAGAAGAAGACTCAGTTTAAGGGCAAAAAAGAAAGGTCCTTTGTTGCAAAAAGAGACAAAAGTCTGACTGATATGTCATCTTCAGAAACAGATTTAGAAGCTGAAGCTTATATTGGATTGTTTGCTGAACAGGAGGAAGATGAGTTCATACAGTTAATGAACTCAATATATGAGCATGAGGACAATCAGTGCAAGGGACTGATGGCCTTATCAGAAGGAGACAAAATCCAGGATCAGCCTGGACCAAGTCAGGTACAAAATTATTCTTCTAGTTCAAGTTTGAGCGCTGGATCAGAATCAGATACATCAGCATCAAGTGATGTGAGTGAATCTAAATTTGAGGGAGACATTCATCAGTTAATTGATGAATATAGAGTATTGTTGCAGGCTTTGAAGAAAAGCAAACTCTTGGCCAAAACTCAGGCTAAGGAGATTGCTAGTCTTAAAGTGGCTGCAACAGATTTTGACAAGTTATTTGATCAGAAATTAAATGAAATAGCCAGACTGAAGAATATTACAGTTATTCAGATGGGGACTATTACATTTAAAAATGATCAAATTAGAAATCTGGAGATTAGTCTTCAGAAAGAGAGAGAGATTGTTGCAAGTTTTTCTAAACAAAAATCTATTTTACCTTTGATAGATGAATTTGTACATCACAAGGGTAAAACTGGACTGGGGTTTACAAAACCTGCCTGGACAGTAAAGTCCAAATCTAAGGGCAAAGCCCCAGTACTCAACAAGAAGTCTGCTATAGATAAAACAGCCAGAGTTGTACCTAAACAAAGGTACAACAGATTTGAGTGCTGGTGTTGTGGCAAGGTAGGCCACTTTGTCATAGATTGTTGGCATAATTCAAGTGCCAAGGTGAGTAGCAATCTGCCTGCTAGAAAAGCTACAGGTAGTTTTGTTAACAGTCAGACTAACTTGCACCAAAGACCCAAGAATTATTTGGGTTCTAAGGTTAAGTAATCTGTTTTGCAGGTGAGTCCAAGTGGCCATGCCCCAATATGGTACTTGGACAGTGGATGTTCCAGGCACATGACTGGAACTAGGGGATTGCTGAAGGATTATACATCTATCAAAGATGGATCTAATGTTACCTTTGGTAGTTCAGAAAAAGGAATCATCAAAGGCTTTGGTAACATTTCTAGCAACCTAATTACAATTACTCAAGTGGCTTATGTTAAAGGTTTGAAACACAACCTCATTAGTATAAGTCAGCTGAGTGATTTAGGATATGACATCTCATTTGTCAAGGATGGTTGTCATATCAGTAGGTCAAGTGATCAAAGATCATTTTGACAGGATATAGGAAGAGAAATGTCTATTGTCTAGACATTATGTGTGAGAACATTGTTTCTCCTATTTGTCTTGTAGCTGATGAGAAAGTCTCATATTGTGTTAAATGGCACAAGAGGCTGGCTCATCTTAACTATAAGACAATTGGTCAACTCTTTAGTAAAGAGTTAGTGAGGAATGTTCCTCAAGTTAAGTGTATAAAGGATGGGATATGCTCAGCTTGTCAGAAAGGCAAGCAGAACATATCCACCTTTAATAGCATTGAGAACAAAGATGCTGTGAGGTGCCTCTACCTCTTGCATATGAATCTTTTTGGTCCTATGCTAGTTCACAGCCTAGGTAGAAAGGTCTACACATTTGTGGTTGTAGATGATTATTCAAGGTTTTCCTGGGTGTTCTTCCTAAGGCAAAAATCCGAAACTCCTAGTATCTTTTATAGTTTTGTCAAACAAATTCAGAATGAGTTAGACAGTATAATGGTCAAAATAAGAAGTGACCATGGTACTGAATTCTAGTCTGATAGTATGACAAAGCTATGTGAAGAGTTTGGGATATTTCAGGAATTTTCCTCACCAAGAACACCTCAGCAAAATGGTATTGCTGAAAGGAAAAATAGAACCTTGATAGAGGCTGGTAGAACCCTATTAAGTGACACTTCTCTCCCAGAATATTTCTGGGCTGAGGTAGTTAACACTACATGTCATGTAATTAATAGAGCTACTATCACCAAGAGCCACAATAAGACCCCCTATGAGATTGTGAAGGGCAGAAAACCAAATCTATCCTATTTCAGGATCTTTGGTTGTAAATGTTATATACTTAACAATGGTAAGTCTTATTTAACCAAGTTTGCTGTCAAATCCCAAGAGGGGATCTTTGTTGGGTATAGCAACAACAGTAAGGCTTATAGGGTCTACAACTTGACTACTCAAGTTGTAGAAGAGTCTGTTCATGTAGTTTTTGATGAAGCTAGACTCATTAACAATGACTTTCCTAGAAGTGTTTGCAGCTCCACAGGTGTGACTGAGAAGATGGACAAGCTTACTATTGAAGAAGGTTCTACTGCAAGTCAGCAAGTGGATGATAGTGGTTGCTGTCCAGGGGGAGTACAAGATACACCTGATGCTGAAGAAGACCAAGGGGTGTAGCAAGTTGAAGAGACTGAAGGTGTACAGCCTGAAGATAGGCTGCCTCCAGCAAATAGGCATCTAAAGGATCATCCAGCCAATCAAATTATTGGTGATCTCAGACAAGGGGTACAAATAAGGAGCAGGAATCTAAGTTCAGTTCTCTACTCCAGCTTTCTATCCCAAGTAGAGCCAAAGAAATTTGAAGAAGCAATCCTAGACCCTCATTGGATTGAGGTTATGCAAGAGGAGCTGAACCAGTTCAAAAGATGTAAAGTCTGGGAGCTAGTTCCTAAACCAAAAGACCACAATATTATTGGGACTAAGTGGATCTTTAGGAACAAGTTGGATGAACATAGAGTTATTATAAAGAACAAAGCTAGACTTGTTGCAAATGGATATAGGCAGGAAGAAGGTATTGATTTTGATCAGACCTTTGCTCTAGTAGCAAGACTGGAAGCAATAAGGATGTTCCTTGCCTATGCAACATTTCAAGGGTTCAAGGTATACCAAATGGATGTTAAGTCAGCTTTTCTGAATGGAAATCTGAAGGAAGAAGTCTATGTTGAGCAGCCATCAGGTTTTGTTGATTCTACTAAACCTAATTATGTTTATAGACTTAGGAAGGCTTTGTATGGGTTAAAATAAGCCCCTAGGGCTTGGTATGAAATCCTGTCTAGTTTCCTCATTGAGAATAAATTCACAAGGGGGAAAATAGACAAGACTCTATTCCTTAGGGAATCTAGAGGCAAGATTATCTTAGTCCAAATATATGTAGATGACATAATATTTGGGTCTACAGAAAATAGTCTTTGCAGAAAGTTTGCAAAACTTATGCAAGGACAATTTGAAATGAGCAGTATGAGGGAACTTAAGTTCTTCTTGGGTCTCCAAGTTATACAGACTGAGGATGGTTTATCCATATGCAAGTCTAAGTTCACCCTAGAATTGATAAGGAAGTATGGTATGGAATCATTCACTACCATGAAAACTCCTATGGGGTCAATAATGTCTTTATGCAAAGATGATGCAGGGAAACCTGTAGATGAAACTTTGTATAGAGGGATAGTTGGCTCCCTACTATACTTGACTGCAAGTATACCAGATATCATGTATGCTACTTGTGTCTGTGCTAGGTACCAAGCTTGCCCTAAAGAATATCATTTGACAGCAGTCAAAAGAATTTTGAGATATCTTAAGGGCACTCCTTATCTAGGCCTTTGGTACCCTAGGAATGGAGACTTTGTACTGACAGGTTATTCAGATGCAGATTTTGCAGGCTGCAAGGAAGATAGGAAGAGTACAACTGGAACCTGTCATTTTCTAGGTGGAAGGCTGGTGTCATGGAGTAGCAAGAAGCAAACCAGTGTGGCTATCTCCACAGCTGTGTCAGAGTATGTTGCTGCAGGAAGCTGCTGTGCACAACTACTATGGATGCAACACCAGTTAGAAGATTATGGTATTCAAGTAAGTAGAACACCTTTATTTTGTGATTCTACTAGTGTCATTTCTATTGCAAATAATCCTGTCTCTCATAGTAGGACTAAGCACATAGAAATAAAGTACCATTTTCTAAGAGAACATGTAGAAAGAGGAGACATTTCCTTAGAGTATATAAATACAGATAATCAGTTAGCTGATATGTATACTAAGCCCTTAGATGAAACCAAATTCAATAAATTTAAAATTGAATTAGGGATGATAAACTTGGAATAGTTTACAAAAATGGCTAAGTAAAATAATGTCGACACACAGAGTTGTCTGTGTCGACACTTAGGAGTGGTGTCGACATTTCAGAGAAATGGTGTCGACACATCTAGGAAGTCTGTGTCGACACTTCAGAGAATTAGTGTCGACACGTGCAGTGTAGGTGTCGACACATCCAAGGTGGTGTCGACACTTAGGGTTTACACAGAATTAGTCTAGTAGAGTCTCGACTAAGTTTCGAGCTAAGTGGTGTCGACACATATGTAAGTGTCGACACATATATTCTGTCGACTATATTGGTGTCGACACATAGTTGTCGAGACATTAGAAGAAAGTGTCGACACTTTTCAACAGTGTCGACACATTTCAAGTATTTTGACGCGTCTTTTCACCTTCGATTTTAGAAAGGTATAAATAGGTTTTCGCCATTATTTGTCGACACGCTCACCAAAGTTTCGAGACCAAACTTGTGTGTCGACATCTCTCTTCTCTAAATTCAAAATTTCTTCAAACCCTAATGGCGCCCAAGCTAGAGGAGAACATTAATGAAGGATATGAGCTCGTGCGACACGCCTTTGATGATGCGGAACCCGAAATCCAAGGTGTGATAACCCTAATTTCCGAGACTGGACTAGAATATCTTGTATCAGAACCAATCAAGATCTGGAAGAAGGAGGTCCTTGAATTCTTGAGTGCGGCTACTCTTGATGAATCAGAGCTCAAGATTAAGTCCAGAGTCCATGGGACAAAAGTCAAGATCACACAGAAAAGTCGAAGGAAGGTACTTCATCTACCAAGAACAAAAGAGGAAGAAGATGTATCTGCTTTTAAGACTAGAGAGGCATTGAAATGGTGTGGATTAGACTCAAATCTGAAAATTGGATCAGTTTTCAACAGAAAAGGGATGAACATTCAAGGAAAGTTTCTATCTGAAATAGTAGGAAAAGTAATACTGAGCAAGCCTGGTGGGCATGATAGAATATCTGCTCATATGTTCAGTCTGATGACAAGAATAATTTTCCAGCTTACAACTGATTGGTCAGTAGTACTGTTTGATAAGATAAAAGAGAGTATGAAGAAGCCCAATCTGGGTAGAATTCTGAGTCTATACCTAGCTGGAAGTATTCCTGAGGTGATGAAATAAGCTGCTGGATCAAAGATAAACCACATGAGGAGAATGGATGTAAGGATTATCTCTAGGTGGGATAGAGTGTTGACAAAAGAATTTCCAACTCCAGAAAAGTACATACCACGGAAGAAGAAGAAAAAGAAAGCCATTATGGCTTCTGCATCCTCAAGCAGCTCTGAAGAGCAAGTGGTCTTTAGTCCTGATGATGAAGAGACTGGAAATGCTGAACAGTCTCCAGCAAGACAAGAAGATGCACAAAGGCAGGGGGAGCTACCATCAGCTAGCCCAATTCACCTGGATCCACTCCAGGGGGAGCCTCTACTTGTGGATGAGCCAATCCCATTAGAGAGTGAGAGGGCTACCCAAATCATTCTTGAGATAATTACTGAAGTTAATCAATTAGATTTTACCATTGAAGATGAAGTTTTGTCTGAACCATTACTTAATGTTCATCAGCAAACACAAATACAACCTCAACCACAAGATGTTGTCATGGAGGACACATCTGTTGATGATAAAGTGGTTTATGAGATCAGAGATTCTCCAGCCCATTCTCAACAGAAATTTACATTAGAAGAGCTATTCCCTGATCTTATACAGACAGACCTTGAGAGAGAAATAGCTACTATTGAGGGGGAGAAGGCAAATATTGAGGGGGAGCATGTGGAGATTGTAGAGGAACTGCAAGCAAGGAGACTGAGGATCCAAGAGATGCTGAAGGGCTACCAAGAACTGAGAAGGATTCACATCCTAGTTCTAAGGATAGAGTAGACATAGTCAGTACTTCTGCTTCAGAGGATCAAGAGGCTGTTAGAGCTAAGAAAAGGAAGTTCCAGGTCTTCAAGAGAAGAAGCCAGAACTATAAGAAAGCCCTACAGACAATTGCTCCACAGCCAGCCCCATCTACTGATTATAGTTCACTGATGGTGGCTTTGCAGATTAAGCTAGATGAGCAAAGAAAAGGTCTAGAAAATTATACAGATGAAGGGCATAAATCCCTGCAATTTGATCTGGCACAAGACATCAAATCTATAAGATTTGAAATGAATCAAAACAAAAAGGAAATGACTGACTGCTTCCATAAAGGAGGAAATGCAGTAGTCTATTTGGCCACTCATCAAGAAAAGATAAAAACCCAAGTGGATGACATGACAGTGAAACAAGGCTATGTCCTGGAAAACCAGATAAGGATGAATGATAATATCACTACTTCACATAATGCCATTGTAACTGAAATGAAAAATATAAGTACTGCACAGCCTGCAGTACGTGCCAATGCCAAAGAAGATTTTGATAAGAAGTTACAAGAGAGCCTTACTGCTTTTAAGACTGTGCTTGAAGATTCACAGAAGGCTATTACTGAACAGCTTCAGAAGTTTAAACCTTTCTATATGGATGGAGTTAACTATCTGAATAATCAAATAAGATTCCAGAAAGATGATCTTAAGGATCATATAGTTAGAGAAGTCATAAAGGGGGAGAGGGTGTTAGTCAAAGCAGGCTCTGATCATGCCAAATGGATTTCAAATTCCATCAGAGCCACCCTTGGATATCCACCTTTATGTTATGATGACAATGTGGCAGAGTCTGGAATAAATCCTGCATACTTTGGAGGTGAGCAAGCTGAAGTGGCTCAAGTGATATACCCTCCTGCAGATTTTGACATGATACATCAGGAGGAACAGTCTATGTATAGTCCTCCTGAGGGTAATCAGAATATCATTCTTGAGAAAGTTGTTCAGCCTGTGCTAGAGGCAATCTTAAAAGAGCAAGAGGCCTATCTAAAGGAACAAGAGGGCCAATTATCTAAGAAAAGGTTCAGAGAGCAGGCTGAATTAAGGCCAGATTTTGAACAATGGAGCCCCACATCCAGGAATATCATCTTGACTGCTTGGAAGGCTGCTAAGGACAATATCCTGGATAGAGGCAAGTGGTATTCTGACCTGAAGTGGAGAAAACATGAGAATAGGCAAGAGGCCATAGTACAATATAGAAGAAAGGCTAAACTGGGAAAGCTACCTCCTAATGCACAAGAGCCTAGCAAGTATTTCCCTAAGGCTTATCACTATTTTGAAAGGAAGAAGATAAAGGCTGAAGAGCTGAAAAAGAAGGATCTCAAAGAGAAGAAGCCTGCTGCTGCTGATGATATTGAAGCTCCAGTTCAAGCAAAGATTCAATCTGGAAAGGGGATTGTAATCAAGGAACCAGAGCAGCCATAGGATAACATTTTCTTAAGTTTACAAATTGTAATCATTTGCATTAAATTCTATGTAAACTTTTGACTAATGAAAATATTGGAATTTGTAAAAACATTGTGTCATGGTTCAAATCTATTACAGTAATTGTTCTGAGATAATTGTTTATACATGTTCTGTTCATGCATGTTTAAGTATTTTCCCTGTCATATAATACTGTTTTACATCATACTGAAAATTTGTTATGTATGGTGTATATCATTGACTAAGGGTTATGACTTCTCTAAATAGGGGGAGATTGTTGGGTACATTGGAATATATGTACCTGATTTGAAGAAGCCTCACCCTACTCAATGATATACATCAAGATGTATTTGATGTGCTTTGAGTTTATTTGTACAGGTTAAGTAATTGCAGGGAAAGCATAAAAGATTCTAAGTCCATGTGTCGACACCTAGAAGAAAAGTGTCGACACTTAAGAAGGCTAGTGTCGACACCCAGAGAAGCTGGGTCGACACTTGGAGTAAATGTGTCGACACCAGAGAGGAAGAGTCGACACCAGAAGCAAAGTGTCTACATATACAGGCAGTGTCGACACATAGTGAAGAATTGTCTAAAGTATTAGTGTCGACACTTAGAAGCAGTGTCGACACCCAGAGGAACTTTGTCGACATCAAAAGTGTCGACACTAGGAGGCTGTGTCGACACTCAGAAAACTTCAACAAAGTTCAACTACAGGTGTCGACACTAGGAGGCTGTGTCGACACTCAGCAAACTTCAACAAAGTTCAAGTACAAGTGTCTACACTAGGAGGCTGTGTCGACACTCAGCAAACTTCAACAAAGTTCAAGTACAAGTGTCGACACTAGGAGGCTGTGTCGACACTCAGCGAAGTTCAACACAAGAAGACTTGTGTCGACACAAAGGAGTTGTGTCGACACACAGCAGAAATCAACTAAGTATTGAAGAAGAAGTACTTGTGTCGACACACTCAATCAGTGTCGACACATTCAATAGAAGGCTTGTGTCGACACACAGAATCAGTGTCGACACATTCTGAATAAGCTGTGTCGAGAAACAGTTACAACAACACAAGGAGTTGTGTCGACACCAACAAGGCTAGTGTCGACACTTAGTTCACTTGTGTCGACACTTTGTCTATCTGTGTCGACACATAAATACTATCTGTCTCGACACTTTCAGACAGTGACAGAGAATTCAAGAAGTGACCGGATGACTTGACAGCTGCTATTTCAACCGGTCTACTACAACTGTCAGAGCCGTCAGAAAGTTGTTAGAAACCTGATCAGTCGGTTACCTTGGAGAAAGTCTATATAAAGACTCTTCTCCTTTGACAGAAGTAATGATTAAAGAATTGATTGATTGAAGCAATCAAGGAATAAAAAAACAACACAACTAAGAAGAAGACCTTCAACAGAAGATCTAAGTAGTAGGAGAGAGAGAGCTCCTTCTAAGAAGACAGCTATTGAACCAGGCTGCTAAGTTAGATTCAGATTGAGATCTGAATCTCAAGACAGCAGTTGATTGAAGATCACCTGCATAGAGATACAACCCTACTGTGTTCTAATTCAAGAAGCTTTGAAGAAAGCCAAGGGAGGTTGATCGCTGCAAAGTTCTTTTAAGAACTCATCAAGAAGCCAGTCAACTCATCTCTCTCAATCAGAGTTGTGGTTATTAATCTTTGTACTCTTTATTTTCTATAGGATCCTAAGGGATCTGAGTTGTAAGCCTATATTTATAAAGGCTGAGTGGTAGGTCTTTTGTGCCTGAGTGTAGGAGATACATTTCTCTGAGTGTAGGCCTTGTTGAAGGCTGAGTGTAGGCCTTGTTGAAGGCTGAGTGTAGGACTTGGTGAAGACTGAGTGGTAGGGCTTTGTGCCTGAGTGGTAGGAGTGGGATCACTCTGAGTTGTAGGAACCTATTTGGGGTTCTGAGCTGTAAGATCCGTGGATCTGCGAAGTAGTGGAGAAGTTAGGACGAATCTAGTACACTACTAGATAGGCGAAGGGGGAAAGTGGATGTACCCAGACCTTGGGGAACCACTATAAAAGCTGTGTGTACTCTGTGTGTGATTTATTCTGTGATTGCTGTGTTATATGTGCTGAATTGCTGTAGAGAATTGCATAAACAGGTCTAATAATTCAGTTTTTCTGCCTTTAAAGTTAAAAAAGATTAAGTGCACCTATTCACCCCCCCCCCTCTAGGTTCTTAGGCACTAGTTCTTTCATGCAGGTCTGTAACAATGGCTCCATCTGGAAAATTTGTCTTGTCCTCAAGGCAAAAGTCTAGGACAACTCGATGTCGGCGTGGATATGGTCCACGACCGTGTGATCGCCCACGACCCGACGCAGCTGGGAAACATGGAACACTGGGTGCACCCGGCTGCCGGGAGGGAGGGCGATGTTGTTTGCTACCGCAGCAATACGTGCCAGGACTTCAAACGGGCCAAAGAAGTGGGGAGTGAGCTTGGGACACGGGCGGCGGGCCACCGAGAGCTGACAGTACGGGTGGAGCTTGATGAAGACCTTTTCGCCCACCGCATAGCTCAAGTCCCGCCTCTTCCAGTTGGTGAAGGAGGACATCTTGTCCTGGGCCCGGCGAAGATGATGCTTCAGATGCTGCAACACGGTATCAGGGTCCTGCAGAAGGCCGGTGAGGCTGGCTACTGCACACTCTCCAGGAAGGTGACGAGTAAGGGTCGGTGGCGGGTGGCCGCAGACTGTCTCGAACGGCGTGGTGACTTCCTCCTGTTGGTATGCCGTGTTGTATGAATACTCCATACAACAAAGCCATTTCTCCTACGTTCGAGGCCGCTCTCCAATGAAACACCGAAGGTATGTCTCCAAACAACGGTTGAGGACCTCGGAATGTCCGTCCGTCTGAGGGTGGTGGGCGGTACTCATGCGGAGACGTGTCCCCTGAAGGCGAAATAGTGTCGTCCAGAAAGCACTAAAGAATACGGGGTCCCGGTCGCTGACAATGGACCGAGGAAAACCGTGGAGGCGGATGATGCCGGTGATGAAGCTATCAGCGACGGAGGCGGCAGTGTACGGGTGGCGGATGGGGATGAAATGAACATACTTGGACTGTTGGTCCACGACAACCAGAATGCTGTCAAACCGTCCAGAGCGCGGAAGCCGCATGATGAAATCCATCACAATATCCTCCTAGATGCTGTCCGGAATGGGGAGTGGTTGGTGGAGCACCCCCGGAAACATCGTTTCATACTTGGCCTTCTGGCAAGTCAGGTACGCGGTGACATAGGTCTTCACCTGGCGAAACATCTGCGGCCAGTACAACGAAGCGGCCAAGCGACGGTAGGTTTGGAAAGCCCCGGCGTGTCCCCCAGTTGGGGAAGCGCGAAACTCGGCCAGCAGGCGGGGGATGCTTGGAGACGTCGAAGAAATAACGAGGCGGTCCTTATAGAAAAGTCGCCCGCCAATCAGAGAGTAGGGGGCGTGAATCGGCGGCGGCGATCAAGGTCGTACGAATAGCGGCAAGGTGTTGTGAGAGAGCGTTTGCCGCCCGGTTCGTCCTCCCGGGCTGAAACTCAATGGTGAAGTCATAGCCCAATAGTTTGGCCGTCCAAAGTTGTTGTGCCAGAGGAGCAATCTTTTGCTGAAGTAGGTATCGTAAGCTGTGGTGGTTGGTCCGAACCACGAAGGGTCGACCAAGAAGGTATGGCCTCCAATGTTGTGCCTCCAACACCAAGCCTATCAACTCGCACTTGTAGGCCGAATGGCTACGAAGTGTGCTCGAGAACACCCGACTGAAATAGGCTACAAGGCGGCCCTTCTACATGAGGACCACGCCGACGCCATTGCCTGAAGCGTCACATTCCACCTCAAAGGGAAGTCCGAAATCAGGCATGGCCAATACCGGGCCCTGGACCATGGTTGACTTTTGGGCGGCAAAAGCCGCGACCGCCGCGACTGTCTAGTGGAAGGGTCCCTCCTCCGAGGCCGCAACAACTGAGTGAGGGGGCGTGCTAGGCTCCCGTAATACTGAATGAAGCGTCGATAGTAGCCAGTAAAGCCCAGGAAACTGCGGACCTCGCGGAGAGATGTCAGGGTCTGCCAATAGATGACAACCGACACCTTGTCCTTGTTCATCGCCACCCCCGCCGCCGAGATGGTGTGGCCCAAGTAGCTGACTGCCGCGATGCCGAAGGAGTGCTTTTTCTGATTCAGCACCAAGCCGTGGCGCCTTATAGTGGCCAGAGTACTACAGATGTGCTCCAAGTGTGCCTGCCAAGTCGAACTGTACACCAAGATGTCATAAAAAACCCAATACATGCATGCGAAGTACAGCTCGGAAGATGTCATTCATGGTCGCTTGAAACGTCGTCAGTGCGTTGGTGAGACCAAATGGCATGACAAGGAACTCATAGTGGCCGTCATGAGTCCAGAAGACCGTTTTGGGAATGTCCTCGGGGGCAACCCAAATCTGGTGGTAGCCGACGCGTAGGTCCATCTTGGTAAAGAAGGTGCAGCCGTGAAGCTCATCCAGCAGCTCATGGATGACCAGAATGGGGTACTTTCCCGGAATGGTCGCCTTATTCAGTTCACTGTAGTCCACACAGAACCGCCAACTGCCGTACTTCTTCCGAATCAAGAGGATTGGGCTGGAGAAAGGACTCGCACTGGGGCGGATGATGCCGGCCAGGAGCATTTCATGCACCAGTCGTTCGATCTCATCTTTCTGTAGTGGTATGGCCAAACCGAAATGGAGAAAGTGCCATCCTGGAGGAGAATGGAGTGGTCGATGGGGCGAGAGGGAGGTAAGCCAGTGCGTGGAAGTGTGTTAGGAGCTCCTGCAAGGCCGGCGGCTGGTCCGAGGTCGGGCAGGTGTCTGCGGTAATCGGCCATATCCAGGCCGAGAAGTCCACCCCCGACGTGCGTTGTAGGGCCCGGAAGGACACAAGAGAGCAGAGTAGAGTAGCATCCCCCACAAAGCGGCATGGTCGGCCCGCCCGGAGGAAACACATCATCATGGAGACCCAATTGGCATTGACGTTGCTGAGAGTGCGGAGCCAAGCAACCTACAGAATAAAGTCAATTCCGCCCAAACCAAAAGCATAGAAGTCATCCATCACCGTACAGGGGCCCACCGTGAGTAACACGTGCGGGCAACGACCCATCGTCGGTTTTCGTCACCCATCCCCTAAACAAACTGTGAAGTGTGGGGAGGGCAGCAACGCAAGCTGGAGCTGCATGGCTAACTTCTGAAATGAAATTGTGGCTAGCCCCGCTATCAATCATCACCACAATCGGACGCTGCTGAATACACCATGCTAACTTCATGGTATGTTGGACGAATATCCCCCCCCCCACTGAGAAGCAGCGGAGCTCCAGAAGGCAGAGGGACGCGAAGGTGGCCATGACGTCGTCTTGGACAACGTCGTTCTCCTCCAGCTCTAAAGCCTCAAAATTGGCCAAAGTCACCTCGGCCTCCAGTTCGCCCACAATGGCGTGGAATTCCTTGACTGGATAGTCATGGTTGGGCCCGTAGGGTTGGCGGCAACGGAAACACAACCATTTCGCACGAAGATCATTGTAGTCTTGGTTGGATAAACGTAGAGGAAGGCACCTAGCCCGCCGTCCTACTGCTGGAGGACTGCGGGCTGGTGCAGCATTGGCCGCTCGCCATAATGGTCGGGGCGGGTGGGCTGGAGGAATGGCGGTCGGCCGAGCAGGTGGGGGAGGTAGCGGAGCAGCCTGGGAACGGGGACCAAGATACGCCTCCACGAAGCGAGCCATATTCAAGGCTTCTGACACTATCCTCGGGTGGTGGGTGCGGAGGCGTGAGCGAATCCGTGGTACGTGGCCCAGCATGAAGAAGGCAAGGTAGTGGTCCAACGGAAGGCCCGGAATGCAGGTCACCAACGTCACAAACTCATCAATGTATTCCTACAAGGAGGCTGATTGTCGCACTCCTCACAAACGCTCGATAGCGGAGCCGGTGTAGCAGAAGTCGTAACGGCCAATCATTCCTTGCTTCAAATCCGCCCAAGTAAGGTCGGGGTTGGACTGGCGGAGCCAATGAGCCCAATGAAGAGCCAAGCCATCCATTCCGACGAAGGCGTGGGCTACCTTGTCATGCTGAAGAGTGGAGTGTAGGTCGAAATATTGTTCCGCCTTGGCGATCCATCTCATCAGGTTGACGCCGGAGAAGGACGAAATGTCGAGGGAGAGGGCGGGGCGGTTTGCTAGGGCCAGCGGTAGCGGAGCAGCCGGTGGAGGGTTAACCGTCGAGGGTCTCCCTAAGATAGACACCGCCACAGAGGATTCCACAGCTAAGGCGGTGGTTGGCGGTACCAGGGAGTACAAGCGAGTTAGGATGGCGGAAAGGGAGTGGAGAGAGGCGATGGATTGGTCCTATGCGTCGAAGCGACGGGTGATGGCATCGTTGTCCATGGGGTCGGCAGGGTTGTCGCGATGCAGCTGGGTGGAGCGGGTCATGGATGCCCGATGATAGCGAGGGCGATGCAGACAAAGGCGACGCGGACACAGGCGACACGACCACAGGAGGGGTTGTTGCGGGAGAACCGGGCGGTGGATCCTCTTGGTCGACGATGTTAAAATTTGATATTCGCGGAAAATGGGAAACTAGGCGCATGAACACTCAACCAATCCGAGCCCAAATAAACCAGATGCAGAACAGAAGTGCAAGAATCTTGTACTATAATAATCTTTACAAGGCGATACATACATGACGAGACATGATTCGCTGATGTATTCAAAGGAAGAAGAAACAATACAAGGCAAAACCCCAACCGCGCAGACTCAACGAGTAACCGCCCGAACTACTGTTGTACTACGGAGACCGCTAAAACTGACAGGTCGCAAAACTGCAAACCGTGCCGCGCGGACTACCCATTATTCAAATGCAAGAAGAAGCTCTACTTGCCGATCAGCAAGCCGCTTAACCACGAGATCGCCTAGCCGCCTGATCGCACGATCTGCTGCTGTCGAACTGAATGGGCTTCTAGAAGCGGACAACTTATTGAACTGGGAAACTGGTTGCAGAAGATAAGACCGCCTAGTCGCTTCCCGCGACCTGCTGCTTACCGCCTGTTGCGAACTGCAGAGTCTGCACTGTCCCTGACCGAAGTCAGAATCAAGTCCTGGCTTTCCAGCGCAATCCGTATAACCTATACAGCATAACCTGGACAACCTTCAAACCGCGCGGATAGAAAGTCCAATCCGCAGCAACTAGTAGCGAGTAAGCTTACTGTTCATTCATATGTAATTGATGTGATATGAGGTCCTATTTATAGGCACTATGAGAAGTGTGGTCATCACCCAAGCTGATAGGTTAACCGCCCCATCTTGCGGCGATCACCAAGTGTATCCGCAAACCGCGGATACACAACCAGTCTGCCGCTATCTGTAAGATAGCCAGATTGCGAAGTAGCATCACCAAGGCCAGATAGCCAACTCTATCCGCCTTGCCGCCAAAGGCCAAGCTAGTACCAAGACATTCACCCGCAAAAAACTGCAGAAACGCAACATGTCCGCTTATCAGCGGACACAGCCCCAGTCCACACATCGTGCGGACGCAACTCAAGTCCACGCACTTCGAGCCCGCAGCTAAGGCACCAAGCTGACAACTATCGAACTCGGCAGACAAGGAATACAGTCCGCACGCCCAGGCAGACACTGCTCCAGTCCGCACTCACAAAGCTCGCATTCAAACCACAAGGCAACTGCTGCCGAGCTTGGTGGACTGAGAAGTAGTCCGCGCTTAACCGCGCGATCACCCGGACTCAGCAAACCTGGACTTGATTAGTCAGCGCTTACTGGAGGACACTAGCACCAGTTCGACAATCCCGACGAACTCCAGCACCTGTCCGCTCTAACTGGCGAACTTCGCGTCTTCCATTTGCTGTGCCACAAGATCTAAACCAAGGCGCCTACCACGCCAGTCTCCCGAACTCCTGCCCAGCCCGCTTCTTACCGGACTCCGCAGATAGAGACGTTATCTGCCCAGTTACCTTCTGGGAACAAAATGTTGGCTGAACATAAACCGGCCTGGCAGACCGCCATCTCTGTCCCCATAGACCGCGCAAACAGACCGCCCAGGCCGCCAAGGAACAAGCTGACTGAAGTAAATCTGCCGACCTGGCTAACAACCACTCCTGTCCGCATACACCGCGCGGACAGGTCGCCCAGTCCACCACTTTCACTTCACTATTTTCAACACTCCCCATTGAAGTGAGAAGTGGTGAGCAACCCCAACAGTTCCCGTAACCTTGCACCTGGTCCCTCCGATAGCGCCTTCGAGAAGATGTCCGATACATAGTCCTTGTCCCGCATATCCTGGACCATAAGGGATCCCTCCAGCATCTCCTGAAAGGAGCCATGCTTCCCTCCATCTTATTCTTTAGCTTCGACCTCCACTTGCACGCCACAGGAATAACACAAACGAACTTGGGTACAAGGTTCCAAGCCTCGTCGCCTTTGAGGGTAGTCACCTTCTCAACCTTGGCGTCGTACACCTCCTTGACTCCAGTGGTTTCATGACAGCTAGAAGACACTCGCTCGATCTGAGGGCCTGTACGAAAACATGAGACCAAGCTCACCGAGTTTCCTCCGCTATATCAAGCTGGTGGGTTGGTGATCCCCTTTGATCTCCGAAGACCCTGATCATTTCTAACCACCTCCGCTGCTCCTTCTGAACCAGCTCCGTTCCCGGGCAAACCCAAAACAATCTCACCTTTCTTCCTAAACAAGAAGCCACCGCACTGGAACCAGAAGCACCTGGAGCAACGCTCCCCTGCTCCCTGAACCAGAAGCCTCTACTATTGAACTAGAACCTCCTGGAACATCACTCCTCCTGCTTCCCGAACTAGAAGCCTCTACCTCGAAGCTAGAACAACCTGGAGCTCCTGGTGATACAGGCAACTCCATCTAAACCTTAGCAGTTGCCTCCTCCTGCCCACTATCTGACCTGCTCTCCTGTAGCTCCACATATGATCTACCCCAATACGACGTTAGTTCATCGAAGACAATGTCTCTCGACACAATGAACCTCTTTGTCGCAGGATCCATACACCTCCATCTCCTCTTCTGCTCATCATACCCAACGAAGACTAGTTTCGTCTTGAGAGCACCCAGAGAGTGTACATAAGAGGTAGAACCAAACACCCGAAGGTGTTTCATGCTGGGCTTCACCTTGAATATCAGCTCATATGGAGTATTTAAGTTGATCGGACTTAAAGACATCTGATTGATGACATGTGCCGCGCAGGCCATTCCTTCCGCCCAAAATGCCTTATGAATACCTTTGCACCGAAGCCAACACTTGAAGGTCTCCGTTAAGAGAAGGATCTTCTGATCTGCAACACCACTTTGTTGTTGAGTATGTTCACGATAGAGCTCCCTTCGGATCCCATACTTCCTGCAAAAGTTAGAGAACACGGTTGAGCCGAACTCACCTCTGTTGCCCGTTCTCAACTTCTTGATCTGCAGGCCCAGCTATCCATCCACATACTTTTTGAACTTCACAAACAAACAGAATATGTTCGACTTCTCCTTCATGAAATATACCCAAGTATACCTCGTATAGTAATCAACCAATATCAATATATACCTGCTGCCTCAAAGACTGGAGGTAACGGTCGGCCCCAGCAGTTCACCATGGATAACCTCCAATGGCGCTTTACAACTCGTCAGCGACTTATCAAACATAAAGAGATAAGCTTCTCCATGTTGACATCCCGCGAAAACACAACCATCCCTGAAGGAAGACAACATAGGCAAGCCTCTCACAAGGCTCCTTACCGTCATTGCTTTCGGCTTGTCCATCCCCACATGCCCCAGTCTTTCATGCCAGATAGCTGCACTATCATTGACCTTCATCCGATCAGCATCAAAACTTGTTGTCAACCCAACCAAGTTTTTCCCCTTACTCCCATCATGAGTAACGTTCACCGACTGAAGGATAACCTTACAATCATTCCTGAAGTGGCCAGGCTGCTTGTATTTATAGCACCTTGATCCTTCCTTTCTCTTCGAATCACGCTTAGAAGACACACTCCACTCTTACCGATCTGAAGTAGAAGATCATCCTCAGCAAACAACTTCAACTCCTTGCTGAACAACCCATCGAGGGAAGTCCACATCTTTGCAGCTGACCGACATCCGCCGATGTGGTCCAAGAGCTCCGATGAGATCAACTTTTTGAGAATAACCTCCGCTTTCGTGTTTGTCTTCTTTCAGGCTCTCACCGCTTCAACATTGTCAGAACCAGCAGTAACCTCTTGCCTCTGCAAACCACCTCTCAAAGGTCATCGCAAAGAAAATAGCTTTCCATACATGACTTCCACTTATCAAAGTTAGTCCATGTACGAAGCTCCATTCCAAGATCTCTTGCCAAAAATCACCTTCAATTGCACTTAACCTTGGTTCACCTAGACTCACAGAAGCAATAAAGCAAACTGTGGGTTGATCCACTGCTCAAGCCTCTGTTCCCTCTAATACCATGTTAAAATTTGATATTCGCGGAAAACCGAAAATCAGGCGCAGGAACACTCAACCAATCTGAGCTCAAATAATCAGATGTAAAATAGAAGAGCAAAAATCTTGTACTATAATAATCTTTACAAGGCGAGACATACATGACGAGACATGATTCGCCGATGTATCCAAAGGAAGTAGAAATAATACAAGGCAAAACCCAAACGGCACGGACTCAAGGAGTAACCGCTAGAAGTACTGCTGAACTACGGAGTCTGCTGAAACCTGCAGGTCGCCAAACCGCAAACCACGCCGCGCGGACTACCCGTTATTCCAATGCAAGAAGAAGCACTACTCGCCGATCAACAATCCGCCTAACCGTGAGGTCGCCTAGCCGTCTGATCGCATGATCTGCTGCTGCCGAACTGAACAGGCCGCCAGAAGAGGGCAGCTTATTGAATTAGGAAACTAGTTACAGAAGAGAAGACCATCTAGTCGCTACCCGCAACCTGCTGCTTACCGCTATTGCTAACCGCAGAGTCCGCACTGTCCCTGACCGAAGTCAGAACCAAGTCCTGGCTTTCCAGCGCTATCCGCACAACCTGCACAACACAACCCGGTCAACCTTCAAACTGTGCGGATAGAAAGTTCAGTCCGCATCAACTAGTAGAGAGTAAACTTACTGTTCATTCGCATGTAATTGATGTGATAGGGGGTCCTATTTATAGGCACGATGAGAAGTGTGGTCACAGCCCAAGCTGATAGGATAATCACCCCATCTCGTGGTGAGCAGCACGTGTATCCGCAAGCCGCGTATACATATCCAGTCCGCCGCGACCTGCAAGATAGCCAGATTTCCAAGTAGCATCACCAAGGCCGGATAGCCAACTCTATCCGCCTTGCCACCAAAGGCCAAGCCAGAACCAAGACAGCCACCCGCAGAAAACTGCGGAAACACAACCTGTCTACATATCTGCGGACACGGCCCCAGTCTGCACGCCCTGCAGACACAACTCCAATCCGCGCACTCCGAGCGCGCAGCCAAGGCACCAAGATGACAACTGCCGGACTCGGAGGACAAGGAATACAGTCCGCACGCCCAAGCGGAGACTGCTCCAGTCCGTACTCACCAAGCGAGCAATCAAACCACAAGGCAACTGCTGCCGAGCATGGCAGATTGAGAAGTAGTCCGTGCTTAACCGCGCGATCACCCGGACTGAGCAAACCTAGACTTGGTTCAGAACCAACCAAGTCCACAGCCACCGGCCACAAGGGCTAGTCCGCGCTTACTGGCGTACACTGGTACCAGTCCGCCAATCCAAGCGTACTCCAGCACCTGTCCGCTCTAACTGGCGAACTCCGCGGCTTCCACTTGCCGTGCCACAAGTGCTAGACCAAGGCGCCTCCCACGTTGGTCTTCCGAGCTCCTGTCCAGTCCGCTTCTTGCCGGACTCCGCGGATAGAGACACTATCCGCCCGATTACCTTCTACGAACAAACTGCTGACTGAGCATAAACCGTCCTGGCAGTCTACCACGTCTGTCCGCATAGACCGCGTGAGCAGACCGCCCATGCCGCCAATGAACAAGCCGACTGAAGTAAATCTGCCGAACTGGCTAACCACCAGTCATGTCCGCATAGACAGCGCGGACAGGTCGCCCAGTCCACCACGGGCGATCTATTTGGTCAGGATTGGCGGTCAGGCAGGGCTTCTCCGGGTTCCGCAGGCGATCGTTGGTCGATGATGCCGACACAGGAGACACGTGCGAGGCGGGCGACACGGGTTCCGGGTCGACGATGCCGACGCAGGGCTTCTCCGGGTTGACGATTCGGGCTTCTCCGGCAGTGTTGTTGCGGGCGGATCTGCAGTTCAGACCAAGTATTAGGGTAGTGGGTGAGAGAGGGGGAAACCGGTAGGGGAAGGAGGCCGGTCCGCTTAGAGAGATGGAGAGAGAGAGAGAGAGAGAGAACTCAACACGGGAGCAGCCCGTTCTTAGAATCAATCTTGCATAGCAAACCCTAGGCACACTAACCCAATTATATTACATGGAGTGTCAATAACAAGAGTAGTCAAAACTGAAATAAACAACAAAACATAATAACAATAAGATAACGGCGCTATCGGCGCTAAGCCGACTCATCAGTAACGTGGTTGCGACACATGTATGTACGCCAAGGTGGCTCCTCGGGGTGGAGGTATGTAACAGAAGTCATCTTAAAATTTAGTTAATTCCTTTATATGAATGAATTAATTACCGTTTAGTACTTACTGCAGGTTTTCTATCAACTGTTTATAGTATACATCACTGCAGGTTTTCTATCAACTGTTTGCAGGTGTTCCCTCCGATTATTATGTGGACCGGACATTTCTTTAAATCACAATGAGGTATGTGATACTTTTATATACATTCTTTTTCATGGGTTCTGCTGTCATTGATGTATATTTTTAGATAGAAATTAGTTTTGTGATATAAAATTAACACGGTGACTTTTAGAATAAAAAGGCATCACAAAACTTTCATGACTGTAAGGATGATTATGGTCATTGCTGCATTCTCAGTAGAAAAGCCTTTTCCAAGGGTAAATATTTGGTAGATGTGGCACTGTATTGATGCTATTTTACCTCATCTGCCCATCCTGTTCAGGTTGCAAGTTTCTTGATCCATTTTTAATCCAAACTTGTTGTCGAATGGATTTAGCTTCCAACACAGATGTTTGTTTCTTCATGTAGTTATTCATTACCATATTAAAAGCCATCCTGATTTCATACATGATTTAACATACATTATTCATGAGTATGGAATGATGCCTCAGTGCAACACATCAGAAATTTATTCTAGTTATTTATTATAACTTATGCAACCTTATTGATCCGACCATTTTAAGAAATATAGATCATGCATTCCTTAGACCCCACTTGAAAGAGAGGTGGGAGTGTGACGGCGTTCATGAATAAAATTATGAAAGACGTGGTTAGCGTTGTGGTGATTGCCGTCACGAATGCTATTTTCCCCAAATCACATTTTAGGCCAAAAAGACACCACAAATCTATAGTAGTTGTTAAGCTTTATCCGTCATGAACATCTACATCTCAAAAAGTGAAATTTCGGCCAAAAAGGCCTGCCGAAGTAGTTCAAGACGCAACTAATCCCCACCATTGTGTTTACTACTGCACTTTCACACCTCCACAACTCAAGCGCCACAATTGTCCCAAATAGAGTTTTATTTTCGGACCAATGGGCAATGCACTTTTGTTGCAAGAAAGTATTTAATGGCTGACAACTTGTGTTGATCAAATGCTTTGGTTTAATACACGACTTATTTTGTCAGAATTGTGTGACATTTTGAAATCTAGGCTAATCCTTTAGTAACATAAAATTAGAAATTGACTTTATTGATTTTCCATATGTTAATTTATGCTGGGCTACATGCACAATTTATTCTTTGTGCACAAAATTTAAAATTGATGCCCTTACATTTCTTAGCACCAATTTTATAAACAGTGTTTTTGGGATGCCTACGGTGATTACACATCTAGTTCCCTATGTTTGAAGTGAAGTCAAACTTCAGTTTGATTAAATCTTTCTCACAGGCACTCAGACACATGATTTAGAGTTAATGACGTTAAATATGATGGAAGCTTACTAATTGTTGAGAACAAAATCTTGTCTTGGGCCCCCAAAAGATTTTTACATATTAACTCAGAGAGGTATGCAAATGAGCTGCTTGCAGACTATACTCGGGTAAATTTTGAATCGGGAACTTGGCAGCATCATGGCTAACCATTTTAATGGTCTAAATTTCAAACTTAGTCATATAAAAAATGTAACAATTCAACACAAAGTCAGTTTATTTCTCATCACAGACAACTTGCAAGTACAAATGAAGATATT
This sequence comes from Platanthera guangdongensis, assembly GCA_039583875.1. Lineage (NCBI taxonomy): Eukaryota > Viridiplantae > Streptophyta > Magnoliopsida > Asparagales > Orchidaceae > Platanthera > Platanthera guangdongensis. Next base: position 206,083,087 of record CM077150.1, on the reverse strand, counting down.
GATGATCATACAAGAATTTTAAATACCTTATGTGAACTTCTATTTGTCTTTAAAGCTTGTAATTTAGTACTATTATATTTTGGTTGCCCAACTTTTAACATATGAAAGGACAACAATGATTAAAGTTGATTTTTTATATAATTTTATTAGGTTTATCATTAACAAATTTGTTTTGGGGATAAATATTCAAATATTCTAGGTTGCAGATATATAAGAAAGGTTTGCTGATAACCCAATATGAGTTGCAGTTAACATTCTCTTTTTGAATTGTTTTGTCTGGTAGTTAGCTTTCACGAATTTGAGAACTTGAGTTTATTGAGTGGTCCATATTGCATCATTTTAGTTTTCTTATATGGCAACTGCAGGTTTTAATGGCCAATCATGCTTTCTCCCATCAGGTGGGTGTAGAATACTGACATCATCGGTGGTCCATATCTTAGGCTAATAGCTAGATTGGGAACCAGGGGTGTGCTCGACAGCTTTGTCCTATCCGGTTGGCTTCATCCATTTTATTTATTTATTATTATATGAATAAGTATCAGGGATTTGTGGACACACAAGGTTGGATAAAATTCGGAATGGAAGTATCAGGGATAAGACCAGAATAACACCAATTTCAGAGAAGATGCTAGAAGCTCGTTAAGATGATTTGGACACGTACAAAGGAGACCTAGATGTTGAATACTGGCATCATCCGTCGTTCTTGTTTTAAATTTATTGTTTATGCTGGTGGATGTGGGGAGAAGAAATTTAAATTTCTTCTCTATTTATTTATAAAAAATAAATATTTTATTATTTTAAATATTTATTAGCCACGGTTTGAAATAACTGGTAGATACTCTCGGAATGAAAGATGCTATATAATTCACAATAGCAAACTCCTTAGTATGGCATTGTCCTATTGCTATTGAAAAATAATAGTTTAAAGTTGCCTTACATTGCTATTCATTGAAAAGTGAACCTAAAGTTGTCTTCTGTTGTAGCTCATTAGCTAATATTTACGCCAATTATTTCTGAATTTTCTATAAAATTTTCATCTCCACAGAAAACTATTATATTCTATCAAAATTAAGAGATGGAGAGAGCTTCTGAAGTAGATATTGGTTTTGAACTCCTGCTATTAAATCACAATGAGGCATGTCATAATTTTATATACATTCTTTTTCATGGGTTCTGCTGTCTAGTGATGTATATTTTTTGATAGAAATTAGTTTTGTGATATAAAATTAGCACAGTGACTTTTAGAATAAAAATACATCACAAAACTATCATGACTGTAAGTTTAGGATGATTATGGTCATTGCTGGGTGCTGCAATCTCAGATGAAAGGCCTTTTCAAAGGATAATTACTTGGTAAATGAGGCACTGCATCGATGTTATTTTACCTCATCTGCCAAACATGTTAAAGTAGCAAGCTCCTTGATCCATTTCTAATCCAAACTTGTTGTCGAATGGAATTAGCTTCCAACACACATGTTGTTTCTTCATATACTTATTTATTACCACATTACAAGCTACCCTGATATCATAAATGATTTAACATACATTATTCATGAGTATGGAATGATGCCGCAATGCATCTCATTAGAACTTTATTCTAGTTATCTATTATAATTTATGCAACCTTACTGATCGGACCATTTTAAGAAATATAGATCATGCATTCCTTTGACCCGCTTCAAAGTGAGGTGGGAGAGGGGCAGCGGTTATGAATAAAATTATGAAAGACGTAGCTAGCGTTGGGGTGAGTGTCGTCACGAATGCTATTTTCCCCAAATCACATTTTAGGCCAAAAGACCACATCTCAAAATTGAAATTTGGGCCAAAGTCCTGCCCAAGTAGTTTAAGCCGCGGGTAATCCCCACCACTGCGTTTACTACCGCACTCACACCTCCACAGGTCAATGGCCACAATTGTCCCAAACAGAGCCTTAATTTCTGACCATAGAAAATTGAGTTTACCATTAAATATTTCTTACGTGATACACAATTGTCAATCCCTACCATTGCTTTTGTTGCAAGAAAGTATTTAACGCCTGACAGCTTGTGCTGATCAAATGCTTTGGTTTAATACACGACTTATTTTGTCAGAATTGTGTGACATTTTGAAATCTAGCTAATCCTTTAGCAACATAAATTTTGAAAATGACTATTTTTTTCCATATGTTAATTTGTGCTGGGCTATAATGGCTACATGCACAATTTATTCTTTATGCGCAAAATTTAAACTTAATGCCCTTGCATTTCCTAGCACCAATTTTATGAACATTGTTCATGTATTTTGGAATGCCTGCAGTGTTGAAATTCTCAAAAGTTGATCAACCGATAGTTCTGGTACCAAGCAAAAACTTCCAGAGCTATCAAGTTGACCACTTGATCAAGCGGAAAACGGGAATCAGGCGCAAAAACACTCTAACCATAAACTGAGCTAAGTAATCAGAAACAACAGAGAACAACCACAGATCTTGTATTATCAACTATCAACTTTACAAGACTAGATATATATGACGAGACATGATTTCGCCAAGTAAAATAGAGAAGCATACAAACAAACAAGACTCTTCAAGCCGGGTGGATGATGAGTCCAAATATTACACTAATTTTTGGACTCATCTGTGCCAGTTTTATCGTCTTAGCACTGCACTTGAGAGCTATAACTACTTATATTTGCTTACTTTCCTATTTCATGATTAAGTGCACTTTAGGCCCGTTTTCTGTGTGCTTTAGATGTTTTTGTATTTCCGTTTGTTTTATTTGTTCTCTCGCCGTGTCTTGAGAATGTGGTGTGCACTTTTGGTGGCCTATCTGCCTCTTCTGCTGGTGCATGGGTCGTGTGCGTGCTCTGGAACCGCTCGGGAGACCCCGACGATACAAGAACACTGCACACGATCACTGGACTCACTGCGCACGACCACTGGTCGCGCGCTACTGATCGTGCGCATTACATTCTCCTTTTCCCCAGTTCATTCTTAGCCAATCGCACGATCAATGGATTCAATGCGCACGACCACCGGTCGTGCGCCACTGATCGTGCGCATATCTGCTGATGTTTCTGCCCAAGTTGCAGGTTTAATTGGAAATTACGCACGATCATCGACCGACAGTGCGCACGATCACTGGTCGTGCGCCACTGATCGTGCGCTCTGCTTATTCTGCCAACGTATTTAAGGGCCTGCTCTGCGATTTAGGGCAACACTGGTCATTTCTGCGATCGGAGAGTGCACGGGAAATGCTGCTCTACTTCCCCAGCTGCTCCATCCACCTCCACCTTCATCGGGAGTCCGTAGCCGGTGATTCGAAGCTTTCCAAACCCTCTGGTGAAGCTCCCGGCCATTGATGACCTCAACTCCAAGCTTTCCACCGGAGTTGGAGAAGAAGACGACCTTGAGAACAGACTCAAAGGCCTTCGAGGTGACAGCTCGTTGGTACCGGAAGCCTCCTCGGACTAAGCCCGGAAGCGGATTGACCACTCGCTATTTCGGCCACGACCTGCGGTGGACCTTCACCCTCAAGTGGTTTACTCCTCTTCCCCTTCCTCTGTTGTATGGAATGATTTGATATTGTAATGAACTACATTTTCTACTCTATATCTAAGTGGATGTTTGTAGTTTTCATTTGCTTTTGAGTTGTATGTTGTGAATGCGCCTCGCCCACTCCACATCCACTCCATAACCTTGTTTCACCCGATTACACTCCGCACAAGAATACTTCCATCCATTAGCTTTCCGTCCACTCGCCCAACTGAAGTTCGGCATTGCAGCCGATACACTCACCTCACCTTGCGAAGCGGTTCCTTCAACCCGCATAGCCTTAATTAGTTTATTAGATCAAGAAACCACAATCTCACAAGCCCCTTTTTAATCTTTTCTAAGTATAACCCTCATAACGATATTTTCTGAACTGTCGTCGCTCTATGCTAATTGCATTCCTCAAGAGACCGACACTCGGGGATTTATTCCGAAATTTTATTACTTGTGCGACCGGTGCGCTTGTTGATTTCCACGTATCAAGTTTTTGGCGCCGTTGCCGGGGAATGCAACTATAGAGCGACTCAGGATGACTGAAAATTTCGTTATAAGAGTTATTTGTGTCGCTAAAAGTAGTTTTTAGGAGTTGTTTTGTTTTATTTTGTTTTGATCCCTTTTCTCTTGTGCTGTTATTCCGTCAGTTGGAATTGTTAGTTTTATTCTCAGAATCTATGCAAAGTAGTTGTATCCTTTATATTTGAAATCTCCGCAATATGGGCCAATTTCAATATTCGTTGCCGTCATTGTGGAGACATCTCTCATGCTAGTGATAGATGCCCTCAGAAGTATAGTAGCCAGGAAATTCAGGAGTCTACATATCGTAGACATAAGCCTGTTAGCTACCGACCAGCAGAGCCATTGCCACACTACTTCTATTCGGCTTCAGCACCTGTTGCACCGCTGAAGCCGGCTAAGCAGTGCCTTTTTTGTCGAATCTGGGATCATGCATTGAAGGATTGCGCCGCTTACCTAGCTGAGCTAGAACTGGATGACGAGCCGTATCTTCGGATTTTCTCCACTTCAACCTTGGGAAGCACCCCTTCTGTATCGGGTTGTGCACCATTGCCATCTCTATGTTATGGAGAAGGCATCCCAGGTATGTGCACAGATACATGTGTTTATCCCCATTCCGACACGGATATTTATACTCTTGAAGTGCATACATCACCTAGCATAGAGTCTATTAGTTGCGAAGAGCCAGCGCTCGACGTCCTACCGAGCTCTGTGCCTTAACCTTCTTCTTTGCATAGCATTCTTTCTTTTTCTGACAGTGCTGTTGAGGTTGATTCGTAGGTGGAAATTAGCATTTCCAGCGTTCTGTTAGATCCAATCGAGGAGGACGACTCCGTGGCCGAGGTTGCGATCTCTACCCCTTGTGAGGATGCCCGATGTGCGGACGAGGCAGATGCAGCTCTAGAACATTCTTGCATCAGCCTAGACAGTTGTGTAGAAGTACCCATAATTCCATCGAAGAGGGATGACTCTGGGACCATCCCCAATATTGAGGTTCCTTTATGTTATTCTTCTAGTTTATTTCTAGACCCCTCTCTCGTGTCTACTTCCCTGTAGGACCACATCGTGGAACCGGTCCAATCAGTGCAAGGGCCTGTAATGCGGCCTAGGACTTATAGTGACCAGATGCAGGTGGAGTTAAAGCCGACGAGCTTCCCAAGTTACTTTTTTTCCATGCATGACGCACACGACAGGTATACGTATACAGGTATTGGGGCTTCGGTTCTGTCTCCGTTCCGGTACCCGCTACCGAAATGCGAATATGAACCACTGCCTGAGCATTTCAAGTTTCATACGCCAATCAGTTAGGAAATGCTTAGATTTTGAATAAGTCTTGTTGGGAGACAATAAACCCAACAGTTATCTAGGGTAGTGTTTATTTTATTTTAAATATATGTATGTATTTTTTGTCTCTATTTTAGGATTGTTGTTAAATTTATCTGTCGAAAGGGTGTGGTAGCCCAGCTGCGTGATGAGCTCTCTGTTGCACCACGTGGTCAGCAGTGCGAAATTGACTGAAAAAAAACGGGCGTGCGGAAAATTTCATTGCACACGACCACTCGTCGTGCGCACTGCTTATCATCGCACGACCACTGGTCGTGCGCCGGCCCAGTTTATTTAAATTTCAGTCGGTCGTCCACTGTGCGTGCGTCCTAATCTCTCGCTTGGTCCGCTGCACGCGCATTGTTTGTCGCTCCTCCCGTTCCGATTCCTCTACAGTGATCCGACCCTTTCTCCTCTGGTAGGCTCCCGCAATCTCAGATCTATCTTCCTCCTTGTGCTGTAATGGAGCCTGGACGCCTCCAAGTGGTAAAGGCCTACCAACGCTCCGGTCATGCTTCGGCAACCCCTGCTCAGATCTTGGGGAGAATGGGAACCTTCTCGAAGGCAAAGCATACTCAGCGCTACAATTCCTTGAAGGACAAGCCATTCCTCTCTTAGCGGCTTGTTGACTGGAACGAGTTGCGTTCAATTGGGGATGATAGTGCGTTGGCGGAGGTCGTGCTCATCCTCTACTCCTTCGATTTTTGGAGCAAGTTGTTCGAGTGTGACGAGCTTGGATACCGGGAACTGATGTTGGAGTTTCCTTCCACATTCGATTGGGAGACAACGGCGGACAACCGCTATTTTCCCACTTGTTCATTCCCGATGATGGGAAACGTCTTCACTGTCACATTGCTGGAGCTTGTCATTCATGCCGGCGTCTATACTGAGGCGGAGGCATCCCAGATTAACTTCCCCCAGTTATGCATTGATTTTCTAGAGGGTGTAACTCCGCTTGCCGCTTGGCGTTCTCTGACCGGAGGGAACGAGGAGTACATCGCCCGCCGTGCCAAATCGACGAAGATTGTCTCCCCCGCTCTAAGGTATTTGCAGTATTTGCTTAGTCACTCACTCACCGCAAGGGCCCTGAGCAAGAATGTGGTGGGGTGGCAGGATTTGATTTCCCTATTTAGTATGCAGTAGAAGTACCCCATCCATCTGGGGTACATACTGGCCTATTTCTTCCACCACGAAGCCACTTATGGCCTCGCGGGCGCGATCGGGGGTGCTACTACATTACCCGCATCGCTACAAGTTTGGGAGTTTGGAGCCAGCTACCTCCGATGGTGCAGGTCACTACCCCTTCCATGATCTCCAGGGCCAACCTGGTGAGTTGTCATTTGTTGCGAGTGGTTGGGAGAAAAGTTAACCAGAAGTTTGTCGTAAGCATGCCTGGTGATGCGCCTGAGGGTAGAGATGAGGGGGAAGATGAAGGAGAGCCAGGTGAATCTTCCGCTATGGGTAGGCGGAGTGCGGGAGTGCCACTGTATCAGAGTCAACAACAACTGAGGCCTCCAATAAAGCATGAGGGGCAATCTAGCCGCCAGTTCAGCCCAACTCAGGAGCGGGGCATCCCATATTTGTCTGAGCTCCTTACTGATCTAGAAGCTTCATAATTTTGGATGCAGGACTTTATTTATCAACAAGCGGTGATAGGGGGGTTGGACATTCGACCACCACCTACTCGTGTCGCTCCATCGGCGCCTGCTCCTCGTCCGTCTCCCATCGAGATTCACGACAGCGATAGTGAGAGGGAGTGAGTGGAGTTCACCATGGAGCTAGTCTACCACGCCTTCTGTTCTTATTTTCCGTTCTTTATTAAATTGGAGAAATTTTCGTACTTTATTTAGCAGGGTTAGACATGAGACAATTATATTTTTGTGGGTGCCCATCTGGGTGCCGAATGTTTTTTTATATATACTATATGATCTGCTAATACAGTATTTGGTCCACCTTAAGGACGGTAAATAAAAGTGGTTTTCGGGAGACAACCCATGTTGGACCATTTGGTCATGTGCTGTGTTTTGAGCTCTTTTTCTATATATATATATACAAGCAGTCGTGCACGGGAGACCCCGTGCAGGCAACATTTGTCGTGGGTACGACATTTGTCGAGGGGGCGACATTTGTCGTGGGGGAGACATTTGTCGTGGGTGCGACATTTGTCGTGGGGGGAGACATTCGTCGTGGGTGCAAAATTCATCGTGGGTGCGACATTTGTCGAGGAGGCGACATTGGTCGTGAGGGTGACATTGGTCGTGGGGTCGGGTGAAGCGACATTGGTCGTGCGGGCGACATTGGTCGTGGGAGGCAATATTGATCGTGGACGACTACATTGGTCGTGGGCGGCGACATTGGTCGGGGGCTGCGACATTAGTCGGGGGTGGCGACATTAGTCGGGGGAGGCGGCATTGGTCGGTGGTGGACGACATTGGTTGTTGGGAGCAGGTGATGAGCAATAATATGTATCCTATGATTAATTATTTGGGGAGAGCCATGTGTACTTTTTTATCCAAGTATGAATTCAACATATAAATAATTATATAACATAACTAACTGAAGGTGAAAAGAATGCATCCAACACAATTTTTAGAATTGTAACCATCAAAATATTATTTTGAATCCATTATTCCATCCAACTGAAAACATAACTAATAGTGAAGGTGATAAGAATGTGATAATAGGGATGAGCAAGATATACTGGGAAAGAAATGTCGATCGGAATACATGCTATTAAACACAACTATTAATGAAGCAGCACTTGAAGGTGATAATAACGTGATAATGGGGATAAGCAGGATATACTGAGAAGGAAATGTAGATCGCAATACTTTGATATTAAACACAACTATTAATGTGGATATACTGGGAAAGAAAAGAGATTATTTGCATGTAATTATCCTGAAGCAATACATGTTATTAATGAAGCAGCAGTTGAATCATTAAAAAGTATCTTAATGTAGCACAGTGAAGATCGTACCTCGTGCCCCGCACGACAGAACTCCCGCTGCTCTCATTCTCCTGCCTTCAACACGCAATGAAGATTGGACCCTTAAGCTCGCTCGATGTCCTCTGGCTTGAAATATCCATGAACCGTCTGACACAACATAAAGTTCTTAATCCTAATCAAATTCTCAATTTTGTTCAACTAAATCAAACCCCAAACTTATAGTGTTTCTATTCTAAAACCATCAAATGTATAAACACAACTATTATGCATGTTTTATCATGAAAACATAAACACATGAAGGATGGATCACCTTCTTTTGTTCAGGTTCGACACTTCAATCACCCCCATCCCATTGAAAGTAAAGCTGTCTCATAATGACTGATCCTGCCATTTAATAAGACAAAACTCAAGAAGAGTTATATATTGTATTAACATATGCCATGTTATAATAAAATTTGCCGCACAAACCACATTTAAAAATGCAATACTGCTGCAATGGTTTACACACATTGAGTACCAGAAATTATGAAAGCAATAAACAATCAAATAATTAATGCATTGAGATGGACAAAAAAAGATATAATGGCATAAGACCTAGAAAGAGAATAAGAAACAATTGATAATAACAAAGACATAGCATAAGAACATTATAGGAATTGATATGATGTGTACATAAAACCTACTAACATGATAATAAGAAACAATTGTTACATGTTTTTAATAGCAAAATCAAGTGGAAAGGATATATAAACATACCTGGGTGAATTTTTCACGGGATAACCTGTTCATGGTGGATAAAAGGAGATGGTGAGCACGGAAGTTAAATGATTTCACGTGGTTCTCACTGCAAGCAAAAAATGGCCAAGTGGATGCAATCATTTGAGAAATCAAGAAACAAACTTGCCTAAATCAATGTAGGAAATAACAACAAAATCAAATTACCTGAATCGAAGAAATTGTGGTTAATAGATGAAAATGAAGATCTCTACTGTTCCTGTGACGATGATGACTGAGATGCAGCAGGTCGAAAATCTGTTCGAGATAAGTTGTTGTTATCTCGATTTGCTTGTCGATTTTGGGTTTCCGCCTGAAGGTCGTGCAATTTGATAGGCCGTCGTTTTGCTGGGATGACCTAGATGGACACCTGCAAAAAACTCTATTGAAATAAGAGTGAATGGGAAACAATATAGGAAGAGAGATATGGTCGTGGATAGCGGGTTGCGGGATGGAGAGTTGCAATAAAATTGATTCAGGGATATAGGAACCGTAAAAGAGAAGATCTGTGGCTTACCATATGCCGGAGATGTTGGTCGGCGGGATGCGGTTGGAACGAAGAAACATGATCGTGGACAAAATAATGAAGGTGAACTCTATTTTTAAGAAATAAAAATTGCGCTTAATTGGTTTGAAAGCAAAATTAAAATAACATTAACATGCTCTTGATTTTAGATGAAATTTTTTTACCACATTTGTAAGATGATTTCAAGAGAGTTTAACAACAAATTGTGATATACTATGATTACATGAATGCAACAAACAATTTGTGATATACATAATTATAAGTAAAATTTCTTATCCTACTCATTCACATTCATGTGATCTTACACCATGAACCAACCATAACACAAATGGATCATAAATTATGCCCAAAATTAAACATTATAATAACACAAATATAAATATTTCTACAGCTCCATTCAACGTTACCAGTATTTCGATTACCTACAACTAATTCCATGTATAACACAAAATATTAAACAAAGCATATCATAAAATCCTAAGCATGACATCTAAACAATTAGAAGAGCTCACCAATTTCATGCTTAACACAAATTTTAAGCTTAAAACATAACACACAAAAAAATGTAAGTATAAATTGGGAGCCGAAGCAAAAATCATTTATTTTCATCACAACATAAGAATAGAGAGGTTTGGAGAAACCAAACAAAATAGTTATTTGGAAAATTAAGTAATTTGGTTAACCAAGCCCTAAAAAACACCATTTATGAGTCCTCCATGTCCAGGAGCTATTAATAAGAACCAGCAAGTGATCTTATAAGGGAGTAAAGCAACTTCCACCGCGTTTGCAATCAAAGAAATCATACATTAACAAAGACTTGAAGTAAATATAACAAAGCTGAGAAGAAATCGTCATTAGGGTTACCATTAACAACAAATAAATCAAAAGGAGGGGATTTAAACTCAGTCATTAACAACAAAAAAATCATACCCTGTTTTAAACTCAAGAGAAAACCTTGCAGGAGGATAATATCAGAGAACACAAAGAAGACAAAAATGAAAAAGGTGATACCTTGAGCTTGCCAGAAATCTGAAAATAGAAGAGAAAAAAACACCTAGTGAAAAAGGAGGTCTAGATGTAGAAAAAAACATAGAACAAAAGGCTGATAGAAAATGATCAGTGAGGTTGAAAAAACAGAGAACAAAATGTGTTTCTCACTAACAAAGAAAGAAAAAAAGTTGAAAACCAAATCTAAACAGGGTGATACCGTAAGGAGTTTGCTGGAAAGAGAAGCGTGCCGGTAGGAGGAGAAGTTTTGTCGATGGAGGAGCTTTGTAGAGGGAAGAAGAAATGTTTCTGTTGGGAAAAATACAGGAAGTGAGCTTGCCTGGGAAGTACCGGGAAATGTTTATGCTGAAAAGAAAAATAAAGAAGAAGGGGGCTCTGACTGTGAGGAGGGTACCAGGAAGAGGGGTTTGGCAAAAGGAGTAGCTGTTGAGGAAGAGAACCTCTTGCGGTGAGGCACTGTGGAGGAGAAGCTCTGTGGAGAAGGAGGAGCGTCGTGGAGGAGATTTGAGCCCGCTACCCACACTTTCGATGGCGAAGGAGCACTATGGTGAAGAGGTACGGTTATACCTCTGTGGAGAGGAGCGCGGTGGACCGAATCTTGCGAGTGGCAGTCGAGGCAGTAAGTGACCACACGATGGTGGCGTGCGGAGAGGAGAAAAAAGGACATCGCAGGGGCAGCCGAAGCGCAGGTAGAAGGAGAGGCTTACTCTGTCGGAGTCGTGAGAGGCAGCCGAAGTCGATGGGGAAAAATAGCGATGGCGTGGGGCTTCGTCGATGGAGTAGGGTTTGGGAACGATCATGAATCACAGAAGAAGACGTATCGAGATGTTGAGGCGGATGAACAGTGATAATTAATGCCTGATCCAGAGCAGGAGGGAAAAGCACGCAACAGAGGGTTCTCCGACGGACGATTCTTTGGCCGCCCGAAGTAAAAAGAATGGCGAAGAGGGCAAAATATGGCAGGGAGCAAGCATGGGAGGGTGGAGAACAGGATCAAGCACGCGATGGAGGAAGCTTGCGACGGTGTCGGGCTTGCGACGACGAACGGCTTGCGACGACTGACCTAGCTGCGCAGAAGAAGAAAGGGGTATCGGGAATTTGAGGCGCGTGAACAGCGCCGATTTGTATTAATTAAGTTTCATCCCGCCAAAAGACCAAAATGCCCCAAAATTAACACACCAAATCTGATTTTATGAGGGCATTAATGTATTAAAATGTTACACCATGCCCCCATTAACTCTTACCTTATATAATAAAGATATGTGTCTATCTTTTATTTTGCATACGTATTTAAATTGCAGGTGCAGTAATTTTTGAGGCGCGACAACTTGGCTGCACTTGGATATCTCGTGGCACGACTGGTATGCTCAATTTTGAGCATGTGTACTTCTTCCCCTAGCCCTCTATTTTTATTTACATGTTTTACTTTTTCGTATTGTCATATTCTAGTCTGGGGGTGGAGTTGCCTGTGATCACTACACAACACAGTTTATTGCATACTAGTCTGCCTTTATTTATTTCATGATCACTAATTGCACACACTGAATCACCCACATGAGTGCGCACTTAACCATGCGCGCGGCTCAGGGCAAATGTATTACTTTTGTGTAAACTTTAAAAAGTGGTGCTGACTTAGGATTTTGGGATATAGTAGTTCGAAACTCATGCAGTGCTCCAAATCGAGTACTCATGATTTGTATAGAAATAGTATATGATTACTTTTTCTTCATGCTCGTAGACTTAAATTTATTCTGCAAAAGTAAATTTTGTTTGTGCTACTTAAAATTGTAGAATCTGGAGTAATCAAACAGTAGTGTAGAGATGAGTGTAGCCATCACTAGACTCGTATTGCTCCAGTCGGTGGGAAGGATCATCTTTTTCGGGGACTAAGAACTTGCCCCAAGCTACTCTCAAAGCATTGGTGCTCGGTTAGTCGAGCATGAGAGTGAGGTAGGCCATCATTTTGGCTAGTTTGAGCCTTTTTGTACCTAGTCCTAGCAGCTAACCCTTGCAAGACAAATTTGCACCTACCCTCCTTTTGTTTCAGCTCCACCTATATTCACCAAAGCCTAAAAGCCAACCCTTTTGTCGCAACCAAAACCTTGAGCTTGATCGACATCAAAAATTTGATATGTTATGATATTTAGGATTCATGTGATGTGGAGATGAATTCATGAATTGCTAATTTTTAGATTTGGGGATTGCTGAATGAAAAAGAAGACAAAAGAAAAAGAAAAAGATGAATAAAAAAGAAAAAGAAAATTTAAAATTATTACAAGGAGAATTGCAATCCCCATCTTGTGTGTTAGTTTTTTGTCGGGATAGGCCGTGTGCATACCCGATTTTCAAGCCAAGTCTGGGGGTGTGTCACACACACATTTCTTAGTGGTTGTTTGGGTTTATCTCTTGTTCGCTCGCTTTGGTTGCGTGTAGCCTCCTTGTTTATCATTAACTACCACACCTTAGCCTTAGCCCCATTCAAACCTACAAGTCCTGCTGAATCACATTTGAGTCTACTTAGCATCGTGGAGAGAGTGTCAAAGGGCAATCTTATGGTTCTCGACATTGATGGATTTCTTTGGAGGTGATCACGAGCCCCGGTCTTGGGCAATGCTCACCTTAGTGGCCTGTCTACTTTCTCCGTACACATGACCGAACGATTCTCCAGAATTCTAATTTTAAGTAGACACAATATTTATTTACCTCTGTCGAATAATTTAAGCTTCGTAGTATAATTAAAAAGTTTTTTCTATTCTATTTTATATGCGCATGATGTATTTGATTTCTCGTCCTACTTTATTTTGAAGTTTCTAAGCCAGCTAACTGTTTTTACAGTCCACGGAGTAACGATTTGCGCGGGACGTGCAAATCGGTAAGTCTGGGGGTCTGATGAGTCCAAATATTATACTAATTTTTGAAATCATCTGGGCCAGGTTTATCGTCTTAGCACTGCACATGAGAGCTATAACTGCTTATATTTGCTTAATTGCCTATTTCATGATTAAGTGCACTTTAGGCCCATTTTCTGTGTGCTTTAGATATTTCTGTATTTTCGTTTGTTTTACTTGTTTTCTCGCCGTGTCTTAAGAATGTGGTGTGCACTTTTGGTTACCTATCTACCTCTTCTGCCAGTGCATGGGTCGTGTGCATGCTTCGGAACCGCTCGGGAGACACCGACGATACAGGAACAATGCGCACGATCACTGGACTCACTGCGCACGACCACTGGTCGTGCGCTACTGATCGTGCGCATTACATTATCCTTTTCCCCAGTTCTGTCTTAGCCAATCGCACGATCAGTGGATTCAGTGCGCACGACCACCGTTCATGCGCCATTGATCGTTGGCATATCTGCTGATGTTTCTGTCCAAGTTGCAGGTTTAATTGGAAATTGTGCACGATCATCGACCGACAGTGCGCATGACCACTGGTCGTGCGCCACTGATCGTGCGCTCTGCTTATTCTGCCTCCGTATTTAAGGGCCTGCTCGGCGATTTAGGGCAACGCTGGTCATTTCGGCGATCGGAGAGTGCATAAGAAGTGTCGCTCTACTTCTCCAGCTGCTCCATCCACCTCCACCTTCATCGGGAGTCCGTAGCTGGTGATTCGAAGCTTTCCAAACCCTCTGGCGAAGCTCCCAGCCATTGATGACCTCAACTCCAAGCTTTCCACCGGAGTTGGAGAAGAAGACGACCTAGAGAACGGACTCGAAGGCCTTCGAGGTGACAACTCGTTGGTACCGGAAGCCTCCTCGGACTGAGCCCGAAAGTGGATTGACAACTCGCTATTCCGACCACGACCTGCGGTGGTCCTTCACCCTCTAGTGGTTTAATCCTCTTCCCCTTCCTATGTTGTATGGAATGATTTGATATTGTAATGAACTACATTTTCTACTCTATATCTAAGTGGATGTTTGTAGTTTTCATTTGCTTTTGAGTTGTGTGTTGTGAATGCTCCTCGCCCACTCCACGTCCACTCCATACCCTTGTTTCACCCGATTGCACTCCGCACAAGAACACTTCCATCCATTAGCTTTCCGTCCACTCGCCCAACCGAAGTTCGGCATCGCAGCCGATACACTCACCTCGACTTGCGAAGCGGTGCCTTCGACCCACATAGCCTTAATTAGTTTATTAATTCAAGAAACCACAGTCTCACAAGCCCCCTTTTAATCTTTTCCAAGTATAACCCTCATAACGATATATTCTGAACTGTCGTCACTCTATGCTAATTGCATTCCTCAAGAGACCGACACTCGGGGATTTATTCCCAAATTTTATTACTTGTGCGACCGGTGCGATTGCCGATTTCCACACATCAGTGGAATGCCCAAGAGACCGCCGAACCCGCCGAGTACGCTGAGACCGCCAAGCCGCTACTGCTGCACCACTGATCTATGGAGTCCGCGAAGTCCGCGGACTACCCGTTAGTCTGCTGAGACGACTGCTCTGCACGCCGCCGCCGAACTGAAATAACAAACCGCCTAGTACGCCGAGACCGACGAACAGGTTATTGAACTTGAACTTCAATTGTTGGAGAGAAAACTGGCTGGCCGCAAAGTGCGACCTGCTGCAAACCACTGATTATAAACCACAAGATCCACTGCTTCCTGACCGCAATCAGAACAAGACTCCTGGCTTCATAGTGCTAGCCGTACAACCTGCAAACAACAACCAATTAATCCTTATCAATCCGCACGGACTAGAAAAACGAGGCTGCAACAATTAATTTTTACTCAACTTACTGTTCATTCAGTTTTTGTTTAAGTGACGGGGGGTCCTATTTATAGGCGGGGTGAGAAGTGTGGTCACTACCCTAGTATATAGAATCACCGCCCTTATAGATAGAATTGCTGCCCTATCACAACACAGTCTGCCGAGTTTATAAGGACAAGGTCGGACATCAGCCGATTCGCCAGGCACCAAGTCAGGAAGCCAGTCCACTACCTGGCGGACACCGCACCAGTACACACGTTATACAACACGCAGACAAAGCAACAACCCACATAATGCACTAGTCTGTACGCTACACGCAGACACAGCACCAGCTCGCACAGCTTGCGAACACCGCACTAGCCCACCACACGAGTCCACGACCAACAGGCACATATCGCCCGGTCAACCAGCAGACATCACGGGCTCTGCCAATACCCTGGACTTGTCACAGAATGTGACCAAATCAAGCAACCCACCAAACACCTGGCGCGAGCTCGGCGGACACAAAGTCAGATCGCCAGCTCCAAAGACAGTCCGCCACCATGAACGCGGTTATCACCAACCGCATCACCAGAGATCAAGGGCATGGACCAATGCTGATCTCGTAATCTCCAAACACAGTTCGCCACAATGGACTCTGCAAACTCGAACATAGTCCACCACATTCCCGCGGATATACCACCAATCCGCCTCGTTACTTTAAGGAACATCCAACTACAGAACCATAGGCCGAACTGACAGAACAACATCACCAAGTCGCAATAATAGGCCGCCCAGGCCACCCCACCAGTCCAACCAGGACACACTATCAGATAACCCAAACCGCACCATCAGTCCGCCCGGTCTGCTCGATCAACCTCCACTTTCGCTTCACAATTTTCAACACTCCCATTGAAGTGAGAAGTGGTGATCAAGACTAGCAGTCCTCGTAACCGTGTAAACAACACCTTCGATAAATGGCTTCATAAAGATGTCAGTGATGTTGTCCTCACTCCGTACATGCTCCACCATAAGAGATTCCTCCAACACCTTCTCCTGAATGAAATGGTGCTCAATCTCTATGTGCTTGGTCCGTGCGTGACAAACTGGATTATTCACCAGTTTCAGGGCACTTTTATTGTCACCACACAGCAGAGTAGGACCGCGCACTTCTTCATAGACGTCCTCTACTAGTCTCCTGAGCCAGACAACTTTGAAAGTGCAAGCAAGATCTGATATACTCTAGAGGGGGGGGGGTGAATAGAGTATGGTGCTTAAAAAAATTATTTATAACAGTTATTGTAATCTGAGTGAACAGGGAAGCAAATATTAAATCTAATCACAGAAACCTATATAATCACAAAACAAGCACAGCCAGAAACAAAAATAAAGACAAGCAACCAGAAGACACAAGGAGCTATAGTGGTTCCCCTAAACTTGGGTACATCCACTCTTCTACCACCCTAGGTAGGAATCCACTGTAGGATGAGTTGATCAGGTGTCCTGGGCACCAATGAGCTTTTGATAAGGTGCTCAAAAACCAAACCAGATTTTTTGATCATGTGTCTTGCCACCAATGAGCTTTTGATAAGGTGCTCAAAAACCAAGCACAAACTTTTGAAGGGAGTTTGAAAAACCCTTTACAGAGATGGGGATGAGAGAGTGATGAAAGTCTTCTCTTTCTCAAAGCAGCTGAGAAGACTAAGTGGATATGATGTTGTCAAAGGTCCCCTGAGTTCTGTAGTTGATCAGGAAATGAAGCTTTGCTGTAGGGTGATAGGCCTTCAGAAAGTTGATCTCCAGCAATTGATGATTTCAGCAACAGCTGAAAAATGAGGTGTCTGGAGTCCTGAATGATGATGGCCTTGAACACTTGAATCAAAAGAGATCTTAAGATTTCAGATTGGTTGATCTCCTTGGTTGTGTGTTCTTGTATGAATTCTTTTTGAGACAGAGAATGTCTGCATCTCTTTCTTTTTCTCTTGAGTGATTGTTGTTGAGAAAGCTGTTGTTCCAGAGAAGAGTTGTAGCAGAGAATATGTTTTTCTTCTTCTTGTACACTCTCTTGTTCTTCTTTTTCTTGTTCTTGTTGTTAGAGATATTCAAAAATCTTGTCTTTTATTCCTTTTGTCTGAATAGAAATGATCCTCTGTCAAGAATAGCCGTTAGCCTGTCATTAAATGACTTCCTTAATTGCAATTATCTTCTAGGGGAAAGTCCAAAGAAACATTCCTTGATAATTCCTTGAAACTTGGTCCAGAATAAATGAAAACGGCTACAAGATCTTCTGAATTAATTGCTGGCAATAACTCCTTAACTGTTCTGAATTTGAATCTTGAAAGTCGCTGAACTCTTCAGAAAAATGTCGAACTGAGCTCTACTATCGTCGAACTGAGCTCAGCGATTTGGACTTAGATAGCAATAGAGATCGTCGATCTGAGCTCAACTATCGTCGAACTGAGCTCAACGATAGAGAATCAATACTGGAGTCAAGATCGTCAAACTAAACTCGAAGATCGTCGAATGGAGTTCGACGATTTATTGAAGTTGAGCTCAGCGATCGTCAAATGGAGTTCGACGATCCGTCGAAGTGAGCTCAACGATCGTCGATTGGAGTTCGACGATTCGTCGTACTGAGCTCGACGAAATGACTTAGTCTCCAAACTGAAAAACCTTGGTCTTGAGGGCAGCTTCCAAACCTAACTACTAACCCTTAGACTCAATTCTAATTGACCTTTAGATCTATACAATGAGGTCAAAACAGGTTTCCTAAATACATAGTGATCCTGACCCAAATTAGTAATAGGGTGTTCCAACAATCTCCCCCTATTTGGGTTAGGATTACTATTTACATAAATTGGAGAAATTAAAAACATCATACAAAGCAACAATATAACAATCAACAATAAGCAGAATCACAGATATATCTCAGACAGAAATCAGAAATCAGAATAATTGTCACCTTACAGAATTATTCCTTCTCCTTGCTCTTTATAAGTTTAATTTCTCTATTAGGGTTAAGAGCTTCCTTTTTGGATCTTCGGTCATCAGCTGCACCTAAAGAAGTTTGTTGTTTAGGCCTTGGTACCACAGCTTCAGGATGCAGCTCCATGTATCTTTCAGAGTCAAAGAATTTGCTGGAGGCATATCTTTAAAGTTCCTTCTTTCTTTGTTCAGACATAGTATAAATGCTGGAGGAGTCCTTGCCTTGCTCTCTGGCTTTCTTGATCAGATCCAAGGCAGCTAATTCTTTCATCCTAGCAGTCCATGCAGTAGGATTATTTTCTGGATCCTCAAAGGGCACTGGAGGCTCATATATGTTGGAAGGATTATCTTGAGGAGCTTTGGATGAGACTACTTCTTTCAGCTTGTAGGGAAAAGGACCTGAAGTACTGTCAGATGAAGCTTGTCCTTCCCTTGAGTATGGATGTTGCCTTGAATAGCCTTTGGAGTAGACTTGGAATTCCCTCTGGCTTCCTCTATAACTTCCTCTCCTTGATTGAGAACCTCTGGATTAGCCTCCCCTATATTGAGATCTTGCATGAGGCTGATAGGGGGTTTGACTTCTAGCAGAAGGTTGAGCAGCTGAGCTTCCACCTGCACCTGCATCAGGAGGAGGTGGTGGAGGAGGATGAGGATGATGAAACTGAGAGGAACCTTTCTCATATTTCCTTTTCTTCTTCATGGCCTTAAGTTGATTCTTGGAATATTGCATCCAATGTTCAGTAATGGGGCAGTCATAAAGAATGTAATAAGGTATATCATTGGTGTCCTTGACTTTGGCTGGGGGAACTCTTTTCATAGTTTTGCTACTTGCCTTTCTTTTCCTGGCTATAGTGGCTGAGGAATCATCAGAATCAGTCCTATATTCATCACTTTCAGAGCTTTGTTCATCATATAAAGCATCAATCTTTTTTAGATAATCTTTCTGAAGTTGGGTTGGAGCAGATGAGACAGCAGTTGTAGCAGCAGCAGATACAGCAGATACAGAACTTTCTGGAGTAATACTTTCAGAAGATATAGCAGCAATAGTGACAGTAGCAGCTGGGGTAGCAACAGATTCAGAGAAAACTGTTTCAGAAACACTGCTTTCAGAGATAATAGTTTCAGCATCAGCAATAGCAGCAGTAATAACATCAGCAATAACAGTAGGCTCAAAATCATATGCCTCTGTCTGCATATCCTCAGGAACTGAAACATCAGCCACATCAGTACTAACAGAAACAACAACATTAGCAGCAGGAGTAGCAGCAACATCATGGGAAACAGAAGGCTCTGCAGTATATAAGGAATTGATATAGGAGCTAATTAAACTTGGATCACAGCTTGAGAAGGGCACAATGGCCTTGGAGAGATCTTCTGATGGCTGGACTACAGATGGCTGGACTGCAATGTTCTTTGGAAGACAGCTGAAGTAAACTGCATCAAAATTTGATAATAAGGACCTGAGGTCCACTGAGAAGACTGTAATTGGAGGAGTTGAAACTGGAGCTTTAGTAACAACAGCAGCAGTAGAAGAAATGGCAGCAGCAGCAGGCGATCTCACATCTTCATGAGGCATCTCCTCCTGCCTAGATTCAGAGAGAGCTGGATCAAGGCACCCAAATAAAGGGATTGCATGAGGAGGAAAGATGGAGGAGAGCCTGGCAGATAAGGCTGCAACTGACTTTAGGAGTGGAGCCAAAGAGGTCTCCAACAGAAGTGAAAGCCTGGGGGCTATCAGCTCATATAATTTGTCAGCTAAGGCAGGAATATCTACTTGCTCAGCAGGGACTTGAGTAGAGGTAGAGAAGGATGGTGGAGAAACTGGTGATATTGGTGGAGAGCTGGTGGATGGTAGAAGTGAAGGTTGAGGTGTGGGGATTGTGGAAATGGAATACAGTGGTATGGAGATAGAGGATGTGAAAGAGGGTTGATCAATGATATCTTGTAGAAGTTGTTGATATGATGTAGATGAGGAGGATAGATCAGGAGGGGATGAGGGTGAGTCATCCATGAAGGAATCATCTAGAAGTGTGAAAGATGGAATGTTGGATGATATGTCAATATCTGGTTGAGGGTAGTGGTATAAGGGATGGAAGATTTCTTCTGTTATTGGAAGAGTTGGGATTGGAGATGGAATTGATGTAGGAGCTTGGCTGGAAATAATGATGGTATATGAGATTTGAATGGTGGAGGTGACTGGTGGAGATGGAATAAGAGTTGGAGGAGGAGAAGAAGTAGCAGGCAAGTCTTCTGTAGGGGCAGAGACTTGAGGGGAAGAGACTGATACAGTCCTTGTGCCTGAAGTTGTGCCTGCAGAGGGCCTGCTGGGCTTCACTATCTGTCTGTCCCACTTGCCAAAGAGGGCACAAGACAGCCTCTTAGAGGCATTAATATTCATCTCAGATGATACAAGCAGGGCAGGGCATCTGTTATGGAGAAAGATCCCTAGTATCCTTCCATAATTGACAAAGTTCTTGTTTATTTTCTTCTTGATCAGGTCAAAGAAGACCTCTCCCCAGTTTAGTTGTTTCCTATCCAATAAAGCACCCATCAAGCACAGCTGATACCTGGATATGGTATCATGTGCTGAATGCTTGGCCAGCAAAACCTTTCCCACTACATCAGCTAAAAAACTATATTCCACAACTAAGTTCTTTTTCAGCAGCTTGCTAGGGTTAGCATCAGAGTGACCCATTCTAGCAAGCATGGTAGAAAATTCCTCTCCAGACAATTCAGCAGAATCTCTTCCAGAACTTAATTCAAAAACCTCTGTCAGAATAGCATGAGTCAAAGGTACCTGGGTTCCAGAAATTGAACCAACCACTGTGTTTTGGTCCTGGTTGTGGGCAGTATAGACCCACTCCTTAATCTCATCAGCAGGCAGTTTGATTCTGGTGGACATGATGGTAACAAGCTTCTGCTCCTTGAATAATTCCAGAATGTCTTGAAAAACCTGATCACTGGTGTTGAAAGACTACATGTCTATATCAAATCCAGCATCGAACTTCATTGCGGCTAGAACGGCAACTGAGACGGCCATTGTTACCTGCAAAAATCAACAAACAAAACGACCAAGTGTAGAGATGTTTGGAGGGAAAGAGAATTTTTGCAGAGAGAACGAAAGCGCAAAAGGAGAATGACGGCCGAAAAATGAATTTTATATTAGGGTTCGACGCAGAAAAGGTGAAAGTCTACCTAGTGTCAACAATGTTCACCTATGGGGGGGGGGGGGGAATAGGTGACGTGCAACGCTTTTGCGGAATTTACGACTGTACCTGCACAATAAAAATAAAAAGCACAGCACACAGAATACACATGCAATTTATAGTGGTTCCCCGACTTGGGTACATCCACTTTCCCCCTTCGACCTATCTCCCAACAAGGGACGACTCGGTCTCTTCTCCAACAGGATTGAAATCTAATCCCTGCACTATCGGAAGGAGCCCTTCCACACGTAGGAGTCAACACTCCCACAAACCGGGTTGCACCCAACCCTTACAACACGGAACAATCGTTCCTTTACAACAAAAGTAAAATAGAATGTACACGAGATACAAACTTCGTTTGGAGACTACGGTGTTCCTCTTCGTTCGACGACGTGTTCGTGAAGTCAACGAAGAGTCTACAACCTTGGTCTCTCTTGGAAAGGATCTCCCGGAACTGGCGGCGGCAAGATGAGCGGCGGCTAGGTTCACGGGATCGGCGGCAACAACGATGTTAGGCTGCACTCCTTTGTTGATCCAAACTTCGTAGCGAAACAAGCAAGGTCTACCAACGGTCACACTAGGATCAATCGTCTCGATCGATTCGGATGGTGAGGATTTTCCCGATCTATAAATCGAGAGACAAGAGATCTCCGGATAGACATGTGAGACGCTAAGCTTAGCTAGGCTTCTGTCGCCGGAGATAGGGAAGAAACGCGATCAACAGTGGCGACCGACTTGTCGCGAGCGGCGGCGGCAGCGTCGGAGCGGAAGCGACGATTTAGGGTTTTTCCGTGCTCGCATATTTCTTGTCTTCTTCGCATACATACTGTTCAAAAATACCCATATATTTATACACTCTAGACCCATACAATATGACCGTTGTGGGTCCCACAAGTAGAAATCCGAAGTCCGGTTCAAAGTGGTCCAGCGGCAGAGTCCGGTCCAGCAGCATCCAGAGAAGACGCCAAGTAAAATTCGTCGAGAATCATTGGTGATTCTCGACGAATCGGCGAGAATCAGTTAACGATTTTCGACGATTCGTCGAGAATCACTAGTGATTCTCGACGAATCACTTGTTGATTCTCAACGATTTTCACTTGGTATTCATGACCTGCTCAGCGACGGGTTCGGCGAGAATCATTAGTGATTCTCGCCGAATCTTACTTGGCACCGTTTTGAGGTAGCCGGAAAGAGTCGGCGAGAATCACTAATGATTCTCGACAATTCGGCGAGAATCACTAGTGATTCTCGCCGAATCGGCGAGAATCACTTGGTGATTCTCGTCGAATTATACTTGGATAATTTTTCGTCTATCCACCCAAGAGCTGCTCCTTGACCCATCCTTGCTCCTTGTCTTCTCTTGCATAAACATGGCCATGTACTTGAAAGTAAGTGCACTCCAATAGAGAGAGTACACGTAGGCCAACACACTGATCTGCTCAACGAGGGATTACGTCGTGCAGACCCGTGTATATTGACCTACTGCACCCTGACATTGGTGTGCACTTAGCGTGGAAGAACTGCAAGCACAACTTAAGAGGTTTCATCAGATACATTGTGAATTCATCTTAGCTTGACCGGTGGCTTCCTCAAATCCAGGAATTGTGGATACAATACCCAACAATCTCCCCCTATTTGACGAAGTCAAAACCCTACTAACTAAGATGAATAGCACCAATAAAAATAAAAATAAAAACAGCATTCAGAATCTAACCATGTAGCACAAGAGAATATAAGCAATCAGATCAGGACTTGAGTCATTCACAAGTTCAAATATATATACCAATATATATAAATACACATATAATCTCAGAATTGTTCATATACTAACAATAAGCATTAAATGTTCTTAAGAGAAAATGACAAGCTAAAAAATTGTTGACTATTTTTCCTTAGCTAAGTCATCATTGAATTTTTGTGCCAAATACTTCATCCTTTGTCTCTCCATATATTCTTTCGGCTTCGGATAGTATCTGGGAGGAGGAACTTTTTCTGCATCCGTGTTGTTTCTGAAGAAGAGGTTTCGTTTTGCTTCATATGTCTTGTACCTTTCCCACTCATACTGGCTGTATACTTCATTTCGATTGAGTTCTCCTTTTTCCTGTAGCCAGAAGGTGTCCAAGATGATGTTCTTTGAAACTGGACTCCACTTTTCGTTTCGTACGTTCTCCTCACTCATTCTGATTCTCTTTTCAGCTAGCGTCTCCTTGGAAGTCCCTTCCTGAGCTTTTCTCTTGCCCCTGGCTTTAGCTAGGGCCTCTTGGTCAAACATGCTCCTCAGTTTAGCTTTGGAGAGAGCCCTAGCATCAGCTTCACTTATGGGAACGTCTGCAGCACTTGCACTTATTCCCTCAGCAGCACTTACTCCCTCAGTGGTCGTAGATGTCTCAGGAGCATGAGTACCCGCAGGATTTTCAGGCACGGCGATGCCTAACGCCTGGTGGAGCATCCACCAGCTGCTGTCATAGACGTACTTGTTTGACTGTTCGAAGTTATTGATCATGACTTCTCGGAGCTCAGCCATCTTAGCTATGTAGTCCTTCTCCCCATTTTTGGCTTCGACAGCGATGCAGTTTGCATAGGAGTGCAGGGAGTCATCAATATGCTTGGTGGTCCGGGAGAACTCAGTGACCAAGGCCTGCTGATTGGCGTTGAAAGTGACCATATTACCGTCAAACTTTTGAATGTTGTTGGCTACAACATGAGCGTTTTGATTTACTACAGCAAGAGTGTCGGTGTTCTTTTTCAATCCGGCCATAAGAAGTGTGACAGCTTCGCCGGCCGCGGTATACTTCTCTTCAAATTTCTTATCCATCACATCAAGTTTATGATTGATCTCTACCATATTCTTGAGCATGAGATTTTCAGACTTCTTAATTCTTTGCAGCATTTGATTCTGAGCTTTATCAAAGGAAGCTTTAAGCTCATTCACGATGCCCTGAATGATATTTACAGTGTGAGTGGCAAGCTCATCTCATAATGGAAGAGCCGGAGGCACTTCTTGGCCTTGCTCTTCAGCAGACGCATCTGTAGAGCTGGATACAAGCACAGTCTCTAATGGAGGAATGCTGGCGGCCTCGGTAGATTTGTATGACTCCCCCTCCACTGGTGCAGCAATGTTTTCAGTAACGATTTCAGGTGCATGCTTGTCAGATGGAGGTTCAATGAGATCCGGAGCCTCCAATGCTTCATATCCCTCATTCCCGTCATCCTCTTCGTCATCATCCATGAACTCATCTTCATCAGCAGCCTCTTCCAATTCTTTGTCAGTAGTCTCCAGTACAGTGTCACTTTCTTCTTGTATTTCGGCCATAACATCCCTGGCCACCTGGGAGATTTCAGATACTATATCAGTATGAGGGGGTAGGGGCTCCCCCTCGATTCCTGCAGTCAAGGTATCAGGAATTTCACTGGGGGTGACTGCTGGAGATACTCCCTGTTGCTCTT
Source organism: Platanthera guangdongensis (assembly GCA_039583875.1). Lineage (NCBI taxonomy): Eukaryota > Viridiplantae > Streptophyta > Magnoliopsida > Asparagales > Orchidaceae > Platanthera > Platanthera guangdongensis. Next base: position 206,058,135 of record CM077150.1, on the reverse strand, counting down.
CCACTGCAGTCTGCCCAATACGCCTCTCCCATCGATCAAACACACTTGAGTCCATCTTCTTCAAGTAGTGGAGAGGAACACCTTTACTCATGTCAAACTTGTCTCCATTTAGCTGATTTAGATATAGACTTATGATGCGGCCAAAACTCGGAGAGCCCAAGGTGTCCTTTATCTTCTCGAACAGCAACTCCCCCCACTTGAACCTTTTACGGCAGACAACAACTATCAGGATCTTGAACATATCCGCTGAGATATGGTCATGAGAGCCTGGCTTGCAGATGAGCACCTTTCCAATTATGTCAGACAGGAGCTTCCCTTCTTCATTCATATCCTTTCTCTTTATTGACCGAGTTCCTCGTGGGAGACCGCAGAATAAGAGAGTTCTGGTTTTGTCATCGTCCTCCAGATAGTCCTCATGCTCCGAGCTAGAAAGCTGCAGGAAGCGGGTCAGCTTGCCGGCAGACATCTTGACCTTTGCTCCAGCCAACTTGCTTTTGATTAGTGAGTCGCCATCTCGGAGTCTTGCGGTAGCGAAGAACTCCAGCACCTCTTTGTCCAAGATTTTGCAAGGGTGCTCCAGGACGAAAGTTAGCCTAGCCTCTTCCAGCATCAGAATGATGTTGCGGAATTCGTCCGAGGCGTGAGAGAACCCAGTTCGAACAAGCTCGCAACCAGAGACCAACCCAGCAGTTGTCCTTGGAGCCATTTCAGATCTATGGAGAGAAGCCCTATTCTACGCTTAATCAAAAATCAAAACTGAAGTGATACTAGTGATCAAGTCCAAGTAAGGGTGAGGGGATACCTAGCGGTGTAGACGGTGAGTTAGTTCGAGCGGAGAAGAATCGAAACTTGGAGAGATCGACGGTGCGAGCTTCGGCGGGATGCTTGCGGGAGACCTTCGATGGAGACCGATTCGGCGAGCTTTCCTGCAGGAGTCGGCGAGTTCCCCCTCGGCGAGTTTCCGGTGGAGAAGGAAAGAGTTCCCTGCGGAGAGAGAGCCGGCGAGATTCGGCGTGCTTCCGCGAGTCGGTGGGAATGAGAAGAGTCGGCGGTAGAAACCTAGGGTCTCCTGCGAAGTGCGGCGGGATTCGTATAGTGTCTCCTGCGAAGTTCAGCAGGATTCGTATAGTGTGCTCCTTCGGCGGGATTCTTATGGAAGTTGAAGAGTCGACGAGAATTCTTCCTCAAATGAGATTCTTCTTGATCCTTCGGCGAGAATGGGATTCTCCTTAAATGCCAAGCTCGACGAGTTAAATGCCAAGCTTTTTCATACACACATTGAGCCAGAGGAATTAATTTAACGACGTAAGTTAATTTGAAAGTCTTCCAACGACGTATCTTTGTTAGTTTTCAGTGAATTAATTTACGCGTGCAGATGTTAGTTCTCGAATCTACCAATGGAATTTCCGATAACTCTTTCATGATGTATCTACGGTTTATATTCAGCGTGTTACCCTATCCTTGGATGTGCATACATACACGTATATACAAATATGTATATGTATATAAAGATATATATATATATATATGTAACTGTCAATGGAAAAACGACTCAAGTCTTGGAACTGATCATGAGTACCTGGGATTTTGAGAGTCATCGTTTAGTCCCACAGGTAGAATATATTAGGAGCTCAATGTGATTATGCTCAAGTCGATATCACATCTGTTATTGCAGACGCTTGTTCCAATTTAGTCTTGAGCCACCTACTGTCTAGTTCCCATCATATTCACGGGAACCTAGACAACCCTGCAAGAAAGGATTACTTTACCTTAGGAACCCAAATCATATTGGGTCCTAGGTTCCTGTTAGCATAAGCACTTGACTGCCTTCAGAAAGTTCAAAAGAGATGGGGCAGGATGAGGAAGTTACCTGCTCTTAAATGTTATTGTCATTCGAGCCAGTGTCCATTGCGTCATCCTCATCAGAGCTGCTTTCCCCACTGGTCTCTTCAGTCTCAGACACGGACACTGGAGCTCTGATGCTGTCCGAGATATGCTTGCCTTCATCTTCAGAGGTGAGGACCCCCACATAGGCTTCCTTCTCTGGTTGACAGCAAATTCCAGCTTTCTCTGACTCCCCCATCAACTTTGAGATCATCACCCACATGGATTTAGCCATCCTACATTTTGCTAATCTAGAGCGAGAAGCTCCAGACTAGATATCCAAGATAATTTGACGAATCCTCTCGTCCAAGTTAAATAGTGACAGTTCCGTCTCTGACATCTCAGCAATGCACATGGGCACTTGGATCCCAGAGTCGGAGGTCTTCATGGGAATAAACGGACCCTCTTCCAGGATGAAGGATGCTCGAGGATCGATAGCATCAAGGTGAAATGACACTCTCATTCTCCAGATGGGATAATAATCCTTTGTGCATGCGGGGAGTTTGAGTGGCGATATCTCATAATCCAGCTCCATGCTTTTGACACTGGTGGCAGGAATCTACTCAAGGTGTTAGCCTTTTTGATGAGTAACCTCCCTCTGATACCACTTGAAAGTCCACGTAGTGTCAACAATGTTCACCTATGGGGGGGGGGGAATAGGTGACATGCAACGCTTGACTGTACCTGCACAATAAAAATAAAAAGCACAGCACACAGAATACACAGGCAATTTATAGTGGTTCCCCGACTTGGGTACATCCACTTTCCCCCTTCGACCTATCTCCCAACAAGGGACGACTCGGTCTCTTCTCCAACAGGATTGAAATCTAATCCCTGCACTATCGGAAGGAGCCCTTCCACACGTAGGAGTCAACACTCCCACAAACCGGGTTGCACCCAACCCTTACAACACGGAACAATCGTTCCTTTACAATAAAAGTAAAATAGAATGTACACGAGATACAAACTTCGTTTGGAGACTACGGTGTTCCTCTTCGTTCGACGACGTGTTCGTGAAGTCAACGAAGAGTCTACAACTTTGGTCTCTCTTGGAAAGGATCTCCCGGAACTGGCGGCGGCAAGATGAGCGGCGGCTAGGTTCACGGGATCGGCGGCAACAACGATGTGAGGCTGCACTCCTTTGTTGATCCAAACTTCGTAGCGAAACAAGCTAGGTCTACCAACGGTCACACTAGGATCAATCGTCTCGATCGATTTGGATGGGGAAGATTTTCCCGATCTACAAATCGAGAGACAAGAGATCTCCGGATAGACACGTGAGATGCTAAGCTTAGCTAGGCTTCTGTCGCCGGAGATAGGGAAGAAACGCGATCAACAGCGGCGACCGACTTGTCGCGAGCGGCGGCGGCGGCGGCGGAGCGGAAGCGACGATTTAGGGTTTTTCCGTGCTTGCGTATTTCTTGTCTTCTTCGCATACATACTGTTCAAAAATACCCATGTATTTATACACTCTAGACCCATACAATATGACCGTTGTGGGTCCCACAAGTAGAAATCCGAAGTCCGGTTCAAAGTGGTCCAGCGGCAGAGTCCGGTCCAGCAGCATCCAGAGAAGACGCCAAGTAAAATTCGTCGAGAATCATTGGTGATTCTCGACGAATCGGCGAGAATCAGTTAACGATTCTCGACGATTCGTCGAGAATCACTAGTGATTCTCGACGAATCACTTGTTGATTCTCAACGATTTTCACTTGGTATTCATGACCTGCTCAGCGACGGGTTCGGCGAGAATCATTAGTGATTCTCGCCGAATCTTACTTGGCACCGTTTTGAGGTAGCCGGAAAGAGTCGGCGAGAATCACTAATGATTCTCGACGATTCGGCGAGAATCACTAGTGATTCTCGCCGAATCGGCAAGAATCACTTGGTGATTCTCGTCGAATTATACTTGGACAATTTTTCATCTATCCAACCAAGAGCTGCTCCTTGACCCATCCTTGCTCCTTGTCTTCTCTTGCATAAACATGGCCCTGTACTTGAAAGTAAGTGCACTCCAATAAAGAGAGTAGACGTAGGCCAACACACTGATCTGCTCAACGAGGGATTACGTCGTGCAGACCCGTGTATATTGACCTACTGCACCCTGACATTGGTGTGCACTTAGCGTGGAAGAACTGCAAGCACAACTTAAGAGGTTTCATCAGATACCTTGTGAATTCATCTTAGCTTGACCGGTGGCTTCCTCAAATCCAGGAATTGTGGATACAATACCCAACAAAAGGAAAGATCGTTGAACTCAGTTCGACGATCGGGGCTTCTAAAGGAATCTGAAAGGTCTTCAATATCGTCGATCTCCGTTCGACGATATTGGAGAACGTCGAGCTCCGTTCGACAATAGTTCAGAGAATAAAATCATCGAGCGCTGTTCGACGATCGCTGACCTGAAAGATAGTTGAACATTATCTGAGAAGCGTTGAACTCAGGTCGACGATTTCGGAAAACGTCGATCTTCGTTCGACGATCTGGGGGAAAATCGTCGAGCGCAGTTCAGAGACCAGAAATACACTCTAGACACTTAGAAAAATCAAGATGTTTGCCTAGTCTTGGTCAATTTTTAAGGTTTCAAAATCTTGGAACTTATTTTAGACTTCCTCCATCTAACATTCCTAACTGATTTAGGAAGAAGGTGTGTTTCTTTTCATCCAAAAGTTTGGTGAAAATATCTCCCCTTTGCAAATCAGTTGGGATATATTGAAGCTCAATTTTATTCTTCTCAACATTATCCCTTAAGAAGTGATGTCTAGTTTCTATGTGTTTTGTCCTACTATGGAGGACTGGTTTTTGAGCTATAGAAATAGCACTGGTGTTGTCACAAAATATTTTAGACTTCTCTAATTAGTTGTAGCCATAGTCTAGGAGTTGATTTTGAATCCACAAGATTTGTGAACAACAGCTGCCTGCAGCCATATATTCAGCCTCAGCAGTTGAAGTTGACACAAATGTTTGTTTCTTGTAAAACCAAGAGACAAGTCTGTCACCAAGAAACTGACAAGTTCCACTGGTGCTTTTCCTGTCAATTCTGCATCCAGCATAATCAGCATCAGAAAATCCAGTTAATTCAAATGCTGAATCTTTTGGATACCAGAGACCTAGATTTGGACAACTTTTAACATACCTGAGAATCCTTTTTATTAATGTGAGGTGTGACTCTCTAGGGCTCACTTAGAATCTAGCACATATGCATGTAGCAAACATTATATCAGATCTACTAGTTGTAAGGTACAGTAAGGAGCCAATAATTGCTCTATATATTGTCTGATCAACAGGTTTCTCATGTTCATCAGCATCCAATACATCATTAGTAGGCATAGGTGTTTTCATACAAGATGCTTCAGACATAACAAATTTCTTAACCAATTCATTTGCATACTTGGTTTGAGAAATAAAGATGCCTTCAGCATGTTGTTTGACTTGCAATCCTAGAAAGAAGGATAGCTCACCCATGCTACTCATTTCAAATTTAGAATGCATTAGGTTGGAGAACCTTCTGCACAAATTTGAATCAGTAGAGCCAAAAATAATATCATCGACATAGATCTGTACTAGTAGGGTATGGGACTTATGGGTTCTAATGAAAAGAGTTTGGTCTACTCTACCCCTTATAAATTCATTTTTCAGGAGAAAGCATGCTAAGGTCTCATACCATGCTCTAGGAGCTTGCTTAAGACCATATAATGCTTTGTTCAATTTAAAAACATAATCAGGATAAGTTGGAGAGATAAAACCTGGAGGTTGTCTGACATAGACTTCTTCTTTGATGTCTCCATTTAGAAATGCACTTTTTACATCCATCTGATATACCTTAAAGCCTTTGTGTGCTGCATAAGCTAAGAAGATTCTGATGGCTTCCAATCTTGCAACTGGTGCAAAAGTCTGGTCATAGTCTATGCCTTCTTCTTGAGAGTATCCTTGGGTAACTAGCCTTGCCTTGTTCCTTACAATTACTCCTTGATCATCCAATTTGTTTCTGAACACCCACTTTGTTCTAACAATGGAGTGATCCTTAGGCTTTGGCACTAGTTCCCACACTTTGTTCCTTTCAAATTGATGCAACTCTTCTTGCATTGCAATGATCCAGTGTGGATCTTGCTCTGCATCTTGAATGGATTGAGGTTCAATTTGAGATAGGAAGCAAGTGTGCAACAGGTTTTGGTTGACCTGATTTCTGGTTTGCACACCAGCTGAGATGTCTCCAATTACTTGGGAAATTGGATGGTCTCTTGATGTTACTAAATCAACAGGGGGTGTTGATTGTTCACCAACCTATGTTGTTGTTTTCTCTTGTGGTACAACAACTGGCTCTTCAAGTTGTTTCTCTTCAATATGTTGAATGCTTTCTTCATCTTCACTGCTTTCCTCTTTTTGAGTAACTTGCAACCTGTTCAAATCTTCAGCAAGAGAATGTACCTGCAAAGGTTCTATGATAGAAGTGTTCTTCTCCTTGAAAGACATGTTAGATTCATCAAATGACATGTGAACAGATTCTTCAATTTTAAGAGATGATTTATTATAAACCCTATAAGCCTTACTAATCATGGAGTATCCCAGAAACACTCCTTCATCAGCTTTAGCTTGAAATTTTGCTAAATATCTCTTGTCATTATTATGAATATAACAAATACAGCCAAAAATTCTAAAATAATCAACTTTAGGTTTCTTCCCTTTGAGTAATTCATAGGGAGTCTTTCCCTTTAGTTTATGTATTAAACTTCTGTTCAGCACATAGTTGGAGGTGTTCACTGCCTCTGCCCAAAAAGATAGAGGAAGGTGAGCATCTGACAACAATATAGTGGCAGATTCAATAAGGGTTCTATTTTTCCTTTCAGCTACCCCATTTTGTTGAGGAGTTCTAGGAGCTGAGAAAGTATGCCTGATCGCTTCACTCTGACAGAACTCTTGCATAAGAAAAGAATCAAACTCTATCTCATGATCACTTCTGATCAGGGCAATGTGAGTATTGAACTCAATCTGTATACATTTGAGAAACTCTGTCAAACACTTAAAGTTATCAGACTTCTTCCTCAGAAAGAACACTCATGTGAATCTAGAGAAGTCATCTACAACTACTAAAGTGTAAGATTTCCCTCCTAGGCTTTGCACTGTAATGGGTCCAAAATGATTCATGTGTAACAGATACAAGATCCTAGGTGAATCACTCTTATTAAGTGACTTGAAACTATTTTTAGTTTGCTTGCCTAATTGACAAGCCCTTCAGAGTCCTTCCTTCTTGTAGGGGCCAGAAGGTAGTCCTCTAACAAGGTTGTCCTTGGATAGCCTAGCAATGGTTCTAAGGTTTAAATGTCCTAGTCTCTTATGCCATAAAACATTAGGTCTACAAACAGAATTAAACAGGCAAATGTCTACATCTGTTGAAAGAAAGTCTACTAAATAGATGTTACCTTTTCTTTTACCTGTCAACACAGTTGTGTTGTCCTCTAACTTGATCTTGCATAAGGCTTTGCTGAAAGTCACCTGGTAGCCTTCATCACATAGCTGACTGATGCTGATCAAATTGTGCTTCAGTCATTCCACATAGGCTACCTTCTTGAATGTCACTGTCCCAATTTGGACTGCACCATATCCTTTAGTTTGTCCAAAGTTTGAATCACCAAATATGACTTTGGGTCCAAGCTTGGCTTTAAAGGATGTGAGATTGTCCTTGTTTCCTGTCATGTGCTTAGAGCACCCACTATCCAAGTACCATTGCTGGTTTGATGTTGGATAGGTCTTCACCTGCACATAAGATAATTCACTTGTTTTTGACCCAGTTTACCTTGGGCCTAGGTTGATAACCTTTAAACTCAGAAATAAAAGACATCCCAGGTTGACTCTTATAACCTTCAGGATGATATCTCCTTGGAGGTATTATCCATTCAGTATAAGGGTTAAAGCTTTGGGATGAAGGACCCCTAGGATTGGATTTTGATTTGCCCTTGAAAGAATTTCCAGAGCTCTGATCTCTGTTCGAAGATCGTGGAGATGCGTTCGACGATCTTGGGTCAGATCGTCGAGCTCCGTTCGACGGTCGACTATGGTAGAGTTCAGAAATTAGAGATCGTCGACCTGAGTTCGACGATTTTGCCTGAGATCGTCGATTTGAGTTCGACGATCGCCGAGCTCCGTTCGACGATTTCTGCTGGATCTTGGGTTTCTTAGGCAGATCAGAATTTTTCCTAGCTACCTCTACAACTCCCTTCCCTTTATCAGAAATAAACTTGATTGGGGTTGTTAGAACTATAGGTTGGCTTGATGAAGCACCCAAGCCCAGTGTACTATTAAATCTGGAGTTCAATGTGCTTGTGTTGTCCATCAGCATGATACTTCTCCCATTATGGGATTCTTCAAGCTTCTTGGCCTCAGAAAGCTCACCTTTCAGTGAAGCTATCTGCTCCCTACAACACTCCAACTCCTCAGAGAGTTTGAGGTTTTCTGACTTTAAGATACTATGTTCAAATAATTGATTTCTGAGAGAAATAATTTCCTTCTCAGATTTTAGTAAGTCTAAACATAATGCTTTAAACTCAGACTTAAAGTCCTCAGAATTGAAATAAAAAGAACTAATTGCCTGGTCCTCTTCAAGTTGAGTCTCTGAGTCTGAATCTGAGTCTTCTGCATCTGAATTGTGTTGAGAGGCATTGATTGCCATCATGCAGAACTCCTTCTCTTCAGCATCATCTTCATCATCACTGAAGCTGGATGAAGCTTCTGACTCCTCTTCAATTTCACTCCAGGATTCAGCAACAAATCCCTTCCTTGTGTGTTTGTTCTTGCTTGAGGAGGGTTTGTCATTGCCATTCTTCTTGAAGTCTTTGTCCATTCTTCTTTCTTTCTTGTCCCTTCTGTCCTTGTTTTTGTTTTCTGGACAGTCAGGTACAATGTGCCCTGGTTTCCTGCAACCAAAGCAAACAATTTCTTTATTATTTGTGTTATCATACCTTGGCTTATCATGCTCTTTATATGATCTCCTTCTGAAATCCTTTCTGGCCATCTTGTAAAATCTTTTGGCCAATAGACTAAGCAGCTCATCATTGCCTGTGACTTTGTCTTCAGGCTGATCTTCAGTTGCTTTGAAGGCTATTGTCTTTTCTTTTCTTGTGGCTGCTGAGGCAGCCTTCTGCTCTTCTTCTCTATTTTTAATAAGCAGCTCATAAGATTTGAGCTTGCCCAAGAGAGCTTCTGTGGTGATCTCATTCAGACTTCTGGCATCCTTGATTGGCCAGATCCTTGAGTCCCAAGTGCTTGGGAAGCATATTAGGATTTTGTCATTAAGTTCAGTCAGTGAGATCTCTTTATCCAAAGTCTTGAATTCATTGACTATCAGACTGAGTCTGTTGTACATTTCAGCTACTGACTCAGCTTCTCCTTTCTTGAAATTCTCATATTGGGATATGAGGTGGGATCTCCTATCCTTTCTTTCATCAGCTGATCCTGAGACTATTTTAGACAGCTTATCCCAGATTTCCTTTGCTGAATTATATTCATCCACCTTTTGGAAAATGTCATCAGACATGGTCTGGGCTAAGATGTTCATAGACTTTGCATCTGCTACCTTCCACTTCTTGATATCAGCATCTGTTCCTGATGGAGGTGGAACAGCATTTGTGCTTGTGTTCTCTGGAGGTCTTGGACGAACTGTCAAAACAGAATTAAAAATGTCCTCGTCAATAGAATTCATGTATAGTCTATTCCTTGCTTTCCAAAGTGCAAACTTGGACAGGTTGTACACTGGAGGTCTGGTGCTAGCATAATCTTTGTTTTTGGCCATGATTTGTGAAGAAATAATCTAATAATAAAATCAAACAAAACAGATCTAACTAGAGGGATCTTTGGGTTCAGGTGTTAGCCTGTGCAACCACCAAGGTGTGGTATATTTAACCAACCTCGCTCTGATAGCAATTGAAATGCAAGCTAGATCTGATATACTCTAGAGGGGGGGGGGGGTGAATAGAGTATGGTGCTTTAAAAAATTATTTACAACAGTTATTGTAATCTGAGTGAACAGGGAAGCAAATATTAAATCTAATCACAGAAACCTATCTAATCACAAAACAAGCACAGCCAGAAACAAAAATAAAGACAAGCAACCAGAAGACACAAGGAGCTATAGTGGTTCCCCTAAACTTGGGTACATCCACTCTTCTACCACCCTAGGTAGGAATCCACTGCAGGATGAGTTGATCAGGTGTCCTGGGCACCAATGAGCTTTTGATAAGGTGCTCAAAAACCAAACCAGATTTTTTGATCAGGTGTCTTGCCACCAATGAGCTTTTGATAAGGTGCTCAAAAACCAAGCACAAACTTTTGAAGGGAGTTTGAAAAACCCTTTACAGATATGGGGATGAGAGAGTGATGGAAGTCTTCTCTTTCTCAAAGCAGCTGAGAAGACTAAGTGGATATGATGTTGTCAAAGCTCCCCCTGAGTTCTGTAGTTGATCAGGAAATGAAGCTTTGCTGTAGGGTGATAGGCCTTCAGAAAATTGATCTCCAGCAATTGATGATTTCAGCAACAGCTGAAATATGAGGTGTCTAGAGTCTTGAATGATGATGGCCTTGAACACTTGAATCAAAAGAGATCTTAAGATTTCAGATTGGTTGATCTCCTTGGTTGTGTGTTCTTGTATGAATTCTTTTTGAGACAGAGAATATCTGCAGCTCTTTCTTTTTCTCTTGAGTGATTGTTGTTGAGAAACCTGTTGTTCCAGAGAAGAGTTGTAGCAGAGAATATGTTTTTCTTCTTCTTGTGCACTCTCTTGTTCTTCTTTTTCTTGTTCTTGTTGTTAGAGATATTCAAAAATCTTGTCTTTTATTTCTTTTGTCTGAATAGAAATGATCCTCTATCAAGAATAGTCGTTAGCCTGTCATTAAATGACTTCCTTAATTGCAATTATCTTCTAGGGGAAAGTCCAAAGAAACATTCCTTGATAATTCCTTGAAACTTGGTCCAGAATAAATGAAAACGGCTACAAGATCTTCTGAATTAATTGCTGACAATAACTCCTTAACTATTCTGAATTTGAATCTTGAAAGTCGTGGAACTCTTCAGAAAAATGTCAAACTGAGCTCTACTATCGTCGAACTGAGCTCAGCGATTTGGACTTAGACAGCAACAGAGATCGTCGATCTGAGATCAACTATCGTCGAACTGAGCTCAGCGATAGAGAATCAATACTGGAGTCAAGATCGTCGAACTGAGCTCGAAGATCGTCGAATGGAGTTCGATGATTTGTTGAAGTTGAGCTCAGCGATCGTCAATGGAGTTTGACGATCCGTCGAAGTGAGCTCAACGATCGTCGATTGGAGTTCGACGATTCGTCGTACAGAGCTCGACGAAATGACTTAGTCTCCAAACTGAAAAACCTTGGTCTTGAGGGCAGCTTCCAAACCTAACTACTAACCCTTAGACTCAATTCTAATTGACCTTTAGATCTATACAATGAGGTCAAAACAGGTTTCCTAAAGACATAGTGATCCTGACCCAAATTAGTAATAGGGTGTTCCAACAGGATTCCCGAGCTGCCAAGGCCGAAGCCTTGTATTTTGCTTCCGTAGTAGAGACAAACATCACATCTTGCTTCTTGCTGCACCAAGAGATACTGTCGGATCCACAAGTGAAGACATAACCGGATGTTGACTTCCGGTCGTCTGAATCTCCTCCATAATCAGCATCCGAGTATCCTTCAAGAGGAAAACCCGTGCCTCTCTTGTAAAGGAGACCCATATCAGAAGTGGCCTTCACGTACTTCTGGATGTTCCTTGCCGCCATTCGATGAGGGTTCCTGGGTTCCTCCATATACCGATATACTCGGCCAACCATGCAAGCAATGTATGGCCTTGAAATTGTCAAGTAGATAAGACTCCCAACTAGAGCCCGAACCACCAAAGGATCCGGAAGAATCCTCCCCTTATACCACCGAAGTTTGATGCCCGAATCAAATGGAGTAGAGCTACTCTTACTCTCCTGCATGCCGAATCACTGAATGATCTGTTCCGCGTACTCCTTCTGGGACACGAGTATGCCACACTCTTTCCTCTCCACCTAGAGTCCAAGGAATTGGTGGAGCTCACCCAAGTCCTTTATCTCAAATCTTATAGTTATCTCTGCACTGAGCCTAGCTACCTCCTCCTTAGAGTTTCTCATGATGATCATGTCATCCACGTACAACACCACAAGGACCAGAAACTCCCCCTTCTTCTTGACGAACAGACTAGAGTCTGAATTTGAAGCAAGATAGCCGCAGAATTGGAGGTATTCTGCAATCTTCCCATATCAGGCTCGAGGAGCCTACTTCAAACCATAAAGGACTTTCCGAAGCTTGCATACGTAGTCCAGAAGTTCTTCAGATACCAACCAAGCGGCTGATTCATGAAAATGTCCTTGTCGATCTCCCCATAAAGAAAAATATTCTTTACGTCCAGCTGCCACATCTTCCAGCCCTAGCAAGCCGCCAAAGCTATCACCACTCGCACTGAAGTCATCTTTGCCACAGGACTGAACGTCTACTCATAGTCCTCATCGTACTGTTGTGAAGACCCTCGATCTATAAGGAAAGCCTTGTATCGCTCGATGCTTCCATCCGCCTTCTTCTTCAGCTTGTAGACCCACTTGCAAGTTATAGGAGTAATTCCATCAACCTTGGGCACCAAGTCCCAAGTTTCGTTCCTCTTGAGAGCAGCCATCTCCTCATCCATGTCATCGTCCCACTCCTTGACTCCAGTGGCTTCTTCAAACTTTGAATGTCGCCGCTCATCCAGAGGGCCTGCGAAGAAACAAGAGACAAAGCTCACTGTGTTCCCTTTGCAATACTGTGCTGGTGGCTTGATGGTCCTCTTCGATATCCAAAGAGGCTGCTCCTTGCTCACCACCTCTGTTGCTTCATAAGAACCAGCTCCGGTCCCGGGAACACTTGGAGCGTCACTCCCCCTGCTTCCCAAAACAGAAACTTCTGCCCTAGAGCTTGAAAGACCTAGAGCTCCTGGTGACACAGATAGCTCCACCTGAAGATCTTCAGCAGCTTCCTTCTGCCCTTCATCAACCCTGCTCTCCTGTAGCTCAACAATGCCACATCCATACGATGTCAGCTCATCAAAGACAACATCTCTTGATACAAAGAACTTTCTTGTCGCTGGATCCATGCACTTCCATCCCTTCTTCCGCTCATCATAGCCCACAAAGACGAGCTTCCTAGCCTTTGCATCAAACTTTATCCTTTGAGCATTAGGGATGTGAACATAGCAGGTTGATCCAAACACCCGAAGGTATTCAACGCTAGGCTTCTCCTTGAACATCATTTCAATGGGAGACTTCACGTTGATCGGACTCTGAGGTATCTGATTGATGACGTAGGTTGCGCAGGCCATTCCTTCCACCCAAAAGGACCTAGGAATCCCCTTTGCATGAATCCAACACTTGCAAGTTTTTGTCAAGTGACGAATCTACCTCTCCGCTTCTCCATTTTGTTGTGGAGTATGAGTACAAGTAAGCTCTCTCTAAATCTCATGCTTCCTGCAGAAGTTAGAGAACTCAGATGAAACAAACTCACCCCCGTTGTCTGATATGAACTTCTTGATTCGCAGTCCAAGCCGGCCCTCCACCAGCTCCTTGAACTCCACAAACAATTGGAAAGATACTGTCTTCTCCTTCATGAAATACACCCAAGTGTATCTTAAGTAGTCATCAATCAACACGAGCATGTGTCTGCTGCCTACAAGACTAGCGGTAACTGTTGGACCCATCAGATCACCATGGATGCATTCCAATGGTGCCATGCTTCTCGTGTGTGACTTATCAAATGGAAGGCGATGAACCTTATCATACTGACACCCCACATAAATGTGGCCATCTCTGTTGGACGACAACTTCTGCAAACCTTTCATAAGGCTCTTCATCGCCATAGCTTTCAACTTGTCCATCCCAACGTGCCCTAGTCTTTCATACCAGATAGTCGTACTATCGTTGTCCTTCATCCGATCAACATAAGAGCTTGTTGTTAAAACAAACAAGTCTCTTACTCTTCTCCCTACATGAGCAACATCAGCCTTTACCACTGATATGTTGCGGAGAAACCTTACTTCTGTTGGGCCAAACATAACATGATAGCCCGCATCAACTGCGTTGGTCATCGAGAAGAGGATCTTCTTCATGCTAGGTACATGATACACACTTCTTAATGTAAGTAGACCCTGAGCACTATCCAAAGAAACAACGCCTTCCTTCTCTACAGTATGAATAGAATCATCAGCTTTAATAATAGCTTCATTACTTTAGAATGCTTACAACGATGAGAACTTCGACTCATCTTCAGTGAGGTGATGACCACATCTCGAGTCAACTATCCAGTCATCTTGGTAGTCGACGACGGAAAAAGCACGAACACATGTGCTTGTCAAGAAGGCTCCTCCCCACCTGGCTTCCTCAACACTGGAAATAGCTCCCACCTTGTCTGCAACCTGCCCAAGCTACAGCTTGACCATACAATCGTGCTGCATTTCAACTACTTCTTCCAGTTCTTCTTAGGAGCGACGCTCCTCTTGTTGAAATTTGTGAAGTGGAAGTGGTTGACGGGACAGGCCGGGCGGCCTGGGCGGACATCGTTGGCGGACTAGGCGGACTGGGCGTACTGCTGTATGCACCCTGGTGAAAAGTCTAATGGAAGTCGGCTGTATTGAGCGGGTTGCACGGGTGAAGTCCGCGGACTATACGGCCTGGTATCTGCGGATTAGGCGTTGGCGGTTTGGTTTAGCCAAGGAGCGGCCTGAGCGGATAGAGGCTTGCGGACTGGTGCATTGCTCAGTGGCCGTGGTGCAAGCTTGTGCATTGGCGGTTTGGCTCATGTTCGCGGGAAGCTTGCGGACTGGCGTGTCCGCGGTATGGGCTGTTGCGGACTGGGCTTAGAGCTTGGCTGAGGCCTTGTCGAGCTCTGGTGTTACATCAGGTGCCCTGCTGTGGAGGTCGTTGGCGGACTAGTGTGTGAAGTCCGGGAGATGGCTGCTGCGTTGGGGCAGGTGTGCGAGTAGCCTGCGGACTGCCGGCGGTCTGTGTGCTTGTTGTTTGGCAGACGGAGTTTGTATCTGCCATGCTCGCATTGGCCTTTGATGGTTTTGGACATGGTCACACTCTGTGCCAAGACCATGGTGTCCGCAGTATCTTCCAAGTCTGCTGTTGACCGGGCGGACTCGCTATCTACCTTTGGTCGTGGACTTGTAGCGGATTGAGTCTTGAGTCTTGCGGACTGCCTCGGGTTGTGCGGACAACCATTGAATGGGGTTGCTGTCCTGTAGTGGTTGGAGGCTTTGTGGGCTGATGCCTTGTCCGCATAAGCTTGGGCGGACTGATGAGGGTTTGCCAATGTTGCCTTGCTCCTGGCGGTTTTCCTTGGTATCCGGCTAAGTCCTTGCGGACTGAGCGGACGGTGTTTTGCTTTGCGCGGGCTGGGGCGGTGTCTCTATCTCTAGGGCGGCGACCACACTCCTCACCTCGCCTATAAATAGGACCCCCCTGGCAGGTCTACAGTAACTTGAGTGAACAGTAAGTTGGTTTGGGCAAGGAGCTGGGGTCTCAGTTTTTCTGTCCGCACGGATTGATTCAGGGCTGACGGTTTGCTGTGTGCAGGTCGCGCGGGTAGCTTCAAGGAGCCAGAAGTTTGGCTGTGACTTCGGTTAAGTACTTGGAAGTTGTGCGGTCTCTGCATATTCAGCAGGAGGTCGCTCTGCGGCTTGTCAACTCTGTTTCAACTTTGCCAGCTTCAATAACCTTTCCGCCGGCTTCAGGCGGGTAGGGGGTGTTCCTCAGTTCTACTTCAGCAGGAGACGAATAACTGTATGTCCGCGTGGCCTTGCGGCTTTGGCGGACTCCGTGGCTATTCGGCGGATTGCAGCTTAGCTCGGGCGATCTCAGCAGACTCGGCGACCTCGGCGACCTCGACGGTCTTGGCGGACTCCGGTGATGTCCGCCCGGCTTGGTTTTTTGGTGCTTTCTGTTTACAGCTGTTATACTAGCGAAATCATGTCTCGATATGTATGCCTCGTGTTGTAAAGAAGTGAATGAATAAAAGATCTCCTTGTGCTTCCATTGTTTGTTGGGATTTGCCTTGTTCCTTGGTTTTCCGCTGGTTCAACGTGAGAACTGGGTAGTGCCGAAGATATTAATTTGGTGTTTGGTCTACCTTGCTGACCACGCTTGAGAAAATTTACTTGGTATCAGAGGGAGGTTCAGTTGCGTGAGCGGTATTCAACCAGTGTTGTTACTCAGGACTTGAGTGGTGATCAACCTGTGTTGTTGCTCGGAGCTTCTGAAAAGGTTGCCAACATGTGTTGCAATGGAAGGGAGCTTTGCAAGGGGTCTTGGGATTGAACTCTTAACGCCGACTAACTTCAAGAAGTGGAAGTCGTGCATGAAGAGTTATCTTCTTGGCGAGGAGCTGTGGGAAGTCGTCGGTCGTGACGACAGACAGGAAGTAACTGCTGCGTTCGGTACTGCTGAGCAGGTTAGGCTCTGGAGGAAAACAAATGCTAAGGCGGAGTTTATCCTCAAGAGGGCCGTGTCTCCGGAACTGTTTGATCACATCGTTGGATGTGAGTCGGCTGCTGATATTTGGACAACCATTGATGAGTTGTTCAATAGGAAGAATGTGGTGCGGCTTCAGTTTTTGGAGAATAAGTTGGCCAGGGCAACTCAGGGAGACCTTTCCATCTCGAAGTACTTCGTAAAGATGAAGAGCTTGTGTGCTGAGCTATCGACACTGGATCCTGATGAGCCTATCTCTGAGGCAAAGATGAAAAGGCACATTATCCGTGGCTTGCGGAAGGAGTATGTGGCCTTTGTGACATCTGTTCAAGGGTGAGCTTCTCAGCCGTCTTTGCTGGAGCTGGAGAATCTGCTTGCATCGCAGGAGAGCTTGGCAAGGCAGGTGGCTGGAGTTAATCTTAATCAGGAAGGCAGTGAAGCTCTCTTCTCAGGCAAGAAGAAAGGATGGGAAGGGAAGAAGAAGAAGAAGGTGCAGGTCGCTGGTGAGAAGGAGACTTCAACTTCATATTAGCTGGAGAGGAGCAATGCTCCTAAGGACTGGAAGAAGAATCTGAAGTGCTACCGGTATCATCAGCGAGCGAACTTCAAGCGGGACTGCAAGGTCAAACTGCAGCCTGAGCATGCTGCGGGAAAGGAGGAAGCTTGCTCGAGAAGTGAAGAAGCAGGATGGGGCGGAGTTTTCATGACGGGCACTTGTGTCCGGGCCTTGTCTGCTGAGGACTTCAATAGCGAGTGGATCGTGGACTCCGGGTGTGGTCATCACCTCACCGGAGACAAGTTGAAGTTCACCTCCATGCATGCATACTCAGGTAATGAAGCTATTATCACTGCTGATAATACTGTTTATGCAATAGAGAAAGAGGGGGTCGTGTCTTTGGGTAGTGATCAGGGGCCACTCACGTTAAGGAGTGTGTATCACGTGCCGGGCATGAAGAAGAACCTCTTCTCGGTGAACAATGCGGTGGACGCTGGTTATCACGTTCTGTTTGGGCCAACAGACGTGAGGTTCCTTCGCAACGTATCAGCGGTTAAGGCTGATGTTGCTCATGTAGGGAGGAAGGTGAAGAACTTGTTTGTTCTTGCCACCAATTCTTATGTTGATCGTATAAGGGCCAATGATAGCGCTGCTATCTGGAATGAGAGGCTGGGGCATGTTGGCATGGACAAGCTGAAGGCGATGGCTAGTAGAAGTTTAGTGAAGGGGTTGCCTAAGTTGTCCTCCTTTGGTGACGGGCATGTTTGCGCGGGCTGTCAATACGGTAAGGCACATCGCCTTCCGTTTGATAAATCACAAACAAGGAGCAAGAAACCATTGGAGTGCATTCATGGCGACCTGATGGGACCGACGATTATTGCCAGCCTTGGTGGAAGCAGATACATGCTTGTCTTGGTTGATGACTACTCAAGGTATACTTGGGTGTACTTCTTAAAGGAGAAGTCGGAAGCCTTCCATTTGTTTGTGGAGTTTAAGGAGTTGGTAGAAGGCCGACTTGGCTTGCGGATTAAGAAGCTTAGAACTGATAACGGGGGTGAGTTTGTCTCCTCAGAGTTTTCTAACTTCTACAGGAAGCACAAGATCCAACGAGAGCTTACTTGTGCTCACACTCCACAACAAAATGGGGTAGCGGAGCGGAAGATCCGTCATCTGACGGAGACTTGCAAATGATGGCTTCATGCGAAAGATATCCCAAGGTCTTTTTGGGTGGAGGGGATGTCTTGTGCTGCTTATGTCATCAACAGGATGCCACTCAGCCCTATCAACATGAATACTCCTTTTGAGCTGTTGCTGAAGGAGAAGCCGAGTGTTGGACACCTTCGGGTGTTCGGTTCAACTTGCTACATGCATGTCCCGGATGCTTCACGGAATAAGTTGGATGCGAAGGCAAGGAAGCTTGTCTTTGTTGGCTACGATGAGCGAAAGAAGGGATGGAAATGCATGGACCCTGTGATGAAGAAGTTCGTGGTGTCAAGAGACATTGTCTTTGACGAGCTGGCGGCATATGGAGGTGGCTCGGTTGAGCTAACCGGAAGTAGCAAGGTTGATGAAGCACCGGTGGTGGCTGCTGAAGGCTTGGAAGAGGAGCTTGCTGTTTAACCAGCAGCTCCTGTTGCTTCTAACTCCGAGGCTGAGCCTTCTGGCTCAAGAAGCAGGGGGAGCACTGCTCAATGCTTGCCCCAAATAGGAGTTGAGCCTGAAGAAGCAACGGAAGCAGTGAGCAAGGAGCCGACCCTTCGGAGATCGAAGAGGGTTGTCAAGCCACCGGCTCGGTACTATGATGGGAATGCAGTGAGCTCATGCTTCTTTGCAGGTCCTCTGGATGAGCGAGAGCCTGCAACCTTCAATGAGGCCACTGGAGTGAAGGAGTGGGAAGGTGCCATGAAAGAAGAGATTGATGCTCTGAAGAAGAATGAAACCTGAGACCTTATGCCCAAGGTTGATGGCATTACTCCGGTTACTTGCAAGTGAGTGTATAAGTTAAAGAAGAAGGCTGATGGGAGCATTGATAGGTTCAAGGCTCGCCTGGTCGCTAGAGGATTCTCACAACAGTATGGAGAAGACTATGAGGAGACGTTTAGTCCGGTTGCGAAGATGACTTCAGTTAGAGTGGTGATCTCCTTGGCTGCTAGCAAGGGATGGAGGTTGTGAAAACTCGATGTGAAGAATGCCTTTCTTTACGGAGAGATTGACAAGGACATCTTCATGGATCAGCCGCTTGGTTTTGTCTCTGAAAAGCATCCTGACTATGTCTGCAAACTCAGGAAGGCTCTCTATGGGTTGAAGCAAGCTCCTAGAGCTTGGTATGGAAAGATTGCAGAGTACTTACAATTCTGTGGATACCTTGCTTCCAACTCGGATTCAAGCTTGTTTGTCAAGAAGAACGGGGAGCTACTAGTCTTGGTCCTGCTGTATGTGGATGACATGATCATCACAGGGAATTCAGAGGGGGAAGTAGCAAGGCTCAGGGCAGAGCTTGATATACGCTTCGAGATGAAAGACTTTGGAGAGCTGCATCACTTTCTCGGTCTTGAGGTGGAGAGGAAGGAGTGCGGGATTCTCATTAGCCAAAAAGGGTATGCAGATCGCATTGTGAAGCGGTTCGGCATGGGCGAAGGGAAGAAGTGCTCTACTCCACTGGAACCTGGGCTGAAGCTTCAACGAGATGAGGGAAGGGTTCTTCATGATCCCTTGGTGTTCAGGGCTCTTGTTAGGAGCTTGATTTACCTGACGATTACAAGGCCGGATATTGCTTATGCTGTTGGCCGAGTAAGTCAGTATATGGCTGAACCAAGGCAATCTCATCTAGTGGCGGCGAAGGGTATTCTGAAGTATGTCAAGGTGACTTCTGACATGGGACTCCTCTATGGTAGGGACTCGGAGTTTGCGTTGCTTGGGTACACGGATGCTGACTATGACGGTGATTCAGATGATCAGAGGTCTACTTCAGGTTATGTGTTCACTTGCAGTTCAGATAGCATCTCGTGGTGTAGCAAGAAGCAGGACTCGGTGTCCGTCTCAACTACGAAGGCAGAGTATAAGGCTTCAGCATTGGCTGCTCGGGAAGCCATCTGGTTGAGGAGGCTTATAGAGGATGTTCATGAAGAAGTGCAAGGGCCGACGTTACTCTGGGGTGACAATGAGAGTGCTCTCAAACTGGTTAACAATCCAGTGTGTCACGCCAGGACCAAGCATATAGAGATTGATCACCACTTCATCAGGGAGAAGGTGTTGGAGGGATCTCTATTGGTCGGGCATGTTCGGAGTGAAGATAATCTTGCTGACATCTTCACGAAGCCACTGTCAAAGGGGCCCTTTGAGCGCTTGCGCAGCTTGCTGGGCTTGGTCACCACTTCCCACTTCAAAGGGGAGTGTTGAAATTTGTGATGTGGAAGTGGTTGACGGGACAGGCCGGGCGGCCTGGGCGGACAGCGTTGGAGGACTAGGCGGATTCGGCGGACTGCTGTATGCGGCCTGGTGAAAAGTCTAGTGGAAGCCAACTGTTCTGAGCGGGTTGAACGGGTGAAGTCCGCGGACTATGCGGCCTGATATCTGCGGATAAGGCGTTGGCGGTTTGGTTTAGCCAAGGAGCGGCCTGAGCGGATAGAGGCTTGTGGACTTGTGCATTGCTCAGTGGCCGTGGTGCAAGCTTATGCATTGGCGGTTTGGCTCATGTTCGCGGGAAGCTTGCGGACTGGCGTGTACGCGGTATGGGCTGTTGCGGACTGGGCTTATAGCTTGGCTGAGGCCTTGTCGAGCTCTGGTGTTACAGCAGGTGCCTTGCTATGGAGGTCGTTGGTGGACTGGTGTGTGAAGTCCGGGAGATGGCTGCTGCGTTGGGGCAGGTGTGCGAGTAGCCTACGGACTGCTGGCAGTCTGTGTGCTTGTTGTTTGGCGGACGGAGTTTGTATCCGCCATGCTCGCATTGGCCTTTGATGGTTTTGGACTTGGTCACACTCTGTGCCAAGACCATGGTGCTCGCAGTATCCGCCAAGTCCGCTGTTGACCAGGCGGACTCGCTATCTACCTTTGGTCATGGACTTGTAGCGGATTGAGGCTTGAGTCTTGCGGACTGCCTCAGGTTTTGCGGACAGCCATTGAAGGGGGTTGCTGTCCTGCAGTGGTTGGAGGCTTTGCGGGCTGATGGCTTTTCCGCATAAGCTTGGGCGGACTGATGAGGGTTCACCAATGTTGCCTTGCTCCTGGCGGTTTTCCTTGGTATCCGGCTAAGTCCTTGCGAACTCGGCGGACGGTGTTTTGCTTCGCACAGGCTGGGGTGGTGTCTCTATCTCTAGGGCGGTGACCACAGTCCTCACCTCGCCTATAAATAGGACCCCCCTGGCAGGTCTACAGTAACTTGAGTGAACAGTAAGTTGGGTTGGGCAAGGAGCTGAGGTCTCAGTTTTTCTGCCCGCGCGGATTGATTCAGGGCTGACGGTTTGCTGTGTGCAGGTCACGCGGGTAGCTTCAAGGAGCCAAGAGTTTGGCTATGACTTCGGTCAAGTACTTGGAAGTTGTGCGGTCTCTGCGGATTCAGCAGGAGTTCGCTCTACGGCTTGTCAACTCTGTTTCAACTTTGCCAGCTTCAATAACCTGTCCGCCGGCTTCAGGCGGGTAGGGGGTGTTCCTTAGTTCTGCTTCAGCAGGAGACGAATAACGGTGTGTCCGCGCGGCCTTGCGGATTCGGCGGACTCCGTGGATATTCGGCGGATTTCAGCTTAGCTCGTGCGATCTCAGCAGACTCGGCGACCTCGGCGACCTCGGCGGTCTCGGCGGACTCCAGTGTTGTTCGCCCGGCTTGGTTTTTTGGTGCTTTCTGTTTACAGCTGTTATACTAGCGAAATCATGTCTCGTTATGTATGCCTCGTGTTGTAAAGAAGTGAATGAATAAAAGATCTGCTTGTGCTTCCATTGTTTGTTGGGATTAGCCTTGTTCCTTGGTTTTCCGTTGGTTCAACGTGAGAACTGGGTTGTGCCGAAGATATTAATTTGGTGTTTGGGCTACCTTGCTGAGCACGCTAGAGAAAATTTAACACCTCTCTTACTGATACGAAGTTGAAGGCCCATCCTCAACAACAGGCTTGTTCTTCATATCCCATCTCTTCTACTTCTTCTTATCAGTGAAGAGAGCTTCACTACCTCCTTTAGAGATAGTCACCCCGGCCATCTGCCTAGCCAAGCTCTCTTGTGATGCTAGCAGATTTTCCAGCTGCAGCAAAGATGGATGAGTCGGTCATATTTGAACGGAAGTCACAAAAGCTACATACACCTTTCGCAACCCACGAACTCTGTGCCTCTTCAACTTAGCTTCAGAAATGGGTTCATCAGGATCCAGTGCTGATATTTCAGCACACAGGTTCTTCATCTTGAGGAAGAACTTCGAGATAGACAGATCTTATTGAGTTGTCTTAGCCAACCCATTCTCTAATAACTGTAGCCATTCTACATTCTTCCTGTTGAACAAACCATCAATGGTTGTCCATATCTTAGCAGTAGACTCACATCCTAAGATGTGATCAAAGAGCTCTGGTGAGACGGCCCGTTTGAGAGCAAACTCTGCCTTTGCATTAGACTTTCTCCAAACTCTCTCCTGCTCATCAGAACCAGTTGCAGCAGTCACTTCTTGCTTGTCGTCGCAACGACGACCTCTCACAACTCCTCGCCTAGAAGATACCTCTTCATACACGACTTCCACTTCTTGAAGTTAGTCGCTGTAAGAAGTTCAATGCCAAGACCCCTTGCGTAAGCTCTTTCCATTGCACCAACCATTGATCACTAGCTTCCAAAAGCACCGAGCACAACTGAGGTTGATCACTGCTCAAGCCACCGTTCCCTCTGATACCATATTGAAATTCTCACAAACTGATCAACCGGTAGTTCTGGTACCAAGCAAAAACTTCCAGAGCTATCAAGCTGACCACTTGATCAAGCTGAAAGCGGGAACCAGGTGTAGGAACACTCCAACCATAGACTGAGCTAAGTAATTAGAAACAATAGAAAGCAACCACAGATCTTGTATTATCAACTATCAACTTTATAAGGCTAGGTATGTATGACGAGACATGATTTCGCCAAGTATAATAGAGAAGCATATAAGCAAACAAGGCTCTTCAAGCCGGGCGGACTGCCCCAGAGACCGCCGAATCCGCTGAGTCCGCTGAGACCTCCAAGCCGCTACTGCTGCACCACTGATCTATGGAGTCCGCGAAATCCGCGGACTACCCGTTATTCTGCTGAGACGAATGCTCTGCATGTCGCTGCCGAACTGAAAGAACAGACTGGCTAGTCCGCCGAGAGCGGCGAACAGGTTATTGAACTTGAACTTCAATTGCTAGAGAGAAAATTGGCTGGCCGCAAAGTGCGACCTGCTGCAAACCGCCGATTGTAAACCGCAAGTTCCACTTCTTCCTTACCGCAATCATAACCAGACTCCTGGCTTCATAGTGCTAGCCGCACAACTTGCAAACAACAATCAGTTAATCCTTCTCAATCCGCGCGGACTAGAAAAGCGAGGCCGCAGTAATTAATCCGTGCTCAACTTACTGTTCATTCAGTTTTTGTTGAAGTGACGGGGGGTCCTATTTATAAGCGGGGTGAGGAGTGTGGTCACCGCTCTAGTAGATAGAATCACCACCCCAGCTCGCAACTAGCACAACGCAGTCCACCGAGTCTGCAAGGACAAGGCAGGACATCAGCCGATTCGCTAGACACCAAGTCAGGAAGCCAGTCCGCTACCTGGCGGACACCACACTAGTCCGCACGCTGCACAACACACAGACACAACAACAACCCACATATTGCACCAGTCCGCACGCTACACGCGGACACAACACCAGCCCGCATAGCTGGCGAACACCACACCAGCCCGCCACACGAGTCCACGATCAACATGCACATATCGCCCGGTCAACCAGCGAACACTTCGGGCTCTGCGAATATCCTGGACTTGTCATAGAATGTGACCAAGTCCAGCAACCCACCAAACACCTAGCGCGAGCTCGGCGGACACGAAGCCAGATCGCCAGCTCCAAAGACAGTCCGGTACCATGAACGCGGTTATCACCAACCGCATCACCAGAGATCAAGGGTATGGACCAATGCCGATCTCGCGATCTCCAAATACAGT
Organism: Platanthera guangdongensis; assembly: GCA_039583875.1. Taxonomy (NCBI): domain Eukaryota; kingdom Viridiplantae; phylum Streptophyta; class Magnoliopsida; order Asparagales; family Orchidaceae; genus Platanthera; species Platanthera guangdongensis. The sequence goes on along the minus strand of CM077150.1, from coordinate 206,034,084 downwards.
CCACCACAACGGACTCCGCAAACTCGAATAGAGACCGCCACATTCCCGCGGATATACCACCAATCCGCCCGGTTACTTCAAAGAACAGCTAACTGCAGAACCACAGGCCGAACTGACAGAACACCATCACCAGGTTGCAATAACAGGCCGCCCAGGACACACCACCAATCCACCCAGGCCGCACCATCAGATAACCCAGGCCGCACCATCAGATAACCCAGACCGCACCATCAGTCCGCCCAGTCCGCTCGCTCTGCTTGATCAACCTCTACTTTCACTTCACAATTTTCAACATGCAGGGATTACACATCTAATCAAACTTCAATTTGATTAAATCTTTCTCACAGGCACTCAGACACAGGATTTAGAGTAAATGATGTTAAAAATGATGGAGGCTTGCTAATTGTTAAGAACAAAATCCTGTCTTGGGCCCCCAAAAGATTTTTAGATATCAACTCAGAGAGGTATGCAAATGAGCTGCTGGTAGACTATACTCAGGTAAACAATTCGACGCAAAGTCAGTTTATTTCTCATCACGGACAACTTGCAGGTACAAATGAATTTATTGATGCTCCTACAAGAATTTTAAATACCTCACGGGAACTTTTATTTGCCTTCAAAGCTTGTAATTTAGTACTATATTATTTTGGTTGCCCAACTTTTAACATATGAATGGACAACAATGATTAAAGTTGATTTTTTATATAATTTCATTAGGTTTATCATTAGCAAAATTGTTTTAGGGATAAATATTCAAATATTTTAGGTTGCAGATATATAATAAAGGTTTGCTGATAACCTAGTATGAGTTGCACTTTAACATTCTCTTTTTGGATTGTTTTGACTGATAGATAGCTTTCACGGATTGGAGAACTTGGGTTTTTGAGTGGTCCTTATTGCATCACTTTTGTTTCCATATATTGCAACTGCAGGTTTTAATAGCTAATCATGCTTTTTTTTTATCAGGTGGGTGTTGAATACTGACATCATTGGTGGTCCATATCTTAGGCTAAGACCTAGATTGGGAACTGGGGTGTGGTCCAACAGCCATGTCCTATCCTGTTGGTTTTATCTATTTTATATTTTCTATTAATATATGAATAAGTATTAATGCAATACTTCGTTGGCTCTTTTAAATTTGAACATTTATATATTTTTAATCTTTGTTGAGCATGAAGAGTGAAAAAAGTTATTTTTGTTGTAACTAGTCATAGCAAGAAAAATATATAAAAGACGAAGGCAAAAAGAATTACGATCACCCTTCAGTTTCTCATTCTCCCGTCTCTCGCAGACTCCCCCAGGAGGTACATCTAAGTCGTCAACCACCTCCTCTCTTGCTTCTGTATATTCAATTAAATTATAACAAATGAATAGCCCTATACATGTTATAGGGCATGAGCCGGCCATCCTGAAGTTATTAGCATCTCGTTATTAGTTATATTCAATTAAAACCCATTATGGCTCAAACTTGATCGAAACATCAGTGATCTGTGTTAAATTTTCTCAACGTGGTCAGCAATATAGCCCAAACGTCAAATGAATATCTTCGGAACTACCCAGTTCTCACGTTGAAGCAGCGGAAAACCAAGGAATAAAGGTTAAACCCAACAAACAATGGAAGCACAAGCAGATCTTTTATTCATTCACTTCTTTACAACACGAGGCATACATAGCGAGACATGATTTCGCTAGTATAACAGCTGTAAACAGAAAGCACCAAAAAATCCAAGTCGGGCGGACAGCACCGTAGTCCGCCGAGACCGCCGAGGTCGCTGAGGTCGTCGAGTCCGCTGAGATCGCCCGAACTTAGCTGCAATCCGCCGAATAGCCACGGAGTCCGCCAAAGCCGCGAGGCCGCGCGGACACACCGTTATTCGTCTCCTGCTGAGGCTGAACTGAGGAATACCCCCTACCCGCCTGAAGCCGGCGGACAGGTTATTGAAGCTGGCAAAGATGAAACAGATCTGACAAGCCGCAGAGCGACCTCCTGCTGAATCCGCAGAGACCGCACACTTCCAAGTACTTGACCAAAGTCACAGCCAAACTCCTGCCTCCTTGAAGCAACCCGCGCGACCTGCACACAGCAAACGTCAGCACTGAAACAATCTGTGCGGACAGACAAACTGAGACCGCAGCTCCTTGCCCAACCCAACTTACTGTTCACTCAAGTTACTGTAGACCTGCCAGGGGGGTCCTATTTATAGGCGAGGTGAGGAGTGTGTTCACCGCCCTAGAGATAGAGACACCGCCCCAGCCCGCGCGATAGCAAAACACCGTTCGCCGAGTCCGCAAGGACTTAGCCGGATACCAAGGAAAACCGCCAGGAGCAAGGCAACATTGGCGAACCCTCTCCAGTCCGCCCAAGCTATGCGGACACGGCGTAAGCCCGCAAAGCTCCAAACCAATGCAGGACAGCAACCCCCTTCAATGGCTGTCCGCACCAACCCGAGGCAGTCCGCAAGACTCATACCTCAATCCGCCACAAGTCCACGACCAAAGGCAAATAGCAACAGCCCGCCCGGTCACAGCGGACTTGGCGGATACCGCGGACACCATGGTCTTGGCACAGTGTGTGACCAAGTCCAAAACCATCAAAGACTAATGCGAGCATGGCGGACACAAACATCAGTCCGCTAAACACCCCAGCACAGACCGCCTACAGTCCGTGAGCTCCTCGTACTCCTGTCCAACGCAGCAACCATTCCCGGACTTCAAAACCAGTCCGCCAATGACCTCCACTGCAAAGCACCCGATGTACTACCAGAGCTCGACAAGGCCTCAGCCAAGCTCTAAGCTAAGTCCGCAACAGGCCACACCACGGACACATCAGTCAGCAAGCTTCCCGCGGACACGAGCCAAACCGCCTAACAGCACAAGCTTGCACCACGGCCACTGAGCAATGCACTAGTCCGCAAGCCTCTCTATTCGCAGATACCAGGCCGCACAGTCCGCGGACTCCATGCAAACAACCCGCTCAGATGACAGCCGGCTTCCACCAGACTTACCACCAGGCCGCACATCACAGTCCGCCCAGTCCGCCTAGTCCGCCAATGCTGTCCGCCCAGGCCGCCCGGTCTGTCCCGTCAACCACTTCCACTTCACAAATTTCAACACTCCCCCTTGAAGTGGGAAGTGGTGACCAAGCCCAGCAAGCTGCGCAAGCGTTCAAAGGGCCCCTTCGACAGTGGCTTCGTGAAGATGTCAGCAAGATTATCTTCACTCCGAACATGCCCGACCAGCAGAGATCCTTCCAACACCTTCTCCCTAATGAAATGGTGATCAATCTCTATATGCTTCGTCCTGGCGTGACACACTGGATTGTTAACCAGTTTGAGAGCGCTCTCATTGTCACCCCGGAGTAAAGTAGGCCCTTGCAGTTCTTCATGAACTTCCTCTATAAGTCTCCTCAACCAAACGGCTTCCCGAGCAGCCAAGGCCGAAGCCTTATAATCCGCCTCCGTTGTTGAAACCGACACCGAGTCCTGCTTCTTGCTAAACCACGAGATACTAGCTGAACCGCAAGTGAACACATAACCTGAAGTAGACCTCCGATCATCCGAATCACCGCCATAGTCAGCATCCGTGTACCCGAGCAAGGCAAACTCCGAGTCCCTTCCATAGAGGAGTCCCATTTCAGAAGTCATCTTGACATACTTCAGAATTCTCTTTGCTGCCACTAGATGAGATTGCCTTGGTTCAGTCATATACCGACTTACTCGGCCAACAACATAAACAATGTCTAGCCTTGTAATCGTCAGGTAAATCAAGCTCCCAACAAGAGCCCTGAACACCAAGGGATCACGAAGAACCCTTCCCTCATCTCGTCGAAGCTTCAGCACAGGTTCCAGTGGAGTAGAGCACTTCTTCCCTTTGCCCATGACGAACCGCTTCACAATGCGATCCGCATACCCTTTCTGGCTAATGAGAATCCCGCACTCCTTCCTCTCCACTTCCAGACTGAGAAAGTGATGCAACTCTCCCAAGTCTTTCATATCGAAGCATATAGCAAGCTCAGCCCTGAGCTTTGCTACTTCCCCCTCTGAATTCCCTGTGATGATCATGTCATTCACATACAGCAGGACCAACACTCGTAGGTCTCCCTTCTTCTTGACGAACAAGCTTGAATCCGAGTTAGAAGCAAGGTATCCACAGAATTGCAAGTACTCTGCAATCTTCTCATACCACGCTCTAGGAGCTTGCTTCAACCCATAGAGAGCCTTCCTGAATTTGCAGACATAGTCCGGATGCTTTTCAGAGACAAAACCAAGCGGCTGATCCATGAAGATGTCTTTGTCAATCTCTCCGTAAAGAAAAGCATTCTTCACATCGAGTTGCCACAACCTCTATCCCTTGCTAGCAGCCAAGGCGATCACCACTCTTACTGAAGTCATCTTCACAACTAGACTGAATGTCTCCTTATAGTCTTCTTCATACTGCTGTGAGAATCCTCTAGCGACCAGGCGAGCCTTGAAACGATCAATGCTCCCATCAGTATTCTTCTTCAACTTATACACCCACTTGCAAGTAACCGGAGTAATGCCATCAACCTTGGGCACAAGGTCCCAGGTTTCATTCTTCTTAAGAGCATCAATCTCTTCTTTCATGACACCTTCCCACTCCTTCACTCCAGTGGCCTCGTTGAAGTTTGCAGGCTCTCGCTCATCCAGATGACCTGCAAAGAAGCAGGAGACAAAGCTCACTGCATTCCCATCACATTACCGAGCCGGTGGCTTAACCACCCTCTTCGATCTCCGAAGGGTCGGCTCTTTTCTCACTGCTTCCGTTGCTTCTTCGGGATTCACTCCTACCTAGGGAAAGCATTGAGCAGTGCTCCCCCTGCTTCCTGAGCCAGAAGGCTTAGCCTCGGAGTTAGAAGCAACAGGAGCTGCCGGTGAAACAACAAGCTCCTCTTCCAAGCCTTCAGCAGCCACCACCGGTGCTTCATCAACCTTGCTACTTCTGGTTAGCTTCACCGAGCCACCTCCATATGACGTCAGCTCGTCAAAGACAACGTCTCTCGATATCACGAACTTCTTCGTCACAGGGTCCATGCATTTCCATCCCTTCTTCCGCTCATCGTAGCCAACAAAGACAAGTTTCCTTGCCTTCGCATCCAGCTTTGTCCGTGAAGCATCCGAGACATGCACGTAGCAAGTTGAACCGAACACCCTAAGGTGTCCAACACTCGGCTTCTCTTTCAGCAACAACTCAATAGGAGTCTTCATGTTGATAGGGCTGAGTGGCATCCAGTTGATAACATAAGCAGCACAAGACATCCCCTCCGCCCAAAAGGACCTTGGGATATCTTTCGCATGAAGCCAACATTTGCAGGTCTCCGTCAGATGACGGATCTTCTGCTCCGCTACCCCATTTTGTTGTGGAGTGTGAGCACAAGTAAGCTCTCGTTGGATCCCATGCTTCCTGCAAAAGTTAGAAAACTCGGAGGAGACAAACTCACCCCCATTATCAGTTCTAAGCTTCTTAATCTGCAAGCCAAGCCGGCCTTCTACCAACTCCTTAAACTCCACAAACAAACGGAAGGCTTCCGACTTCTCCTTTAAGAAGTACACCCAAGTATACCTTGAGTAGTCATCAACCAAGACAAGCATATATCTGCTTCCACCAAGGCTGGCAGTAACCGTCGGTCCCATCAAGTCGCCATGAATGCACTCCAATGGTTTCTTGCTCCTTGTTTGTGATTTATCAAACGGAAGGCGACGTGCCTTACCGTATTGACAGCCCGCACAAACATGCCCATCACCAAAGGAGGACAACTTCGGCAACCCCCTCACCAGACTTCTACTAGCCATCGCCTTCAGGTTGTCCATGCCAACATGCCCCAGCCTCTCATGCCAGATAGCAGCACTATCATTGGCTCGCATTCTATCAACATAAGCACTGGTGGAAAGAACAAACAAGTTCTTCACCCTCCTCCCAACATGAGCAACATCAGCCTTAACCGCTGATACGTTGCGAAGGAACCTCACGTCTGTTGTCCCAAACAGAACGTGATACCCAACGTCCACCGCATTGGTCACCGAGAAGAGGTTCTTCTTCATGCCCGGCACGTGATACACACTCTTTAACGTGAGTGGCCCCTGATCACTACCCAAAGACACGACCCCCTCTTTATCTACTGCATAAACAGTATTATCAGCAGTGATAATAGCTTCATTACCTGAGTACACCTGTATGGAGGTGAACTTCGACTAGTCTACGGTGAGGTGATGACCACACCCGGAGTCCACGATCCACTCGCCGTTGAAGTCCTCAGCAGACAAGGCCCGGACACAAGTGCCCGTCATAAAAGCTCCGCCCCATTCTGCTTCTTCACTTCTCGAGCAAGCTTCCTCCTTTCCCGCAGCATGCCCAGGCTGCAGTTTGACCTTTCAGTCCCGCTTGAAGTGCCCTTGCTGATGACACCGGTAGCACTTCAAATTCTTCTTCCAGTCCTTAGGAGCATTGCTCCTCTCCGGCTGATATGAAGTTGAAGTCTCCTTCTCACCAACGACCTGCACCTTCTTCTTCTTCTTCTTCCCTTCCCATCCTTTCTTCTTGCCTGAGAAGAAAGCTTCGCTGCCTTCCTGATTCAGGTTCACTCCAGCCATCTGCCTTGCCAAGCTCTCCTGCGATGCAAGCAGATTCTCCAGCTCCAGCAAAGACGGATGAGTAGCCCACCCTTGAACAAATATGACAAAGGCCACATACTCCTTCTGCAAGCCGCATATAATGTGCCTTTTCATCTTAGCCTCAGAGATAGGCTCATCAGGATCCAGTGCCGATAGCTCAGCACACAAGCTCTTCATCTTTAAGAAGTACTTGGAGATGAAAAGGTCTCCCTGAGTTGCCCTGGCCAACTCATTCTCCGGGAACTGAAGTCGCGCCACATTCTTCCTATTGAACAACTCATCAATGGTTGTCCAAATATCAGCAGCCGACTCACATCCAACAATGTGATCAAACAGTTCCGGAGACACGACTCTCTTCAGAATGAACTCCGCCTTAGCATTTGTTCTTCTCCAGAGCCTAACCTGCTCAGCAGTACCGAACGCAGCAGTCACTTCCTGTCTGTCGTCACCACCGACGACTTCCCACAGCTCCTCGCCAAGAAGATAACTCTTCATGCACGACTTCCACTTCTTGAAGTTAGTCGGCGTTAAGAGTTCAATGCCCAGACCTCTTGCAAAACTCCCTTCCATTGCAACACCTGTTGGCACCCTTTCAGAAGCTCCGAGCAACAACACAGGTTGAGCACCACTCAATCACTGAGTAACAACACTGGTTGACTTCCGCTCACGTAACTGAACCTCCCTCTGATACCATGTTAAATTTTCTCAACGTGGTCAGCAAGATAGCCCAAACGCCAAATGAATATCTTCGGAACTACCCAGTTCTCACGTTGAACCAGCGGAAAACCAAGTAACAAAGGTTAAACCCAACAAACAATGGAAGCACAAGCAGGTCTTTTATTCATTCACTTCTTTACAATACGAGGCATACATAGCGAGATATGATTTCGCTAGTATAACAGCTGTAAACAGAAAGCACCAAAAAATCCAAGCCGGGCGGACAGCACCGGAGTCCGCCGAGACCGTCGAGGTCGCCGAGTCCGCTCAGATCGCCCGAACTTAGCTGCAATCCGCCGAATAGCCACAGAGTCCGCCGAAGCCGCGAGGCCGCGCGGACACACCGTTATTCGTCTCCTGCTGAGGCTGAACTAAGGAACACCCCCTACCCGCCTGAAGCCGGCGGACAGGTTATTGAAGCTGGCAAAGATGAAACAGAGCTGACAAGCCGTAGAGCGACCTCCTGCTGAATCCGCAGAGACCGCACACTTCCAAGTACTTGACCGAAGTCACAGCCAAACTCCTGGCTCCTTGAAGCAACCCGCGCGACCTGCACACAGCAAATGTCAGCACTGAAACAATCCGCGCGGATAGACAAACTGAGACCGCAGCTCTTTGCCAACCCCAACTTACTGTTCACTCAAGTTACTGTAGACTTGCCAGGGGGGTCCTATTTATAGGCGAGGTGAGGAGTGTGGTCACCGCCCTAGAGATAGAGACACCGCCCCAGCCCGCGCGATAGCAAAACACCGTCCGCCGAGTCCGCAAGGACTTAGCCGGATACCAAGGAAAACCGCCAGGAGCAAGACAACATTGGCGAACCCTCTGCAGTCCTCCCAAGCTATGCAGACAAGGCGTCAGCCCGCAAAGCTCCAAACCACTGCAGGACAGCAACCCCCTTCAATGGTTGTCCGCACCAACCCGAGGCAGTCCGCAAGACTCACACCTTAATCCGCCACAAGTCCACGACCAAAGGCAAATAGCAACAGTCCGCCCGGTCACAGCGGACTTGGCAGATACCGCGGACACCATGGTCTTGGCACAGTGTGTGACCAAGTCCAAAACCATCAAAGGCTAATGCGAGCATGGCGGACACAAAATCCGTCTGCCAAACACCCTAGAACATACCGCCAACAGTCCGCGAGCTCCTCGCACTCCTGTCCAACGCAGTAACCATTCCCGGACTCCAAAACCAGTCCGCCAATGACCTCCACAGCAAAGCACCTGCTGTACTACCAGAGCTCGACAAGGCCTCAGCCAAGCTCTAAGCTCAGTCCGCAACAGCCCACACCGCGGACACATCAGTCCGGAAGCTTCCCGCGGACACGAGCCAAACGGCCTAACAGCACAAGCTTGCACCACAGCCACTGAGCAATGCACCAGTCCGCAAGCCTCTCTATCCGCAGATAACAGGACACACAGTCCGCAGTCTCCATGCAAACAACCCGCTCAGAAGACCGCCGGCTTCCACCAGACTTACCACCAGGCCGCACATCACAGTCCGCCCAGTCCGCCTAGTCCGCCAATGCTGTCCGCCCAGGCCGCCCGGTCTGTCCCGTCAACCACTTTCACTTCACAAATTTCAACAATCTGAACCCGTTCAGAGCTAACCACTGGTAGTGGCAAGTTTTGTTGTTTAGTTCGGTCAAAGACAACTATACTTGAATTGTTGAACATGACAAGAAAAATAAATATAATAATAATAATAGTGATAATAATATAATGAAAAAATTATGTTGATATATCTATCAATATCTCTTTATAGACAAGGACGTATTTTTTTTAAATGAGTCTTGTTTTTATTAATTTATTAGAAAAATGACAATGCACTCAAAGGGTCTGACACCCTGACTATACATTGAGAAAAACTATCCAAAATACATCACTGTAACCACACTCAAAAATCCTGCCCGTACCCACAACAAAGTAAAGGAAAAAGGGGTACATGTTTAACACCAACCCTAATAACGTGTACATGTTTAACATCAATTTATCTAGATCCGACATCACAAACATTTTGATCGTTCTTGCGCATAAATCGAACATTCGCGACAAATACCATCCCTGCAGATTGGTGATGAGAAGCAGAAGAAATTTATAGTTATGCTTGCTCGGATGAGATTGGTTTCAGGATGGGTTACCTCCTGGGAAGTCCCCGTAGGGGCGTTTAACTAGAACACTTCTCATCAAAGGGAGGCTGTGACCTCCAACAACCTCCCAATGGATGGAGAGGGGTTGGGGTGCATGATCTGCAAACTCTTTGAGGCTGAACGCTTTCGAGCGTGGTGCTGAGGGTGCTAGCGGCCGTCCTTTTGAGTCTTGTGCTGTGGAGGCCGTTACAAAAAAAGTGCATCCTGGGATTGGTGACCTCCTGGGAAGTCCCCGTAGGGGTGCTTAACCGAATAACTTCTCATCGAAGGGAGGCTGCGACCTCCAAAAACCCGCCGGTCGATCGGAGACGGGTTGTGGTGCATGGTCTGCAAAATATTTGAGGATAAACCCTTTCGAGGGTGATGTCAGGGGTGCTAGTGGTAGTCCATTCGAGCTGTGGGTTGGGAGGCTGTTACAAAGAATCGTGCCCAGAGTGGGAACGAGACGATTCGAGCACAAAATCCAGAGCTATATCCTCAAACTTCCACTCTGGCATGGGCAATGATTGTAGTAGTTCCCCAAGGATCTTGCACCCGGCCTTCACCGACTGGCAGGTATCACAGTGCGTCACAAAGTCGATGACATCCCTCTTCATTCCGAGCTAATACATGTCCAACCGCAGGTGTGCTGTCATCTTGGTGATCCCGGAGTGCACTGAATACCTGGAGCAGTATGCCTCCCTGAGAATATCGCCCGGATCCCACCAACCGCAGGAATGTAAATGCGTCCCTAAATTTGAATGAGGCCGTCACGTAGCGATTAATTCTCAGAGGTTCTCCCTTCCAGGGCTCTGAATATCGTCTCTAACTATGTATCCAACCTCTGCTCTGCTCTTATGCTGTCTCTGATGTCACAAACGATGCTGAAGCAGTGTAAGTACTCCGTATTGGCCTCAGGCTCGGCCTTGGTCACTAATGTAATTTTCATATCCCATAAGATCTTGGCCTACTCCATAGCCATTAGTTGGGGATCCGAACTAGATGTGCCAACCATACAGCTCAAGGCATCAGCCATGGTGTTCACCTTCCCTAGGAACTCTTGCCACCTCCACGGTCGCAGGTTGAGATCCTTCCGCGTGTCTATATACTTGAGGTTCTTGTGATATAAGAAGATCTCACAATGAATCTCATACAGATAATGTCTCCAAATCTTCAGCGCAAAAATCATCGCTCCAGTCTCAAGGTCATGCACTGGGTAATTCTGCTCGTGCTTCTTCAGCTGTTTAGAAGCATAGGTGATGACATGTCCATGCTGCATTAGAACTGCTCCCATCCCTTGGTAAGATGCGCCAGTATAGATCTGAAATCCTTCCTTCCCAGATGGAAGTATAATGATGGAGGCTGAGTTGAGTTTGTCCTTCAGCTCCAAGATTGCTGTCGCACATTACATCGTCTAGTCAAACCGAGCATCCTTCTTCGTTAATGAAGTATGGGGGAGCGCAATCCTCGAGAAACCTGCCATGAACATGCGGTAGTATCCTGCTAGCCCGAGGAAACTCTGAACATCTGTTGTTGACTGTGGCTGTGGCCATTACTTGACTGCCTGCACCTTGGCTGGGTCTACTATAACACCTATGGATTTTCAATAATTAATTTAATCTCTTAAATTACATAACAGTGACGCAATGGCATTACATTAGTTCAAGAGTTACAGTTATTGAAGCCAGAATTTGACTTCGACAAAAGTTCGAAATTAGGGGTGTAGCCAACACCTACTCGTCCCAAGCTCTGTCCTCCGACTGATTATGAAGGACCAAAAACCGACCCAAAGCCTCAGCAAGGAGGTCCCACCGCTTACCCGGAAGATATCTGAGAGCTTCCCCTCTAAAGCCAAAAGCTGGGCTTGGAGCTCCTCAGAAAGCACAAGAAAACTCTTAAATTCCCGGGAAAAAAAGTGCTTCTGAAGAACTCCTATGGGCATATTTATAGTTTCTGAGTTTGAACTGCAAATAACCAAACTAAACTGACCTGAAATTACCAGAATACCACTAGTTGGGTCTGTGAACAGCCAAACTCCGTTGTTCTGAAGAGTTATATGTAGACCAACAAGGTTAAAAAGGTAAAATTACTCGAGGTAGAAGAGTAAAATCCCCCATGGGTATAAAAATGTAAAAACGACCTTCTTTCTATATGGCGAGTAGGGAAGCACCCAACGGTGAGACGAGCCATCTTGCTCGTCTTGCAGGCATCCTTCGCTATGGGGCCCTCTCGCCGTTAAGGGCCTACTCGCGTCCCAAAAGGGCGTCTCACCCACTGCAGAGACCACCCGTCCCGCCTCCTGCGAGTGGACCACGTGGTCCCGCTCGCCTATTAGTATGTTGATTGCTATCAACCCGAAAAGGCAAGTGTATCTATCGAATTGTAGTACCAAGATCGTATTTAAAACTTGGGGTTGTCAAGTACTATTACTCATGCTTCTACTATTATCCTACAGTGCGATTGTTGGTTGTTTGAGAATTTAAAATTAAACTAAGGACAATATTAAAATGAAAATTTATGATAAAAAGCTACCATTCGATCAATGATTCACCATGAAATGAGACAAGAAGGATAAAAAAATAGATTTAAATATGCAAATTAAACTCCACCGTGACGGATCCGATTATAGGAAATAATCTCGCTAGAGTATTAAATCCCCCTAACTTATTGGCGTTTTGACCAAAATCTCTTTACAAGTCAAAAAGGTCTAAAGTTGCATTATCGAAGTGACCCGCGCTATTGGATTTGACTCCAATCTGGAGGATTTACGTCATCCTATCTCTAGGGTTGCGATCAACTCCTTCCTTCTTTGAGTGATCTTTCAAATCAACGAGTCTCTCGACAACTATGAAATGAGATCAAATTGCCTACTACCGTATACCGGATATACGGAGTCGACACGAGAAAAATCAAGGAAGGATCGAGAATAATTTTGACAAAAATAAAACTAAGAAGTAAAAGGAAATCTCATCTCATTTCATGGATCCTCATGATCGAACGCTAATGGAAAATTAGCTACGCATGGTTTAAAAGGAAACAAAAATAAGATAAAGAGAATAATTTTTCATTGATAATAGATAGAGGAGTACAAAAATATAAAAGGGACAAGATTATGCTACCAAAAAAAGATTACACTAAATAGAAAATGGTTACACTAATAGAAAAAAACTTAACAACAACAAGTAAGAAACATAAAAGAACTCTCTCTTGAACTAGCTATCTCACTTGCTCTCCAAAATCCAACCTCATCATGCATGAGACATGGGTTCCTTTTATAGGAGAGGGAGAAGGTGAGATCCATTGCATGTAGTTAAAAGAAATAGAAAATAGAAAATACAAGGGGGATGAATAAGAAATAAAGAGGGGAGAAAGAAATAAAAGTGAGGGAAAGAGAGAAGGAGGTGGGATGAATGAGGAGGGACGGCCATGCAAAGGTGGCAAGGTGCATGCATGAATTAAATGAAACGGAGAGGGGGAATGTGTGGCCGGCCAACACATGAATGGAGTGGGCTGCACTTTGTGGGCTCGGGTAACTTGAAGAGGGCTGGTTGCATCATGTGGGCTGCTTCTGGAAGGGGCCAGGCTGCATGGTTGAAGAGGCCGGGCTGCTCAAACATCAAGGCTCGGGCTGCTGCATGGAGGTACTTGTGCTCGGGTTTGACTTGAAGGAGGCTTGGGCTCACCAATGAAGGCCGGCCATATGAGAGGGTTGCACCATATGGGCTCCAACCTACAAAAATAAAATAGAATAGAACATTAAGTTATGTTTTAACAAACAAATAAAATAAGACAAACAACATAATAGAAAATTTTATAATTAAACCAAATAAGATGCATAAAATAAAGAATTAAAACATAACATCAAAGAAAATGAAAATTAAAACATAACAAACATAAAATACATGAAAATATAATTAATCCTAGGAATATTTATGCTAATTTAACCCAACAATCGATGACTAAAACTAGTCATCAAATTCCCCCATGCTTAAGTATTTGCTTGCCCTCAAGCAAATGGAATTTAAAATTAGGGGGAGGTATTAAAAGTAAACAAGCAAATTTAGGTTTCATAGATTAAGAAAATCAAAATATGAAAAACTAAACTATTGTAATTTCTATGTTAACAACTAGTGGGGTGAGAAGTGCACAATAGAAAACTTGAAAATGATGATCTAAAGTATCATTAGAACATAAAGAAGAATTACATATTTCTAAATTCCTAAAACAAGGCATCCAAAATAAATGAAATTAAGAAAGACAAGAGTAGAAATTCTAAATAAACGGCGCATTGACGAACTACTAGGTTGCTAAATAACAATTAACCCTAAAACACCTTAAGATAATCTCCAAAGAAATCCATCAATGATGGTGGCCATAGGCCTGTCCGTTCACACTCTCGCCACTACGCGAATTCACATCTAAATATCAAAAGGACTTTAAATAGGCGTTAAGAGTTGGCTTATGTAAATGATTAGGGATTGAAAATCAAAGATAAAATCGGCGGTTAAATAACACTAAATCAAGGGTGAGCTCAAAATAAAACAAAAAATGATAAAAATGAGAAATGATAAGTACATCATTTCTCCAATTCAAACTACAAAACAAGGCCATGAAATTTTTTTCTTTTCAAAATTTGGCCAAAAATAAACTTTTTCTCTTTTTTTTTTGTTTTCTGTGTTTTTTTTTATTTGATAACATTTTGATAATAACTTTTTTTTCTTTCATAAAAGAGAGCTCGAAATGCAAACTAATAATTTTCCTTTTCATTTTCAAAGATAATAACCCTTCACAAACATAATATTCAAGCTCAACGTTTAGTGTGAAATAGGAAGGCATTTTGGCTTTGGCGAAATAATGAAATGAAAGGTGGAGCTAAAAACAAAGAAACATGGAAAAAGGCCCAAAAATTGTTTTGCAACAGTGAAATTTTTGGTGGGCAAGAAAGGTTCAAACGAGTCAAAGGGTGGCCTAAATCATTTCTAAAGTACGTAAAAACGATGCAAATGTTTCGAGAGTAGCTATGGATAAGTTCTAGACACCAAGAAAGTATTACACCACAAATGAAAAAGAGATAACATTACCTAGCAACCATTCGTACGCAACTAACCGAATAAAAAGAAAAAACTACAAATTGCTAACTTACAACGTAAAAAATAGATGCCTATATTTAAGAACAAGAAATTAGTAAACTAAGCTATATAAGAATTGTTGAAGCCAAATATGACCTCAACTGAAGTTCGAAGAAAAAGGGGGGCAGCCAAAACTTACTTCTCTCAAGTCACACCCCTTGGCTGGGTTCTAAGGACCTAAGACTGACCCAAAAGCCTCAGCAGGGAGGTCCCACCTCACACCCGGAAGATCTCTGAGAGCTTCCCCTCCAAAGCCAAAGCTGGGCTAGGAGCTCCTCAGAAAGCACTAGAATTCCGGAGACAATGATCGCTTGCTTTCTAAGGAGCCCTTATGGGTCTATTTATAGCATTTTGCTGTCCTGAATTTACTGAAAAGCCCCTGGTTGGTCTGCCAATAGCCAAAACCCGCTGTTTTTCTGAGGGTACTGAAGTAATTTCTCCTGAGGGCAATTAAGACATTCTTCCAAAGACCCTGGGCCCCACTCGGCGAGAGCTGATGCCGAGACCTTTCGGCCCAGGGCGTGGCGCGAACGTTCTCGCCCCAAGCGAGAACCCTCGGGATTGAGGCTTGGTTTGGGCGAGAGCGTTTCCGCGCAGCCCGCGCTTGGCGCTCCCGGCCCACGGTTTCTCTCTTACAGCATCCGGCGAGAGCTTTTCCGCCTTCTGTGGGCGAGATCCTCCTTAGGGCGGGACCACTTTGGCTAACCCTCCTGTGACCATTGTGCCTCCTTGTCTGGCTCAGCGAATATGGGGTTGTACACAATCCCCGCTCTTTTTGAGCTAGCGCCGCGCTCGAAAAGACATGTTCAACCCAAAATATTCACTGAGCACGTGTCAACGTCAGGGAATCTTTTGGTGGGCCGTACGACGCCTATAAATATGAGTGCCGATAGACGGTCATAACACTTTCCTCGAGCCGTCATTCTCCTTCTGAGCTCTCGCCCTCTCTCGCTATGCCTTCCAAGCGTGCCGATAAACCTCTTCCGCAGGATCTGCAGGACCGCATCAACGCGGCGCAGGCGCGAGCTAGGGCTAACAGTGCCCTTGTCGCCCCATGGCTAGCGAGACAGTCGTCAGTTGCTGAGCCTTCTCTGCCTAAGAAGAAGAAGAAGAAGAAGGCGAAGGTGGTTCAGCGGGACCTATCCCGCGAGAACAGGAGCCCGCCCACTAGTGGCGCGGACGGCATCTCGCCGCGGAAGGTAAGCTTGATATACCAATTAACAAGCAGTTGCTCAATTGTTGAACTTAATACCTCTCGCAGGAGACGGTTCCTGACGCTGCCGCGTCCCCGCGAGAACGCTCGGATCCACCCTCTAGCCATCACGATGATCATCCACAGGTTCCCGAGGCGCCTCCTCCGCCTGACCCGAACACCGCTGGTAAAGGTTCCCTTCTTGGCTTCGCCTGGTATTTCCAAACGCTGACCTGATTTCTCGCAGCGTTGGTTTCTGCACCTTCGGATCTCGCCACCCAGGATGGTGGGGCGAGAACTGCGAATCAGCCTGCCCATGTGGTTGACTCCTCCCTATCGGCGAGAGGAAAAAGTGCCGAGATCCCTGTGCCACCGCTAGACGTTAGTCCTCCAGCGGCTGAGGAGACCCGCTCCCCCGCTCTCGATCAGGCCGGGATCACCATCCGCAAAGTTTACCCCCCCCCCCCCCCCCCCCCGGCAAAGGAAAGCCAATCCACCTCCTCTTTTGAGCTGAGGGGGGGGGGGGGGGGGCTGGGCCTTCTCGCCTGCCGTCGACCAGGGGGCCTCGTCACTCTGAAGGTATACGGCAATTTTATCGCTGCTATTCTTTAGCTTCCGCTAAAATGGGGCTTCTTTCGACAGGTAACATGGACTCGCGGCCTGGCGCTGAGGTAGAGGAAGAAGAAGAAGAAGAAGAAGAAGAAAGAGAGGGAGAAGACGGCGAGAGCTCTCCCTTCCCTTCATCTGACGAGATGGAGGAGATCCTGACCGGTGCCGGGAGCGCGAAAAGACGAGGGAAGAAGGTTGCCGCCATTCTGTCGAAACTCATCCGGCGAGAACGGGTCCGCGACCTTGCGGCCCGAGAGTTTCGCCAGTCAGTGGAGAAGAGGCTGGAGTCCTTGGAGCGAGACTTTCTCCTAGGCGAGATGGAACGGCCCGGGGGAGCTAACGCTGGGTCTTCACCTGAGAGATGCATTGAGAGAATCCGGGATCTGTCTCGCCGGGTTGACCTGGGATGCAGCGTTCTGTCATCCTACTTCAACCCGCAGGCGCCCCCCCGGACCAAGTTGCGGGACCGAGGCAAATGGCGATGGGAGCAAGGGAAATGGCGCTGGGAGCCGTACTAAAGCGCGAGACCTCCCCTCCTCTTCCCCTGGCCTTCCCTTCTCTAATGTACCCTTTCTTTTTCGCTTGGAGTTGTAATTAACGTTCCCGCACTTTATTCGCTTATTATATTATTATTTTTTTATCGCGTTCCCGCTCAGCGAGAGCGATCGCTCTGTCTTTAATATTTTTGTATGCGTATGATTTATCTTCCCAGCTCTTTGGGGTGGCGAGAGCCACCTTGCTTCCGCCTACTTTTCCTGCCGTATGACACTTCGCAACGTTAGCGCCAGCTGTTTAATCGGTCGTTGTCAGATTCGGGCGGGAAAAACGAAGCGTCGCTGACCTAGGACGCGGCGGCTGTACCCTCGCCGCCTTTCTGAAAACAGCCATCATTACCATGATTTTCTATAAATAGGAGGCTCACCTACCACATTCATTCCTCTGACTCCAGTCTCTCTCCTCTTTGCTGTTGTTCTCGCGGTCTTCGCAAAGCTCTCGCCCTTTTCTGTCTTCCACTTCCGTTCTCGCCCCGTTCTCGCTCTCGCCTTCTCCCGGTAGATCTCGCCTTCAATCCCTATTGCGATGCCGGGTGGTGGTGAAGGACGATCCAACTGCGCGGAAGCCTTCCAAAAGCATCTCTTCCCTTCCTGTACTCTCACTCTGGAGGAGTTCAATCTGACCAAGGTCCAGCACGTTCCCGCCGGCTTCGTCGCGCGGCCCCCGGGCAGTCATGACAAAGTCAACACTGCAGGGGAGGGGGAGCTCGCCATCCCTATTGAACACTTCGAGGTGGGCTTCCGCCTTCCGCTGTGGCCTGAGATGCGACAGGCTCTCCGGTACTACGGGGTGGTTCCCGCGCAGCTGAACCCTAATTCAGTTGCCATTCTCGTGGCATTCATATGCTACATGCGTTCCGAGAGGATCGAGTTCAGCTTGCCGATCTTCCGCAAGCTATTTACCTTCCGCGCGAAAGGGGGCGTGGTGTTTTTCTCCGGGCAACTGCTGAAGACGATCGGTCTCGCCAACAAGCATCATCATTGGGGCGAGAAGTTCATCTACGTCTCCGGCGACTTCGGGAACGTACCCCTAGCCCCCATCCAATACGAGGATGCCGCCTACAAGCCTCCGTCCTTGGGCTCCCGCGAGAGCGCCCTCCTTGAGTTCTTCGGAACCAAGGACTTCGACGTCCTCCACCTCCGGCGAGACGTCGATTCTCTTTCCCCTGTACTTCCGGGAGAAGGTAGGGTCTCGCCTTCATTTATCTTTTTCTTGCCTTTTCCAAGGTTAGAACTTATCACTATTGTTTTTGCAGGAGAGCGCGAGATCCCTCTCCGCCAGCCTTTCGACGAGTCTCGCGCCGGAGGGAGTCAGCCTCCGAAGGACCCACTGGCTCTTGCGAAAGCCGCCGCGCAAGCCTGCCGAAAGGAGCCGGGCCTCCCCCCCTCGAGCGGTGTTGTGAAGCGAAAGCCGGTTGCTTCCGCACCTCAGCCAATCAAGAGGCCCAAGACCACGGATACCGAGAAGGGCAAGGCTGTGGTTGTCCAGCCCGTCCAACCTCTCCCCGCCGGCCGCTCCTTCGAGGAGGTCCTGGAGGCAGTAAGCAGGATTGCGGCCACCAGGGGCGGCCCCGGGACGCCTGCCGAGAACCCTCGGACCCCTGGCACTGCCGAGAGCGAGGGTGCCGCCGCCGGGACCTCCTGCCAACCCCCGTCTGACGAGGTGCCGCGGGGTCATCGCAACTTTGGTCTCGGCGTGAGGTGCCTGGACGCGGAGAACAAGCCGCTGCTGCAATGGGACCCTGACGCCAACAAGGTCACGATCTCGTCCCTTTTGCCGAGCTGGGCGGAGCGAGACGAGGTCACCGGCGAAGCTTTTGCTTTAGGCTATGGCCTCTACAGCCGGGAGGATGCTAGCGTCTACGACAGGATGTCGACCCGGCTGTTGGCATACGACTCCACTCGCGCTTTAATGCGTGGGCTGGAGCTTGCGCACATGTGCGCCCAGCGGAGCATTACGATAGACCGCAACTTCCAAGACATGTTCAAGGCCAGGGACGATGCGGTGGCCCAGGCGGCCTCTCTGGCCAAGGAGCTGGCCGAGACCCAGCAACTATTATCCTCGCGCCAAGCGGAAGGGGTAAGCGAGACCTTTCATAATCACTTGTTCTCGCAATCCTAACCCTTCTCTTATGCTAACCTCCCGTTGTTCAGGATTCCGCTCAAGCCGCACTTCGCGAGGAGCTGTCTCAGGCCCGATATGACAACGTTCTCCTGCGAGAGCAGATCGCGCGCCTCGAGGCGAGTGCAGCCCCTCCGCTGGACGAGAGATTGAAGAGCCAGTATTACTCGGCTTATGACATCGACAAGCTCCTTCAGGGGAACGCGCAAGCCACCGTAAAGTTGACGCTGGAGACGCTGCGCGACATCAACTGTTGGGACGGGAGGGGCAAAGACATTACCGCTCCACAACTTGTCCCATGGCTCTTCGAGCCCATCCCAAAGCCCCCTGGCGCCCCCAATACCCCTCCCTCGGATGTCCCAAAGTCCCCCGCAGCGGATGGCGAGACCTCCGGGGGGAGCTCCGGCGGAAGCTCCAGCGGAAGCTCCAGCGAGACTTCAGAAGGATACAGCTTGTCCCCTTGAGGGTCCTCTTCTTGCTTTTGTTCTTCACTTCTATGTAAAGCGCGAGACGCTATCATTTTGTACCTGTATATAGTATTTGTTAATGCAAATGTTTTTTCTTGCGAACATTTTTGTTATTTGCGAATGTGTTTGATGTGATTGTCGTAGTTGAATGCTTTCGGCGTAGGCTTCCGCCAAGGCCCTTGGCCTTCTTAGGAAATTCGTAGCGATGAATCAGCAAGAACCCGCGGTAACCGGCCAGCCGGAAGCGTGACTCTCGAGTCCTTAAGACGGGACCGTTCCCTCTAGACTGCGCGAGTCCCCACTAGCCCATCGTATGACGATCTCGCCTATTTTCTCGAGGACACTGAGAGGAACCCTTTTGGCGGAAGCCTCCCCACCTCGAGTTCCCTTCAATAGGGAATCTTCTGCCGAGACCTATCCCTGCCAAGATCTATCTCTGCCGAGATCTATCTCTGCCGAGACCTATCCCTGCCGAGATCTATCTCTGCCGAGATCTCTCTCTTCTTTTTCACTTGTCATTTGGTATTCCCAACGTGCTTCCTGCCTTTCAGTAACCAAGCCAACCAGACCAAACCTATTCCCCACAGGCGAGCCTTCGGACCTGCCAGCTAGATGAGAGCCTGCGCAGCGGGTCTACCTGGGGCCGAGCCGAGCTCGGGGTGCCGATGAAGATCTCAAACCAACCAAACCTATCCCCCACAGGCGAACCTTCGGACCTGCCAGCTAGATGAGAGCCTGCGCAGCGGGTCTACCTGGGGCCGAGCCGAGCTCGGGGTGCCGAGGAAGATCTCAAACCAACCAAACCTATCCCCCACAGGCGAGCCTTCGGACCTGCCAGCTAGATGAGAGCCTGCGCAGCGGGTCTACCTGGGGCCGAGCCGAGCTCGGGGTGCCGATGAAGATCTCAAACCAACCAAACCTATCCCCCACAGGCGAGCCTTCGGACCTGCCAGCTAGATGAGAGCCTGCGCAGCGGGTCCACCTGGGGCCGAGCCGAGCTCGGGGTGCCGATGAAGATCTCAAACCAACCAAACCTATCCCCCACAGGCGAGCCTTCGGACCTGCCAGCTAGATGAGAGCCTGCGTAGCGGGTCTACCTGGGGCCGAGCCGAGCTCGGGGTGCCGATGAAGATCTCAAAACAACCAAACCTATCCCCCACAGGCGAGCCTTCGGACCTGCCAGCTAGATGAGAGCCTGCGCAGCGGGTCTACCTGGGGCCGAGCCGAGCTCGGGGTGCCGATGAAGATCTCAAACCAACCAAACCTATACCCCACAGGCGAGCCTTCGGACCTGCCAGCTAGATGAGAGCCTGCGCAGCGGGTCTACCTGGGGCCGAGCCGAGCTCGGGGTGCCGATGAAGATCTCAAACCAACCAAACCTATCCCCCACAGGCGAGCCTTCGGACCTGCCAGCTAGATGAGAGCCTGCGCAGCGGGTCTACCTAGGGCCGAGCCGAGCTCGGGGTGCCGATGAAGATCTCAAACCAACCAAACCTATCCCCCACAGGCGAGCCTTCGGACCTGCCAGCTAGATGAGAGCCTGCGCAGCGGGTCTACCTGGGGCCGAGCCGAGCTCAGGGTGTCACAAAACATTCAACTATGTTATGTCATGAAAAATTCGACACTAGTTAAAGGAGAATCAATCGGTATAATATAACAAGTTTAATTTTGAGATACACGGTTACATCCTTCCCCCCTCAGGGGTAGAATCGTTTTAGATCATCACCACTCCACGTGTGGCTTAAGGCTCTTCCCCCCACGTCCTGGAGGTAGTATCCCACTGTTCCGAGGACTTCCTTTACAATGTATGGACCTTCCCAGTTCGGGTGGAGCTTACCCACGGGAGCCGATCTTCCCGCCGCGTTGACCTTTCTCAGCACCAGATCCCCTTCTGCGAACTGTTTGACCCTGACATGCTTATCAAAATGCTTGGCCATCCGTCGCTTGATTTCTTCTTGCCTGATAGCCGCCACGTCTCGCAGTTCTTCCACCATATCTAACGAGAGGCGCTGCCCCTCTTCATTCTCCACCCTCCAAGTCTCGTCACCTTCGCCCGCGGCTGTGACTCGCGGGGACCGGACCTCAAACTCCACCGGTAGGACGGCTTCACACCCATGAGAGAGCTTGAAGGGGGTCTCACCGGTGGCCGTGTTCGGAGTCATTCGTAGTGCCCACAGGACCGATGGGAGCTGTTCCACCCAATTTCCCTTCAAGTTTTCCACCTTCTTCTTTAGTAGATTTACAATGATTTTGTTTGCTGCTTCCACTTGACCGTTACTCCGAGGGTGATGGACGGAGGCAAACCGGAGATCTATTCCCAGTTGAGCGCAGAAGCTGATGAACTCCTCGCTGGCAAACTGGGGGCCGTTATCGGTCACTATTGCTTGGGGCAACCCATGTCTACAAATGATCTCCCCCCAGATGAAATTCCTTATAACCTGCGAGGTGACCTTGGCTAAAGCTTTAACCTCTAGCCACTTCGAGAAATAATCGATCATGACCAAAAGGAACCTCCTCTGTCCACTAGCCGGAGGAAAGGGCCCAACTAAGTCCATTCCCCAGATAGTAAATGGCCATGGTGTCGTGATACTCCGGAGTCTTTGAGCTGCCAAGAGTTGAAGGGGGGCGAAGAGCTGACATTTTTGGCACCTCCTTGCAAACTCCATGGCATCCTTCCTTAGGGTGGGCCAGAAGTACCCCTGTCTGACCACCCTAGCCTCCAGTGTCCTTCCTCCAGAGTGACTGTCGCACTCGCCCGAATGCACCTCCCTAAAAATCTTCGGGATTTCCTCTTCGGTCGCACATCTGGCTAGGAGACCTGACAACATCTTACGATGCAGACCCCCTCCATCATCAAGTAGTGAGCCGCCTTGCGCTTGAAGCTTCTCCCAACCTTGGTCCCCGCAGGCAGTTCACCGGTGGTTAGGAAGGCCACAAATGGATCCACCCACGAGGGCTGTCGATCCACCATCATCAATTCTCCCTCATCTATAGCCGGTCGGAATAGCTCCGTCAAGGTCCCCCCTACCTGAGGTCCGAACTTGGCCAGTCGATCGGCGGCTACACTTTCTTCCCTTGGAATATGTTGAATTGAGAAAGACCGGAATCCTCCGATGATCACCCTTACCTTGGAGAGGTATCTGATGAGGGTTGGCTCCCGAGTTTCAAACTCTCCCCGGATCTGTGATGCCACTACCTTTGAATCAGTGAAAACTTCTACCTCCTGAATCCCCAGCTCCTTTGCCAGGCGAAGGCCAGCAATAACGGCCTCGTACTCCGCTTGATTGTTGGTCACTGGGAAATGTAAAATGACTGCTTGCTCTATGGTTACCCCCTGGGGACTTGTCAACACCACCCCTGCCCCTAGGGAGCGCCTTCCTGAGGCCCCATCAACCGTCAACTTCCATGCTTCTCGCGGTTGCTCATCTTCCCCCTCAACCTCAACAACGTAGTCTGCTAGAAAGTCCGCCACTGCCTGTGCCTTGATGGAGAGCCTTGGTACAAAGGTGATGTCGAACTCGCTTAGCTCAATGGACCACTTAGCCAGCCTCCCCGAGTGCTCCACTCCTTCGAAGATCTTGCGAAGAGGGTGGTCGGTCACCACCCTAATCGAATGCGCTTGAAAGTACGGCCGGAGCTTTCTGGCCGAGATGACCAAGGCATAAGCGAGCTTTTCCAGGATGGGGTAGCGAAGCTCTGCATTTCTCAATATCCGGCTGACGTAGTAGATGGGAAGCTGCTTCTTTCCTTCTTCTCTTACTAGGACGGAGCTTACCGCCTCCGCCCCTACTCCGAGGTACAAGGTCAAGTCCTCCCCATCCTTTGGGCTCTGAAGGAGGGGAGCCTGAGAGAGTTGCCTTTTCAGCCCTTGGAAAGCCTCTTCGCACTCGGCCGTCCATTCGAACCTTTGATTCCCCCGCAGCACTTTAAAGAATGAAGAACACTTGTCTCCTGCCCGGGAGAGGAACCTGCTTAGCCCAGCCAGCTTGCCTGTCAAGCGCTGGACCTCCTTGACATCGCGAGGTGACTCCAAATTCAGGATGGCCTTGACTTTGTCCGGGTTGGGCTCCACTCCTTCCGGAGTCAGGAGATGCCCGAGGAACTTCCCGCGGCTTGCCCCGAAGACACACTTCAAGGGATTCAGCCTCATTTTAAATCTTCTCAGGGTGGCAAATGTTTCCTCGAGGTCTTGCAGGTACGAAATTGTGCATTTGCTTTTGATCATTAGGTCGTCGACGTAGACCTCCAAGTTCCTCCCCCTCTGATCCCGGAAAACCCGATCCATCATGCGCTGATAGGTAGCCCCTGCGTTCTTTAACCCAAAGGGCATCATCTTGTAACTGAAGCACCCCTCCCTTGTGATGAAGGACACATCCTTGGTGTCAGGAGGGTGCATCCGGATTTGGTGATAACCTGAAAAAGCATCTAAAAAACTCATGACAGAAAAACCAACGGCTGAATCAACCAGCGCGTCGATCCGAGGCAGGGGATAGCAATCCTTAGGGCATGATTTATTCAACAAAGAAAAGTCTACACACATCCTCCATTTACCACATCCTTTCTTCACCATTACCACATTGGAGATCCAGCCTGGATACTGGATCTCTGAAATGAAGCCCGCCTCCAGGAGCTTCTTGACCTCCTCACGAATGGGCTCCTCCAGCTTGGTGGCGATGGCTCTCATCTTCTGACGGATGGGGCGGGCGCGGGGATCCAGGTTCAGGCGATGGCAGGCTATGTCGGCGTCGATGTCCGGCATGTCCGCCGTGCTCCAAGCGAAGACGTCAACATTGCTTTGAATGCAAGCTCGCACCTGCTCCCGGGCCTCAAGACTCAACCCCCCGCTGACCCGCACCCTCTGCACCTCTCCTGCTTTGGTGAAGACCTCCATCTCCACCACTTCTTCAGCCGGTTCCAACTGCGGCTGCTCCCAACCGGTTCTTGCCTCTTCCTCCAGCTCCAGCTCTCCTTTTTCCTCCTCAATCTCCATCGCTTCTACCCCCCTCTGCTGCTGCTGCTCGGCTCCTATGCCTCCCGGGACTTCTCCCTCGACTTCTATCGCCGCCTGCTCTTCTACTTCCACTGTCCCTTCTGCGCTTTCCTGCCCATTGTTCCTCCGTACCACCCGCACATCCCCTCGCATCTTCTCTGTCTCTTCCTCTTCGGCTTCCTCTCCAGCTTCCTTTCTTACCTCCTCAAGGACCATCTCCTCTTCCTCCACCACCTCCTCTAGGGCCGCCATCTCAATTTCCAACTCTTCCGCCTCCGCCATCCACGAAATAGTGTTGACTGCCGTAACATAACATTGCCTTGCCACCTTCGGGTCTCCTCTGACCCTGACCTGCACCCCCCCATTGTTGAACTTGAGGCACTGATGGAACGAGGTGGGGACGCAGCGAAAGGCGCTGATGAGGGGACGCCCAAAGATGGCATTATAGCTGCTCGGGGCGTCCACGATCACGAACCTGCAGTTCCGCGACACGCCCCCCAACCTTACGTGTAACCCTACTCCTCCTTCTACCTCCTTCCTCTCCCCGGAGAACCCGAACAGAGGTCCATCCGATGCCAAGACCCTCTTCCCTTCAACTCTCATCTCATCAAAAGCTTTCTTGAAGATGACGTTAACCGAGCTCCCGTTATCTACCAGTATCCTTGAAACGGTATAGTTCTCCACTGCCGTCTGGATCACCAGGGCGTCGCAGAATGGATCTTCATAGTCTGGCATGTCCGCTGATGAGAAAGTGATCTTTTCTTCTGGTGGAGGAACCTGGGAGGTTGAGGCCACCCCTCTCCGGTACATGGTTTGAAGGCTCCCCTTACGGGTTGCCTCAATCCCCACTCCTCCATGAATCACCCCGATTCCTCCCCGGGTCCCTACATCCACCCGGTCTTCGCACCTATCCTCCGCTTCGCCCTGCTGCACCTCCACTATCCTCATTGGTGGATCCTGCCTCCCTACTCCTCTGGCCTCCCTCAGCTCCAAGAACTCTGGGCAGGTGGCCGTTGCGTGACCCTCCTCCTAGTGGAAGTCACAAAAGAGCAACGCCTCCCCGCCCCTTCTCCCGTCTCCCCTTCCTCTTCTGCCTCCTCGAGCTCCCCTGGCTGCTCCTCTCCCTCTGCCTACTTCCATTGCCTCCTGCGGTGGTGGGGGACGATCCCTCGGCTCCTGCCTCCATGCCGGTCGATCGAACCTCCGGGGCTCCCGTAGGTTATCTCTCCCCCGATAGCCTTCTCCTGGACCTTGGGGGCGACCCTCCTGCGGCCTCCAACCCAACCGGTTGACTGGCTCCCGGGCCCCCCAACCCTGCTGCTGCCCAAACCTTCGGGGCTCCTCCCTTCTCCTATCTTCTCTCAGCTCCCTCTGCTCTCTTGATTCCTTCTATCTTCCCGCTGCTGGTTCCTTCCCGTCCTCTTCTGCTAGCTTGGCCAACTTCCTGGCGAATGCTGGGTTTGCTCTCTCGAAATCAATCTCCTTTGTCGCCCTCTCCATGAGCTCCTCAAAGGAGAGGGGGGGGGCATCCTCTTCAACTCCATGCTAAAAAATCCCGGTCTCAGCCCCAGGGTGAAGGCCAGCATCAGCGCGTACCCTGGGACCTCCTGGACCAAAAGGATCTCCTCCTGGAACCGGTCGACATAGTGACCCAACGTCTCATCCGGCCTCTGCCTTACCGCAAACAGACACTCCGCTTCCTTCTTCCGCTTCTTTGAGGTTGAGAACCTCAACAGAAAACTTCTCCGCAGATCTTCAAAACAGTAGATTGACCTTGCTGGCAACTGGTGAAACCAGTCCCTTGCCTTCTCCTTCAGCGTGATCGCAAAGAGGCGACACTTGAAGGCATCCGTCATCTGTCTTATGGACACAACGTCTTCAAACCACTGTACGTGCTGCACCGGGTCATCCTTCCCTGAGTAGTAGGACATGTCGGGCTCCCGGAACCCCTCCGGTACCGGAGCCGAGATGATGAGCTCACTAAATGGGCTCTCGCCCCCTGCCTGGCGAGAGGGCACGTCTCGCGGCCTCGGCTGGCTCGCCCGATCCGCGAGACCGTGCCCTGGGAAGAGTTCCCGCACCGCCGCCTCCTTCTCGCCAGGCTCTGTCAATGCCTCCTTGCCCGGGCGCTGGCTCTGGCCTGGGAATAGCTCCCGCGCCGCCATATCTCTCTCGCCAGCCTCGCCCGGGACCTCCTTTCCTGGGCGCTGCCCTGGGGCGTTCTCGCCCAAAAGCGGAACCTCTTCTATCGGGATCTGAGGGGTGGCCCACTCGCCTCTCGCCGAGAAGGCCAAACTGATCGTCTGCAGAACCTCTCGCCTGAACTCATCCAGCATCCTCTTCGTTGCTTCCTCTCCCCGGGTGGGGGAGCCTCCAGAACCTGACCCTTCACCTTCACCTCCAGCCATGGGACAAAACTCAAGGCTTTCTTGAATCGACTGCCGTCCACGCTCACCGCACCAGAACTGTTGAAGCCAAATATGACCTCAACTGAAGTTCGAAGAAAAAGGGGGGCAGCCAAAACTTACTTCTCTCAAGTCTCACCCCTTGACTGGGTTCTAAGGACCTAAGACTGACCCAAAAGCCTCAGCAGGGAGGTCCCACCTCACACCCGGAAGATCTCTGAGAGCTTCCCCTCCAAAGCCAAAGCTGGGCTAGGAGCTCCTCAGAAAGCACTAGAATTCCGGAGACAATGATCGCTTGCTTTCTAAGGAGCCCTTATGGGTCTATTTATAGCATTTTGCTGTTCTGAATTTACTGAAAAGCCCCTGGTTGGTCTGCCAATAGCCAAAACCCGCTGTTTTTCTGAGGGTACTGAAGTAATTTCTCCTGAGGGCAATTAAGACATTCTTCCAAAGACCCTGGGCCCCACTCGGCGAGAGCTGATGCCGAGACCTTTCGGCCCAGGGCGTGGCGCGAACGTTCTCGCCCCAAGCGAGAACCCTCGGGATTGAGGCTTGGTTTGGGCGAGAGCGTTTCCGCGCAGCCCGCGCTTGGCGCTCCCGGCCCACGGTTTCTCTCTTATAGCATCCGGAGAGAGCTTTTCCGCCTTCTGTGGGCGAGATCCTCCTTAGGGCGTGACCACTTTGGCTAACCCTCCTGTGACCATTGTGCCTCCTTGTCTGGCTCAGCGAATATGGGGTTGTACAAGAATGATAAATTTAGAAAACCAATTCAAGGAAATCTACATAGAACTACAAAACCGCACAGGCCTACACATCACTAGAAGAAAATAAAAATAAAGATAGAAAATAATTTTTGATTTTGATTTTCAAATAGATTTTAGCAATTTTTTGGATTTTGATTTTAAATTTTTTTTGGGGTTTTGTATTTTAAAAGGAAAGACAAAAAATAAATAAAGGGACCCTCCCTCATGCTTGGATTTTTCATTGCCCTCAATGAAAAATGAAAAAGAGAAAGAAGAGGAAAAGAGGGGGGATAGAAACTGCAGTAAAATAAAGATAAAAAATAAATAAAAAGAACAGGACTTCCCCAGGTTTGTGAGGCCGAAAGCGGATGTCGCTCCCCCATGCTTGCTTTTTAGCGCACTTGATCATCAGCAGGTTTGATTTTATCCATCTTGAATAACAGCAACGTTGGAGCGGCAATCACGAACTTGTATTGTTGGGCCACCGGGAGGAAGAGCAAAATAAAAATAAAAACAGAAAATACTTAGGCAGGCTCCCAAAATTGTTCTTTATTTAACAACATAAAAGAGAGTCTGAATAATAATAAAAGTTTCATAATAATTAAGAAGTCCAAAATAAAATAAAAGTCCACATGAAGATAAATATTCAAGAGTCCAAAACAAGATCCTCCTTTGCAGGAGACACAGAATCATTAGAAAGATAAAGTTTCAGTATATGTCCATTTACTTTAAAGTCACCCTTATTCGGGTGCGAGAGTAACACAGTTCCGTAAGAAAAGACTTGCTTGACCGTAAACGGTCCAGAATATCTAGATTTAAGCTTACCACAAAAAAGACGTAAGCGAGAATTGAAAAGAAGAACTTGATCGCCATGTTTAAACGTTTTAGGATGGCACAAGTTCTTATCATGATAAAGTTTCGTGCGTTCTTTATAAATTTTATTATTTTCATAAGCGTACGCTCGGCATTCGTCAAGTTCATTTCGTTGGTTTTTCGAAGCTCGGTGACCGAGTGCAGATAAAAATTAAAAAACTTTAGCACCCAATACGCACGGTGCTCTACTTCTACCGGGAGATGACACGATTTTCCGTAGACTAATCATAAAAGAGTACAACCAATAGTGATATTCTACGCTGTCTGATAGGCCCAAAGAGCATCGTCTAACTTTAAAGACCAATCTTTACGAGAAGTAGAAACGATTTTTTCCAAAATTCTTTTAAGTTCTCGATTGACTACCTTGACCTGACCGTTAGTTTGGGGGTGATAAGCGGTGAATATTTTATGTGTAACGCCATATTTCGTTAAAGCTTTAGCGAGTTGAGCGTTGCAAAAATGACTCCCCCTATCACTAAAGATCGCTCGAGGAAAACCAAAATGAGAAAATAATTTCTTAAGAAAAGAAACTACGACGCGAGCATCATTACTTGGTAAAGCTTGGGACTCCGCCCATCTAGAAACATAATCTTCGGCGACTAGAATATACTTATTTCCTAAGCTTGAGGGAAACAGGCATACAAAGTCGATGCCCCACAGATCGAAAACTTCGCATTCAAGAAAATAATTTTGTTCCATTTCATTTTTATTAGATATGTTTCCAGTCCGCTGGCACCGATCACACCCGCTCACAAAGATTTGTGCATCTTTAAATATTCTTGGCCAATAGAAGCCAACACTAAGCACTTTGTGGGTGGTGCGGTTTGCTTGAAAATGCCCGCCAGTCGGACCTTCATGAACATTCTTTAAAATCTGCTGAACTTCTTCCCGAGAAACACATCTTCTAACCACCTGGTCCGCACAAATGCGAAATAGAAAGGGGTACTCCCAAAAATAATACTTTAGCTCAGAAAAGAATTTCTTCTTTTGGTGAGAAGTGTAATCTTTTGGAAGTACCCGGGCCACAAGATAATTGGCCAGATCGACAAATCAGGGGGTAGAAGAAGAAATGTTTTAAATTCGTTCATACGGAAAAGAGTCAGTAATAAAATTTTCATTTAAAATATCGAGTTCAGGATTTTCAAGACGAGAAAGATGACCAGCCGCTAGGTTTTCCGCTCCTTTCTTATCCCGAATCTCCAATTAGAATTCTTGAAGTAAGAGGATCCAACGAATAAGACGCGGCTTGGCATCCGGTTTAGAGAGGAGTTACTTCAAAGCGGAATGATCCAAAAAACGATTATCTTAGAAAGAGTAATATACGGTCGGAATTTATCGAGTGCGAAAATAATAGCTAAATGTTCTTTTTCAGATGTGGTGTAGTTTTCTTGAGCCGATGTTAGAGTTTTACTTGTGTATTAGATCAGATGAAAGTTCTTAGCAATTCGTTGTCCTAAAACCGCACGTACTGCAAAATTACTCGCATCACATATTATTTCAAAGGGTAAATCCCAAACTGAGGCAATCATAATTGGAGCATTTATAAGTTTAGATTTAATTAATTCAAACGCAGCAAGACAAGAATCATCAAAAACAAAATGAGTTTCTTTTTCGAGAAGGTGAGTAAGTGGCGTAGTAATTTTTGAAAAGTCCTTAATGAATCGTCAGTAAAAACCCGCATGCCCTAGGAAACTTCTAATCGCTTTGATATTTGTAGGCGGCGGTAGCTTTTCAATTACTTCAATTTTTGCCTTGTCCATTTCAATTTCCCTAGCGGAAATCTTATGGCCATGGACTAAGCCTTCACGCACCATAAAATGACACTTTTCCCAATTTAAAACTAAATTTGTTTCTTCCCAGCATTGTAAAACTTTTTCCAAATTTTTTAAACATAGATTAAAAGAGTCGCCAAAATGGAAAAATCGTCCATAAATACTTCCATAATATTTTCTACGTATTTATCAAAAATAGCGATCATACACCGTTGAAAGGTAGCAGGTGCGTTACATAACGTGAAAGGCGTCCTACGATAGACAAAAGTTCCCAAGGGGCAAGTGAATCTTGTCTTCTCTTGGTCCTCGGTTGCGATAGGGATTTGGAAATACCCCAAGAGACCGTCGAGAAAGCAATAAAAACTATGCCCAGATAATCGTTCTAAAATTTGATAGATAATGGGAAGGGGGAAGTGATCTTTATGAGTGGCATAGTTTACCTTACGGTAATCGATGCACATCCTCCATCCCGTTACCGTCCTAGTTGGAATTAAATCGTTGTTTTCGCTCGTCACTACTATGACCCCGCCCTTCTTAGGTACAACCTGGACCGGACTTACCCACTTACTATCAGAAATAGGATAAATTATCCCCGCATCTAATAATTTGAGCACCTCTCCCTTCACAACATCCTTCATATTCAGATTAAGACGACGTTGAGGTTGGACTATGCCCTTAGAATTATTTTCAAAAAATATTTTATGCGTACAAAAAGAAGGGCTTATGCCAGGAATATCGGAAATTTGCCACGCTATAGCTCGGCGATGCTTTTGTAGTACTTCGATTAATTGATCGTTTTCGGATTGAGAAAGGTAGGCCGAGATTATAACACGCAATTTAGAATTGTTTCCAAGAAAGGCATATTTTAGATGTTCAGGGAGCGGCTTTAATTCAAGGTGGGGTGCTTCATCGTAAGAATTTTTTAGATTTTTTTCTTGTTCAAAAATAAGATTTTCATAATTTTTTCTACTAAAAACAATTCATTTTTAAGATTTGCTTGCAAGGACATAACCGTGTTTTCAAAAACATTTGAGGACATTTCATAAAAAGAAGAAGAAAAATTTTTGAAGAAACGTTTGATAGAGAAAGAGAGGAATCGTCATTTAACACATCCAAAAAAACAAGAATAATCATTTTTTAAATAGTTTTTCATTGATTGATTGATTGAAAACGTGACCTCATCATCTCCCACACGCAGAAAAAGTTTTTCGTTACTTACATCAATGATCGCTCGAGAGGTGGCCAGGAAGGGACGACCAAGTATAAGAGGGACCTCGACGTCCTCTTCAATATCAAGAATGACAAAATCTACCGGGAAGATGAATTTGTCGACCTTCACTAGCACGTCCTCGACGATACCTAATGGATATTTAATTGATCTATCGTCTAACTGAATACTCATTCGTGTAGGGCTGAGAGTGCCCAATCCTAGCTTCTTGAATAAATAAAAAGACATCAAGTTGATGTTCCCACCTAAGTCCGCTAACACAAGCTTTACAAAAAGATCACCAAAAACGCAAGTAATAAAAAAGCTACCCGGATCGTTTATTTTTTTAGGAAGATTAGAGTTTTTAATGACCGCCGAGCACTCTTCATTTAACGTTACGTGAGCAAGATTTTCCAATTTTTTTTGTTCGTTAACAAATCCTTGAGATATTTTGTATATTTTGGCATTTGGCTAATGGCTTCGTGAAATGACAAATTTATATGAATTTGTTTAAACATTTCAAGAAAGCGCTGATATTGATCATCTAATTTTTCCTTCCTAAGCCTAGCGGGATAAGGTGGTGGAGGAAATTCCTTTATAATGGTTGGGGCATCATTTTGAAAATTATCAGTCTTTTTCAAAAGCAGATTTATCTTTGTCAAAAATAGATTTTTCTTTTTCAAAAACAGAAATTTCATCATTTGTTTTTGTAACGATAATTTTTTCAGCAGTAGGAGAGGCAATCACCTCTAGGTCTTCCCTTGTTTTGGGCTCGTGAATAACTTTACCGCTCCGAAGGGTAATCGCTTTCGCGTGCTCCCTTGGGTCGGGTTCAGTATTTGAGGGAAGAGAGCCAGGTGGCCTCTCGGAGATAACCTTGGCGATTTGGCCGACCATATTTTCTAAAGTTTTCATCGACCCTGTTAAGTTTCTAATGGTAGCATCATCCGAGCTTATATATCTGGAAAGTATTTCCTCCAAAGATGGAGGTTTTTGAAAATTTTGGTTTTGACGTGGTGCTGGTGGTGTAAAATCATGTGGTGGACGTACGACATTAGCAGGATTACTCCATGAAAAATTAGGATGGTTGCACCATCCAGGATGATAAGAATTCGTAACAGCATTAAAACCAGGAGGAGCAGAAAAATTAGAAAAAGTAAAAAAATTGGCAGAATTATTTTGAGCAGGCCTGTGTATGTTCCCCAGATAATCCACCTGCTCGGTAGCAGCAACATTCGCAATTTCATATACCTGAGGGGCAGAGGCAGCAGTCATCTCCGCAATTCTTTTGTTTAGCATATCCACTTGCAGTGCCAGTTGCGATACAGAGTCCACTTCGTAGATACCTGCAGGTTTATTTGGGCGAGTCTTAGACGAATTCCACTGATAGGTGTTCATCGCCATGTCCTCTATAAGCTCAAGAGCGGCTTCCGGTGTTTTGCGGTCCAAAGAACCAGCGGAAGCGGCGTCTATCATCTGCTTAGTCTCTTGATTTAGCCCATTATAAAATGCCTGAACCTGTAACCATACATGCAGAGCATGATGAGGGCAGCGTCTCAAAAGTTTTTTGAACCTCTCCCAAGTGTCATAGAGGGTCTCAGAAGTAATTTGAGAATAAAAATTTATATCATTTCTTAATTTAGCAGTTTTAGTGGGAGGGAAATGCCTAGCAAGAAATTTATCAACTAAAATGTTCCAAGTAGTGATTGATCCTCTTGGAAGAGAACTCAACCACTGCTTGGGCTTGGTTCTTAAGGAGAAGGGGAAAAGTCTTAGCCTAATAACATTGTCTGAGACACCATGTATTTTGAAGGTGTCACAGATCTCGAGAAAACTAGCAATATGCAAGTTCGGATCTTCATCTTGTAATCTGTTGAACTGTACATATTGCTGCACCATTTGTATGATGCTAGGATTAAGCTCAAAATTATTGTTCGCAATTGCAGGTCGAACAATACTTGTTTCTGTACCCTCCAGGTTGGGTCGAACATAATCGGACATCGTCCTTTGATGTGCCATTCCTGGATTAGGGTCTCCCATTTCGGAGTTGAAGTTACAATCACCTCCAGAATCCTCAACCGTTGTTTGAGAAGTGGAACCACTGAATCGCAAGTTTCTCCAAAAGAAGCGTTCGATTTTTGGGTCCAAGTCAACAAGTATCGACGGATTCGTGCGGGTCATGTACTAAAAAAGAATGAAAGAAACGAAAAAGAGAAGAACGAAAATAGAAATTGGAGGAAGAAAATAAATTTTTTTAAAATTTTTTTGCAGAATTAATAGCGTAAGCGTTTTCTTAATATTGACGAAAAAGCGTCACCGACAACGACGCCAAAAACTTGGTATGTTGATTGCTATCAACCCGAAAAGGCAAGTGTACCTATCGAATTGTAGTACCAAGGTCGTATTTAAAACTCGGGGTTGTCAAGTACTATTACTCACGCTTCTACTATTATCCTACTGTGCGATTGTTGGTTGTTTGAGAATTTAAAATTAAACTAAGGACAATATTAAAATGAAAACTTATGATAAAAAACTAGCATCGATCAATGATTCACCATGAAATGAGACGAGAAGGATAAAAAAAATAGATTTAAATTCGCAAATTAAATTTGACCGCGACGGATCCGATTATAGGAAATAATCTCGCTAGAGCATTAAATCCCCTAACTTATAGGCGTTTTGACCGAAATCTCTTTACAAGTCAAAAAGGCCTAAAGTTGCATTATCGAAGTGACCCGCGGTATTGGATTTGACTCCAATCCGAAGGATTTACGTCATCCTATCTCTAGGATTGCGATCAACTCCTTCCTTCTTTGAGTGATCTTTCAAATCAACGAGTCTCTCGACTACTAAAAAAAAGATTACACTAAATAGAAAATAGTTACACTAATAGAAAAGAACTTAACAACAACAAGTAAGAAACATAAAAGAACTCTCTCTTGAACTAGCTATCTCACTTGCTCTCCAAAATCCAACCTCCTCATACATGAGACATGAGTTCCTTTTATAGGAGAGGGAGAAGGTGAGATCCATTACATGTAGTTAAAAGAAATAAAAAGTATAAAATACAAGGGGGATGAATAAGAAATAAAGAGGGGAGAAAGAAATAAAAGAGAGGGAAAGAGAGAAGGAGGTGGGATGAATGAGGAGGGCCGACCATGCAAAGGTGGCAAGGTGCGTGCATGAATTAAATGGAATGGAGTGGGGGAATGAGTGGCCGACCAACACATGAATGGAATGGGCTGCACTTTATGGGCTCAGGTAACTTGAAGAGGGCTGGTTGCATCATGTGGGTTGCTTATGGAAGGGGCCGGGCTGCATGGTTGAAGAGGCCGGGCTGCTCCAACATCAAGGCTTGGGCTGCTGCATGGAGGTACTTGTGCTCAGGTTTGACTTGAAGGAGGCTTGGGCTCACCAATGAAGGCCGGCAATATGAGAGGGCTGCACCATGTGGGATCCAACCTACAAAAATAAAATAGAATAGAACATTAAGTTATGTTTTAACAAAAAAATAAAAAAGACAAACAACATAATAGAAAATTTTATAATTAAACCAAATAGGATGCATAAAATAAGGAATTAAAACATAACATCAAAGAAAATAAAAATTAAAATATAATAAACATAAAATACATGAAAATATAATTAATCCTAGGAATATTTATGCTAATTTAACCCAAAAATCGATGACTAAAACTAGTCATCACCTATCCAGTACCTCTCTCTAGCTTCTGTTGTTCGCACCTTGAGGACCTCTCGCGAGCCCGTGGTTGTACACAATCCCCGCTCTTTTCGAGCTTGTTTAAAGTTCGGAAAAAAAGTCCAACCGATGGTTGTGTCATTAAAGCGTGTTTGAGGAGTATTTATGAGGGAATCTTTGGTGAGGCCCTCCATCGAAGCCTATAAATATACGGTTCCTACCCCGAATGGAGGATGCCCCCTTTTCAAACTTCCTCCTTCCTTGACTTTACCGCAACCATGTCTCCCTGCCAGAGTTTTCGCTAGCGCCTTGCAATGGTGCACAAACAGAACAAGGCCAATGTTGCCTCTCTGGCCACAACTCAAGTTCGCCCCCTACCCTCTTTACCCTCCTCATCGTCTCTCCTGAAGAGGGTAAAGACAGGTGGCCCCTCCTCCTTTGCCGAGGAGCCATCTCGCGCAGTCCTGGAAACCTACTTCACTCCTCCTCCCGTATCTCCTAGAGAGGAGGTGAGCTCTCGCTTCTGTCTCTATTACTCCTTAACATCCTTATCTGCCTTTTTTATTATTTGCTTCTTCAGGGAGCCCCCGAAGCTCTACAACAACCGGAAAGTCCGCGAGACGACACCATCATCCACCGCGAAGATTCTGACTCGCAATAACCTTCCACTCCTCCATCTACTCCTCCCAGCGAGAGGAGGGACGAACCTTCCCAGGCCGCCGGGAACTCCCGTCATCCTGGGAAAAAACCTTCTCTCTTGCTTCTTTGTCCCACTCGGTACTCCCACACCCTCATGCGAGAGCCTCTCTCTCCCTGCCCCTCCACTCCTTACGTAGGCGCCCAGACCGACTCGCCCACTGAGGAACTCTTTAGGCGACTCGCCGTCTCGCCTCCTCGTCCTATAGAAGGGATTGAAGACTATCTGGGCTACCCTACGGACCCGGTGGAGATGAAGTGCAAGATGACTGAGTTGTTCAGGAAGCACGCGCGTATCATCCATTTGCTTGCGCAGGACAAGAAGGCGGCGGATAGACGCATCGAATGGCTAGAGAACAAGTGTGCTCGCTTATCTTCTGAGGTTGATGCCGAGATAGATGTCGATGGGACCGACCCTCAGGCCATCATCATCAAGGTCGACATGCAGCTTCGTCTCGCTCGCCGTGGGCTTTACACCGTTCGCGCCTTCCACTCGCTGAGTAGGCCACCCTGCATGGGAGCTCGCGGTGGCCGCTGGAAATCTCTCACATATTAAAGGTCGTCCATCTCGCCCTTTTCTTCTTTTCCTCTAAGTGCAGTTATAACTTTGTAATATATTATGTGTTTGTCTCGCCAATAACCCGAGGTTTGGGAACACGGTGCCCGCATTATGCGGGATGCCACAATTTTAAATTTTTGTGGCTGGCATAATCTCTTAATCTCTTAATTTCCTTAATTTCTCTTTTTTATTTATTTATTCTGCCTTGCTGAGGAAGTTTGTGATGGGCCGCACGAATCGAGATTTAGGAGAGAGAGAGAGTGAACCGCCGGCCGACTCTTCCCCTTCCTGCATATCTTTCTTTCCCGCCCATTTCATGTTTGTCCATATTCGCTATAAATACCCCGGCCCCGGATCAGAAGGATATCCGCGCTTTTTACCCCTGACGTGTCCAAGCTCTTGCTCCCTTGCTCCTTCCGTCTCGCCACTCCCTCTCGCTCTTTTCCTCCCCGGGCCATCTCGCCAATTCTCTTTTCTCACCACTTCTTTTCTCCAACCGTCTCGCCTACATCTGTCTCGCCAAAAATGGGGAAGATGAAAGTGGAGGATGACGAGGGGCGCATCCGCTGCAGGAAGTGGTTCACTGACCACGACTTCCCGCTCGGTAGGATTTCTGAAGAAGACTACCGTGACCTCGTTCGCGAGTATCTGGGGGAGGGGCTCGAATCACGACCCCCTAAGGTCGGCGAGGCGATCAATACATTCTACCCGGGAGAGCTCGCTGTCCCCATCTCGCACTTTGAGGCGGGGTTGAGATTGCATCTCTGGCCGGAGGTAAAGCAGGTCTTCAAGTACTTCAACATCGTCCCGGCGTAGTTTAACCCCAACGCAATTTCGGTGTTGATCTCTTTCGCCAGCTATATGCGTCGGGAGCGAATCGAGTTCAGCTTGACGGTTTCCCGCAGGCTTTTTATCTACCACGCCAACGCCGACGGCGTCTCGTATTTCACTGGGCAAGGGCTCAAGGTGTGCGAGATGCCTAATAAGAATCATCATTGGCTTACTAGGTTCGTTTTCATTTGCGGCGATTTCGGGGGCGTCCCGCTCGCACCGGTGTCACCCCCCGAGAGCTTTCATGCAACCCCGCAGTTGGGAGGCCCAGAGAAGCTGTTGTACGACTTCTTTGTCCGTAAAAATTTTGAAGTCAACATCTTGCCGCAACTCCTCGACTCGCTGCCTCCAGTGCTCCCTGGTGAAGGTACTCTCGCTACCTTGTCTTGTGTTTGGTTTTTTCCTCGTCTCACAGTCTCATCACCTCCTTGCTTATTTTTAGGGGAGCGAGTTGTACCAGTCCATCCCCCCTATAAGATCAATATCCATCCTTCCAAAGGCCTTAGTCTCGCCAGCGCGGCGGCTGAGGTGACGAGAGGGTCCCAGACGCCTGCCCCTCTAAAGAGGCCTACAGATGACAGCGCCACCTCTCGCTCTAGCCCTCCCAAGAAGAAGATGAGGAAAGTTGTGGTCGTCTCCAAAGAAAAGAAAGCCCCAAAGGAGAAGAAAGAGATGTCAGTGTCCTTGAGCCCCATCTCTGTGGAGGAGTCCCAGTAACCCCACTCGCCTCCCCATCAGGACGTCTCGCCTACTTGCGAGACGGCTCTTCCCGACCATCCTGCCGCCATATCCAATCAATCGTCTGCCACCACTTCTCGCAAAGCCGCTTCCTCTAGCCGTCCCGCCCCCTCTTCTCATATGAACTTCAACCCGGGCCCCGTGGTCCAAGACGCCGCCGACGATCCCGTTCTGATGTGGGGGCGGGACGTCAATTGCGTGTCCATCTCCACCCTCCTTCCCCCTTGGAAGGAGCAGGAGCAGGAGCATCAAACCAGCCATGCTTTTGTCGTGGCGTATGATCTTTACGGCTGTCTCGATGAACTCTCCCCCGAGAGCGAGTCCTCGCGGGATCTCGTCCTAAAGACCTCCCATGCCCAAATGCGCGCTTTGGATATCTCGCACCGCGCCTGGCGCTGCCTAATTTATATCAACAAAAAATGGAAGGACAGCTAGACGAGCCTGGTGAAGGAGCGAGAGAAATCAGAAGACCTTGCGAAAAGGTTGTCTGTCACCGAGACCCTCCTCGCAAAAGCCCAGGGCAGCGTGGTAAGCCTTAGCCTTATCCTTGGATTATTCTTCTTCAATACTCTTTACTAATGACTGGGCATCTCACAGGATGCCGAGACGGCGGAGCGGTTGCACTCGTGCGTGGCGGCCCTGGAGGAGGAGGTTAAGGATTTGAAAGCCCAGAACACTCGCCTTCAGGGCAACGCCGCATCATCGTCTCACCGCGAACTGATGTGTTTGAATGACAAGTGTACCAGTCGCACAAGTAATATAAAATGGAATGTCCCCAAGTATCGATCTCTTCAAGGAACATAGTAAGGGGGGAGTTAATATCGAGGAGGACTTGAGATTGATGTCCTTTGGTCGGAGTTAACTATGGGGGGTTTTGATGGTTGCGCAAACGAAAAATAAAATGCTAAAAACTACTCCTATGCAATGATGATATGCGATGCTTCACCAGGCGGGATGGAAGATTACACTGGCCGCTATGCACCGAATCACTTGGCGGATGGACGAGTAGGCAAGCGCAAGAACCAGGATTTGAGGGTCGTAAGCACCTCTTTGCTACTCACACTTCTAGTAATTGCTAGAACGGCTAGAATGGATGGATGGCGGATGGAAAATAAGCGCACCTCAAGCAAATAACGAACACATGCAATCACAGAGACATGATTTCATATAAACGAATATCAAAATAGCACAACTTCATCATATACAAATAGTTCAACTAAACTATCAACAACAAGAGAAGAAAAGTGTGCGAAATGATTCGCGGTAGGATTCGCCGGGTTGTGAATCCGTGTCCTAGCTCGGTCCTCAACTGCGTCCGGGGTAGAGGAGGATCTCACTCACTCCCAATGAACCCATCTTCTTCGTGTCACGAGCCGGTGGAGGATGGCACAACTTCTCTAGCTTGGTGGAGAAAGCTACATAAAACCCTTCTTGAAGCTCAAGGATGAAGGAGCAGGCCGAGAGGAAGCTCTGGCTTGGATTTGGCGTTGAATGCTTGCCTGGATCTTCTCCTCTTGGTGGAAGATGAATGGCAGAGGTGGAAGGGCGGAACTTTGCCCTAAAACGGCGGAGGAAATGACTGAAATCCGAAAACTCCTTTAATGGCCAAAAATCTGTGTCGTAAATAGAAAAAGTCAGAAAATTGGTTTTGCACGGTCTGGTGCACGACCGTGCATGACCCGTGTGATA
The DNA here is from genome assembly GCA_039583875.1 of Platanthera guangdongensis. Classification (NCBI taxonomy): domain Eukaryota; kingdom Viridiplantae; phylum Streptophyta; class Magnoliopsida; order Asparagales; family Orchidaceae; genus Platanthera; species Platanthera guangdongensis. The sequence continues at coordinate 205,994,333 of CM077150.1, read as the reverse complement.
TTCGCACATAGATAAGGCTTGAGGAAGAAGAAGCGTTGACCCATGCAATTTTACTCGCGCACGGGCGATTCCGCCCGTTCGTGAAGGAATTCGCACGGGTAAACACAGAGCACAAGAATGCAGGAGAAAACAGTGGAACCGTGCGTTTTACTCGCTCACGGGCGATGTTGTCCGTGCGTGAAGGAAACACACGATTAACCACAGAGCACTAGAAAGCTAGGCAAAATGCACAGGCCGTGCGATTCCTTCTTGCACAGTTTGGCCAAAACCGTGCGGGAACAAATCACACGAGCAGAAACTGATGTCCCCAGAATTGTCGTGTGAAACGCACGATTGAACTGGAACCGTGCGCGGCAAAAGCGCACAGCCGTGCGTTTTCAACATAATTGAAAATGAAATTCGGGACATCCCGACTACCTGCACAGCAATGAAACCAGGCTGGAGCACAAGCTCCCAACAACAAAATACAAACAACAACAACAACAGAAAGAGCAACGGGGAGCATCAGGCGCTTACCCCCGATAAAAGAATGCGTAATTGCACACCTTTGCGCCAAAAACAATGCACTAATGGTGAAGTGTGGTCCTAAACACAAATATAACTTTTCCAATTGAAAAAGTAGTGCACATGAAAAAAAATAAGCCCAGATGAGTCCTAAAAACCCTATATAAATCGGACTCAACACACCCCCAGACTTACCTGTTTGCGCGTCCCGAGCAAACAAAAATCTATGCAGATAAAGAAAATAAAATACCTAACACAGAAATTGAGATACAGACTACCATGCGAAGTCGCATGCTCGCACGTGTAAAAAGATAATAGAGGAAATTTCTAAGTATGCAAAATAATTTACACTTTTCACATTGCGTATCAAAATTTTATTACTACTCAAAAATGGAATCATGGTGAATATTCCGGTCATACGTAGGGAGAAAGTAAACTAATCGCTAGGCGAGCATTGCCAAAGATTGGGGCTCATGATAACCTCCAAAGGAATCCACCAATATCGGTGACCATATGCTTGCCCTATCGCACTCTCTCCATGACACTGGTTTGGTTCACACACGAATCAGTAGGACTTTAGGTGAAGAGACGGGGCTTGTGTTTCGGTGAGGTAAACAAAGATAAATAAGAAAGCTATACACCAAACCCAAATGTGCTAGTATAAAAAAAAGAATCTATCCGCTAACTAAAATACATGCGGGTACACCACACCCCCAGACTTAATTTTTAACATATGGGCGTGTGCACCGCCTACTCCAACAATAATCACATCTCAAATTGAATTTTCAATCAAACCTTTTCTTTTCACCTTTCTTTTTTTTAATATACATGATTATCAAATCATCTTTTTCAAATCACTTTTCTTTTAACAATTTCAACAAATAAATCTTTGGAGCACATCCACACATTCATAAAGAATATCACCACATCAACACCCCAACATGGAAATATAAAAAATTAAAGCTCGACTTGGGTGTGTGACTAGGATCGGCTATGAGGCTTTGGTGAAATCATGGTGGAGCTGAATCAAAAGAAGGGTAGGCACAACGTGGCTAGCGATGATAAGACATTAGAAATGGTACAAAGCTCAACTGGGCCAAAATGATGGCCTACATCACACTCATGCATGACTAACCTATACACATGCTTCAAGAATAGCTTAGGGGCAAGTTCTTAGCCACCGAGAAAGACTATCCATCCTCCCGACTCGAGCAATACGAACCGAACAGCCGTCTACACACATCCCTAAGCTACCGTTCAATTCACACTAGATTTACCAATCTTTGAGTAGAATAAAAAGTATTTACGCAATTAGAAAAATATAAAACTATAAGTGTACAGAAAAATTAAATCTACTCAAATTTCTACACGAGACGAGAGCACTTGACTAGGAGCACAGCAAGGTCAATATTTTACTCTGTCTCACAATCCTATGCCAGCACAAAAATTTTCCCAAATCATACAAAAGAAACGAGTTTAACTCACAGCGCACTAACAGCTAAGTACGCGCTCATGTGGGTGCAGTAATGTGCGCTGCGATGAACTAATCAAAATATAAACAATAATGGCTTCTAGTATGCACATGAAATGTGCGCATGGAAAAGGCAACACATACTGACTCTCCCCCAGACTTAAACTAAGCTACACAACATATGATATGGAAATTTAAATCAAATAGAGACGAGGTAAGAGGTTAGCCAATGCTCAGCCAATGAGCATACCAGAAGATGCATGAAAAATAGAAGCAGCTCCGCCATACGAACAATCACAACCCCGCCAATACGAAGTAGCCAAGAATACCTACAGGGGTGAGCTCCGCAAAAACAAAAGAAAAATATACAATATACAAGGAAATACTAAACTAAGATAGACATAAAAAAAATAAATACATAAAATGAATGATAAGTACTGGGGTTACTGTCATCCCAGCACGACTTATTCAGGTAAGGAAAAAGGTTCTAGCTAATGGGTCTATGAAATAAAAAATGCACAGGTAACTGTTCCAATATCCGTTTCGGTAATGGGTACCGATATGGCGATAAACAGTTACCCCTCTACCTAAATAATCATACCTGCCCAGCACAGGTAGAGGAAATAAGAAATAAGAAGAGATGGAGCGCTGATCCTCGCTCATCTTATCACAAAATAAATCCTTGCCCAGCAATGTATCATCTACAGGGAGATGGCAGGAGGAGAAAGCAATCAATGGAGCTTCCTCAACAAAGGGGGAATCAACCTCCTCGCAAAAGAGGATGCTATCATCGATGGCTCGCGCTGAAAGCTCCAAGTCCTCCTGAAGCTCCTCCGGAGACTCAACCCGCCCAAGCTCAAATAAAGAAGGGGGATCAAGAAATAAATGAGAAGAAGAACTAAAATAATCAGAAATAGGGCGAGTGCTCACGGTCTCACTCCCAGTAGGATCCAAACATAGATCATCGTCGGCGTCATATGAGTCATGGCGAGGGGAATCCGCGAGCTCGAGGTCCTCGGGGGTGGTTTGGACCTCCTCATCCATCAAGGAAGTGGAAACTTCCTCAACAAAGAGGATCTCCTCATCAACACACCTCGGTGCGTCCACATGTTCCAAGACGTAATACTTTTCATTAATGAAAATAATATCCTCGTCACACATGGGCACATCCTCAGGCTCAGAATCACAATCAGGCCTAACATCATCAACCGACTCAATAAAAATAGGGATAGATTATTGTTGTAAAGAAGGCGGAGGAACAACAGCATTAGAGAAAATATGTGTGGGTTCCTCCGGGGGTGAATCAACAAGAGCGGAAGAGTGCATGGGGAGAGACGGCACCACAATGTCATCACACCGATCAACAGAAAGTCTGATGGGTATATCCGCAGCAGTCCCCCATAGACGAGGTGGTACTGCGAATATATCATCAGAATTAGAAGGGGCGGCCATTTGAGAGGGTGATAGAGTGAATCGGATACCCGGTTCATCATCCTCCTCCAACTGGCGCTGAAATTCTGTGCAATCTTTCAACACGTGGTCGGTGCTACAACAACACAAACATCGTTTTCCATTACTCCTCAGTCCAGGTGGGACCGGAGAGTAATAAGAAAAAGATGAATGCGCAGAAGAGGAGTGACCATAGGACCTGAGTTGGGTGTATGAAGTACTATAGGAAGACGGTGCTCCATACACAGAACCACGAGAATTATGCTCCCAATCTTCAGTGGGGCACTCATCACTACCATGCCTATAATCCCCGCACCATTGGCAACAGATATTCGTATAAGAATACATGGTGCAACAAGAAAAATTCACCAATAGAAAGTTTCTAAGAAACAATTGACTACACACCACAGATAAAAGAATAGGAAAACCTGCTACAGAAAAATTAAAACTAGAAGAGGAACAAATAAAAACAAGAAACAAATTCTAAAAACTAAAGCAAAGAAGAAACATGAAATATACAAATGGAAAAGGGCTTCTACTCCTATCTCCCTCTCCAAAAGCTCACACGACTATGTTCCCCGGCAACGACGCGAAAAACTTGATGCGTTTGAACGGTAAGTGTACCGGTCGCACAAGTAATATAAAATGGGATGTCCCCAAGTATCGATCTCTTCAAAGAACACAGTAAGGGGGGAGTTAATATCGAGGAGGACATGAGATTGAATTCCTTTGGTCAGAGTTAACTAAGGGGGGTTTTGATGGTTGTGGAAACGGAAAATAAAACGCTAAAAACTACTCCTATGCAACACCGCTATACGATGCTTCGCCAGGCGGGATGGAAGATTACACGGGCCGCTATGCACCGAATCACTGGGCAGATGGACGCGTAGGCAAGTGTAAGAACTAGGAATTGAGGGTCGTAAGCACCTCTTCGCTACGCACGCTTCTAGCAATTGCTGGAACGGCTAGAACGGATGGATGGCGGATGGAAAATAAGCGCACCTCAAGCAAATAACGAACACATGCAATCACATAGACATGATTTCACATAAACACATATCAAAATAGCACAACTTCATCATATACAAAGAGTTCAACTAAACTATCAACAAAAAGAGAAGGAAAGTGTGCGAAATCGACCTGATCCGAAGTCTTGCGAATGATTCGCGGTAGGATTCGCCGGGTTGTCAATCCGCGTCCTAGCTCGGTCCTCAACTGCGTCCGGGATAGAGGAGGCTATCACTCACTCCCAATGAACCCGTCTTCTTCGTGTCACGAGCCGGTGGAGGTTGGCACAACTTCTCTAGCTTGGTGGAGAAATCTACATAAAACCCTTCTTGAAGCTCAACGATGAAGGAGGAGGCCGAGAGGAAGCTCCGGCTTGGATTTGGTGTTGAATGCTTGCCCGAATCTTCTCATCTTGGTGGAAGATGAAGGGCGGAGGTGGAAGGGTGGAACTTTGCCCTAAAACGAGGGAGGAAATGACTGAAATCCGAAAACTCCTTTAATGGCCGAAAATCTGCGTCTTAAATAGAAAAAGTCAGAAAATTGGTCGTGCACGGTCTGGCGCACGACCGTGCGTGACCAGTGCGATATTCACATGCAGATAAGGCTTGAGGAAGAAGAAGCGTTGACCCGTGCAATTTTACTCACGCACGGGCGATTCCGCCCGTGCGTGAAGGAATTCGATGGGTAAACAAAAAGCACAAGAATGCAGGAGAAAACAGTGGAACCGTGCGTTTTACTTGCGCATGGGCGATGTTGCCCGTACGTGAAGTAAACACATGATTAACCACAGAGCACTGGAAAGCTAGGCAAAATGTGTAGGCCGTACGGTTCCTTCTCGCACGGTTTGGCCGAAACCGTGCAGGAACAAATCGCATGAGTAGAAACAGATGTCCCCAGAATTGCTGTGTGAAACACACGATTGAACAGGAACCGTGCGCGGCAAAAGTGCATGACCGTGAATTTTACACAAAATTGAAAATGAAATTCGGGACATCTCGACTACCTGCACATCAATGAAACCAAGTTGGAGCACAAGCTCCCAACAATAAAATACAAACAACAACAACAACAACAGAAAGAGCAACGGGGAGCACCAGGCGCTTACCCCCGATAAAAGAATGCGCAATTGCACACCCTTGGGCCAAAAATAATGCACTAATGGTGAAGTGAGGTCCTAAACAAAAATATAACTTTTCCAATTGAAAAAGTAGTGCACATGCAAGAAAATAAGCCCAGATGAGTCCTAAAAACCATATATAAATCGGACTCATCACGAACCCCTCCAGGCACCCCCCGCCTCATTACTCTTTCGATGAAGCCAAGGAGCAGTGTCGGGACGCTAGCATCAGGGTTGCGGAGCTGCTCCTGAAAATAATGAAGGAGCTGGGGGTCATGAAGGACGACTTCGAGACGGTGACCGTTCACGATCTGGTCCCCTAGCTCTATAGAGAGGAGAGCGAGGATTTGTTGAATCCCTAGTTAGATTTGGTCTTGGTTCACTAAACTAGTATGTTTGACCCAACATGTATAGCTAGGGTCATGTTTGTGACCTAGAGTCTAGGCCATGTCCTTAGAATCAACCTTGCATGGACCAGCCATCAACAGACTGCAGAAGACTCAAGACTTAGAGAAATTTCAAAGACTCAGAAAATGAGTTCAACGTTCGTCGAACTCAGGTCAACGAAAGTCGTGCTCAGCTCGACGAACTCAGAGATAATTCTCTAAGCTGAGCTCGACGATCTCTAGACATTACACTTCAACACACCAAGTCCAAAATTCCTTTCTCTAAACTCCAGTCGACGAAGTCAAAATATCAACTCGACGAATATGATTCTCAGGTCGACGATCTCTGGATGGTCTACCTCAACATTCTAAGTCCAGAAACATCTAAATATTCTAAAACCAGAATCATACTCCAGTCGACGAATTCATGTTCTAAGTTTGACGAACTTAGACCACAGTATTGACAAGTTTATCAAGTAGCTGTTAGCAGTTCTCGGGTCGACGATCTCTGGATGGTCTACCTCAATATTCTAAGTCCAGAAACATCTAAATATTCTAAGTCCAGAATCATACTCTAGTCGATAAATTTATGTTCTCAGCTCGACGAACTTAGACCACAGTATTGATAAGTTTATCAAGTAGGTGTTAGCAGTTCTCAGGTCGACGAACTTAATTCTCAGGTCAACGATTTCTAGACACTCTACTTCAACATTCTAAAGACCAAGAACTATTTCTCTGAACACTAGTCGACGAACTTATATTCTCAGCTCGACGATCTTGATACACAGAATTGACAAGGCTCTGGAGAAGCAGTTATCTGCTCTTGGTTCGACGATCTTGGATCTCAGCTCGACGAACAATATCTGGTCGACGAACATAACTTCTCAGCTCGACGAACTCTGGACCCAGGTCCACGAATTCTGTTCTCTGCTCGACGATTTCTGTGCAGTTCCAGACTTAGAAATTTCCCTCCCTCTATCCTTATTTTATTGCAATAATTCCTGAGTAATCAATACTTAATATTGTCTGAATATTACCGTTAGAAGCAAGCATTGATTATGGTCTTCATCGGGATTATTACTTTCCCCTTTTCAATGGAATAGTTGAGGAAATCATTTAATGCAGACATTATCCAGGCCATCAGCAATCAATGCTGAAGGAATTCAAAAATTCAGAAGGAAGTTGTCATAAGAAATATAAAATGATTTTTTCTTCTTCCTTCTCAATACAGACGACATACTGAATAGAGTGAACATAGAGAACAAGATACACAGGGTAATAGAACAGTAAAGAAGAAAAGCCCTAGTCCAGAGAAATCATACCAGATACAGAAGAAGAAGAACATCAATAAAAAATCAAGAGTCTTCTTCTCTCTTCATTCCGGGATTCCTCAGAGGACAACAAATACTCTATCAGTCAAGAAGTTCCTGGATACCATATGGTCAAGGCTAAAATATTGAAGACCTACTCACCCTATAGCAAAGTTCCAACCTTCCTGAACAAATCAATATCTCAGGGGGAGCTTTGTTAACATCAAAAGATCCACTAAAGTCTTCTCAGTTGTATTTGAGAAAGAGAAGACATCAACACTCTCTCATCCCCCCACTGTAAAAAGGTTCTTTAACTCCCTTCAAAAGTTATCCCTGGTTGCAAGTCACCTAACCAAAAGACTTGGGATTAGTTTTTGAGCACCTGATCAAAAGCTCATTGGTGGCAGTCACCTGATCAAAACCTGAGTGGATTTCTACCAGGGTGGTAGAAGGGTGGATGTACCCAGGTTGGGGAACCACTATAAAATTCTTATGTCGTCTGGTTGCCATCTTTTTATTTTGTTCTTGCTGCGGCTGTGCTAGTTAGGTTTGTTGTGTTTGTGATTAATTAGTTTATATTTTGATGTGCCTGTGATAAGGTATTTTATCTTAGGACTATTCTGTTACTTACATCATATTTTGGTATCAAATAGCTTTCTTACTTAGTAGATTTTATTAAATAGCAAAAGGCCTTAAAAGTTTTAGATACTCTATTCACCCCCCTCTAGAGTATATCAGATCTAACCTTAACTTTCAATTGGTATCAAAGCAAGGTTCCTTTGGTTGTACAAGTTAACCCTTTAACCAAAAGATCCTATGTTAGATCTGATTTTTATTTCTATTAGGATTATATTCACGGCATGACACAGAACAAAGATTTTGTAAGCACCAGACCTCCAGTATGCAACTTAAATAATTTTTCCATCTAGAAGGCAAGAATAAAACTGTATATGAATTCTATTGATGAGGACATCTACAACTCTATCTTGACTGGTCCTCCTCAACCATCTGCATCCACATCAACTTCCAGCACTCATGTAGTTCCACCACCTGAGTGGACTGATGCCCAGAAGAAAGCCAAGGTTGCTGATGCTAAAGCCATGAACATTCTAGCTCAAACAATGTCTGATGACATTTTCCAAAAAGTAGCTGAATGCTCTTCAATCAAGGCCATCTGGGACTCCCTCAACCAAATGGTGGCTGGTTCTACTGATGAAAGGAAGGACAAAAGGTCAAATCTCATATCCCAGTATGAGAACTTTAAGAAAGTTGAAGCAAAATCTATTGCAGACATGTACAACAGGCTGAGCTCAATAATCAATGAGCTGAATACCTTGTATAAGGACATCACCCTCACAGAATTGAATGACAAAATCCTCATGTGCTTTCGAAACTCATGGGATTCAAGGATCTGGCCAATCAAGGAGGCCAAGTGTAACGCCCCGAAACTCAAAAGAGTGACGGGGGACGTTTTGGGCCAGTTTTAGGTTCTAGCAGGAGGCACACGGCCTGGGACACGGGCGTGTCCCAGGGCGTGTCAAGCTTGTGTCGACACTCAGCCGGCGAAGTCGACATTTTGCTCTCGACATTGTGTCGAGACTAGGCACACGGACTGCGATACGGGCGTGTCGCAGGGCGTGTCGACCCGTGTCGACACTCAGCCCGCGAAGTCGACACTCTGCGCTCGACGAAGTGTCGAGACATGGCACACGGCCTGCGACACGGGCGTGTCGCAGGGCGTGTCGACCCGTGTCGACACTCGTCTCGGGGAGTCGACATTCTGCTCTCGATATTGTGTCGAGACAAGGCATACGGCCTAGGACACGGGCGTGTCTGAGGCCGTGTCGTCATGTCAACGATCTTCGCCCGAAGAAGTGTCAAGTGTCGAGACCGTGTACACGGCCTGGAGCCCAGGCGTGTTGAGGTAGACACGGGCAAGGAAACGGGCGTGTCCTAGAACCTGTGCAGTGCTCGGGTTGTTTTTGGGGAAAATTAATGCGGGTACACGGCCGGCCACACGGCCGTATCAGGTGGAACACGGGCGTGTCAGGTCGAACACGGGCGTGTTCGATGCCTGTGTATTATTCCAGGCGCGTTTATTTTGACAGCAAATGAGGCACACATCCCTGGACACGGGCGTGTGCCAGGCCGTGTGCGGTCCAGATTGGGCATTTCAGTCCCGAATCAAAGCCGTTCATTTCTTTAATTGGTGATCCAACGGCTGGGGGTTGTTCCTGATGGGATATACCCGGGATTGGGCCTTAAAAACCCTCACTTTTCATGAGTGGTTATCTTTCTAAAACTTAGAGAGAGAGGAGAGCCAAAGAAGGAAGAAGGAGCTAGATCCGGCCATTGGAGGAGCTTCGAAGCTCCAAATCGCGAGCCGACTCCGGATCCACGGAGGCAAAGCTAGTGCGGTGCTTTTCATCTGCTTACTTTTCCATGGCGCCAAAGAAGAACGCAAGGGTAACGATCCTCTTCTTGAGCATTTGTAAATCTCCTTCTTTGCATAGGAAGCCGCTCTCGCGAGTTTACAGTGAGTTGGAGGCGTTCCTTCGGGTAGATATGTGAAGTCCCCGTTGTTTAGAGTCCGTAAGCGAGAACAGACATATGCATGATGTGTGAAGCCTACCCGAACATGTTGGTCTGGATCGGTGATGTTGCATTGCATAAATGCCGGAGAAGACTCCGCGCGATTGGTTATTTTCGAGCTTTTTACGTGGTAGATTGCAACAGGGAGCCTAGGGGATTAACCCAAAGGTGCACCCGGAAAACTGGGCGGATGCGTGATCTTGCCAATTTGTTGGCCTAGGAGCCAACTAGTACATAACTGGGTTATGTAATATTGTACGTTCGATTCACGGGCTTCAGGGAAACTTAACTCGTGCTGATGATATTTAAGTGCCGAGGGCATAGAGGTCGGGTCTTTCTGTCGATGACATTAAAGTGTCGTGACATAGGCTGTTGATGTCATTAAAGTGTCGTAACATCTGCCTAAAAGACCAATTTGCTCACGAGATATTGCCGTCCTGGAGATGGTGGTGAGTTAGCGGCTTAGACTACGATCACCGAGAATGTGCCCTGAGAGAACGAGGCGTGTGGCCTTGCGTTCCAATGCCTGTGATGCAATGAGTTTATATATTGCTCGCTTATGCTAATGAAATGCAGGGAAGGAGCATCGCCGCCCCGAGTTGGGGGCGGGATCGTTATAATTTGGTCAGCATTGCTGACCGTTGCCTTGTTTTGCCACCGTGCGGTGGTTTGTTGCTTGTAGGTGCTGCTGGACCAAGCGGTCAATAGCGGGCTAAAGCCCAAATTGAGAAGCCGACCCTCGAAGGCCTAATTGGAGTGTTTACTGTTTTATTCATGTATGACCGGCCTGCGTGCCGTGGTTTGTAAATTTTGTAATATCAAGTGAACCATTTTGTAAGGCCTTAAGGCTTGTACTGGTGTATGTATAACATTCCTATTTGGTATTAGTGGACATTCATGCTCTAGTGCTGGGTTCTTTGTTGCAACTTATTAATCTGCTTCCGCTAGAATATTCTGTGTAGGACGTGCTGATTGGTTGGATTATTTCCATGAGCAACCACCCGGTCTGTCTGTGGTATATGGCGTCGGGCCCCGATCGGACCTACTGCTATATGCTATGTGACGGATAGGGGGTGTTACAATTTGGTATCAGACTACTGGTTTTGGTCGGGCTTAAGATGAATTCATGGGCGAATTCTTTTTAAGGGGTGGTGAGCACATTGTGTGCGTCATCGTTATAACAGTAAAAGAACCCATGAATGTCCACTTAGGAATGAAAATACACGTGTTTGAGGAACCTGCGTGTTCCGATAATTGCTGTTGGCAATTTTATTTGGTCACTTAACAGGGTTTTGTACCACTATAGGTGACCAGAAGTGGTGTTGGGCCGTCGGAACGTCGAGTTTCTGAGGCTAGCAGTCCACTAGATGTTGCTCCTGCAACACCTCTATCGGCTGAGAACATACGATTGGTGGCCGAAGCTGTGTTGGCCGTGATAAATGCGCTGCCTGCAAGGCAAACGCAGCAGCCCGCTCCTACGATGGAGCAGGAACCTCTTCAAGAGGCTGAGCCGAGGAGAGTGGAGCAAGTGGTTGTGGAACCGGTGGTTCCAAGGAGGGCAACTAAGAGACAGCTTAAGCATGTAATGAGCTTTAACCCTCCGGTATTCTCGGGGTTGGGAACCCCATCTCAGGCTGAAGACTGGCTCTCCAGGGTGAAGAGAGTCATGACAGCAACGGAGACGGAGGAGTGGAAAATGACCATAATCGCTACGTTCCTTCTGGACGGTGAAGCGAGAATGTGGTGGGAAGGATTGGAGCTGCACTTACTGAGAGGTAGGTAACTTGGTGATGTCTCGATGGAGGAGTTCTCGAGATTGTTCTTGGCTAGATACCTTCCTTCGACGCAGAGGATAGTATTGGAGAATGAGTTTCTGAAGTTGGTTCAGGGTGAGAGGAGCGTGGATGAATATCTCCACGAGTTTACTCGTCTGAGTCGTTATGCTAGCCCCACTATTGTGGATGAAGAGCGCAAGACTAATCGCTTCTATGAAGGGTTGAGAGATGAGTTGAGGTTACTACTCTCGGGGACGATGACGCAGGGTTTCTTAACCATGGTCAACACTGCCCGGTCCTTGGAGAAGGACATGAAGAATGTGCATGCAAAGAAAAGCTTGGGCGAGAAGAGGTCGGAGTTCAGAGGGCCGAACACCTCAAAATCTGTGTTCCGAAAGTGGAACAAGAAAGCTATGAGTTCGGGTCTAGCCCTCTCTGCTGGTGCTTCTGGGGCGACTACGGGTCGGACCCCGGGCACGTGTTACAACTGTGGGAAGTTGGGGCATTGTGCCCGTGAGTGCTGGAGCGGACGTCCCAAGTCCGAAAGGAAGCCGGGAGCTACTTACGAAGAGAAGGGCAAGGCGGTGGAGTCAACCGCGTCCCACTATGATCCGGCCCAACCAAGGGTCTATAATCTTGGCCAACAGGAGGCCATCAAACAGGCTGATGTGGTGATAGGTACGGTTTAATTTATAATAGGTCAATTGCTTTAAATACTTGTTATGCACATGTTACCATACCACTGCTTGTTTAGGATTTGTATTGATTTGTGAAAATCCGGCAAGAGCACTCTTCGATACGGGAGCTTCACACTCCTTCTTGTCCGAGGGATTTATATCACGCATCAGAGTCCCTTCTTCGATGGCGAAGGATAAGTTGGATGTGTTGATGCCTAATGGGTGTTCAATGCGAGCGGATAGGATCTGCGATGTTAAGATTCGTATTGGGAATCAGGAGTTCGATCTGCAGGCGTCTTTACTTCCATTGGTGGAGTTCGACGTCATATTTGGCATGGACTGGCTCTCGGAGCAGCATGCCCATATAGATTGCGGTAGCAAGGAAGTCAAGCTGGGAGCAAGTGGTGAAACGACTTTTACGGGCTTAAAGGGGTCGAGCAAGATGTTGATGTCTGCTCTTCAGGTGGTGAAGGTGGTTCGTGCCGGTGCAGAACTGTTCTTTACATTAGTGGAGGTTGTAAAGCCGAAGCCCGCTCTGGATAGTATTTCAGTGGTATCAGAATACCCTGATGTGTTCCCCGCAGATCTTCCTGGAGCCTCGCCTCTACGGGAGATAGATTTCACGATTAAGCTAGTGCCAGGTGCAAAGGCTGTGTCACGATCTCCTTATCGGCTAGCGCCTAAGGAAATGGCGGAGCTAAAAGTTCAACTGCAAGAGTTGTTGGAGCAAGGGTATGTGTGCCCGAGTTCTTCTCCTTGGAGCACGCCGGTCCTCTTTTTTAAGAAGGACGGAAGCTTGAGGCTATGCTTTGATTATCGGGAGCTCAACAAGTTGATGGAGAAGAACAAGTACCCGATCCCCCAGATTGATGATATTTTTGATCAGTTAGTCGGGTCGAAGGTGTACTCGAAGTTAGATCTCAAGGCTGGGTACTATCAGCTGCGTATAAGGGAGAGTGATATCCCGAAGACAGCATTTAGTACGAGGTACGGGCATTATGAGTTTACAGTCACGCCGTTTGGGCTGACTAATGTGCCGTCAGTGTTCATGGATTTGATGAACATGACTTTCAGGGAGTACTAGGACCATTTTGTGATCGTCTTCATCGACGATATTTTGGTGTACTTGCAAAGTGAGGAAAATCACTTCAAGCATCTTCATTTAGTTTTGGAGACTCTAAGGAGGAATCAACTGTATGCCAAGTTCTCGAAGTGCGAGTTTTGGTTATCCTCAGTATCATTCCTAGGTCATATAGTGAGTGAAGAGGGTATTGTTGTGGATCCGACGAAGATTGTTGCGATACGGGAGTGGCCTGAGCTTGCTACGGTAGCGGAAGTCCGGAGTTTTCTGGGGCTTGTCGGCTATTATAGGCGCTTCGTGGAGAACTTCTCACGGATAGCATTACCTCTCACTACTTTGACGAGGAAGGAGCAGAAGTTCATTTGGACGCCGGAGTGCACGCGAGCTTTTGAGGAGTTGAAGTGTCGGTTGACCACGGCGCCTGTGCTGAGTTCGCCATGTGGGACCGAAGGCTATGAGATTTATAGTGATGCTTCAGGCAGCAGTTTGGGCTGCGTGCTACTGCAACACGGAAGTGTAATAGCTTATGGCTCGAGACAGCTAAAAGTGCATGAAAGCAACTATCCGGTCCATGACTTGGAGTTAGCGGCCATGATTTTTTCCTTGAAGCTGTGGAGACACTATTTATACGGTGTGAAGATTGATATCTACACAGATCACAAGAGCCTGCAGTATCTGATTGATCAGAAGGATCTGAATATGCGGCAGCGTAGATGGATGGAGTTCCTGGGGGACTATACATTCAAGATCCACTACATGCCTGGTAAAGGGAATGCGGTTGCGGACGCATTGAGTCGCCGAGCCCCAGCTCAAGCCAATTGGTTATCGGTGCATGATGAGCGGTTGGTGCGGGAGTTGGAGGCGTTGGAGATTGTTTGGGTGGATAGGCAATCAAGTGCTGAAGTAGTTCTGAATTGGACTGAAGTCCAATATGACCTAGCTAATCGGATTCGGTAGGCTTTGGATATGGATGTCCATATGAAGCAGTTCATGGTAGAGGCTCTGGATGGGTCAAATTCCCAATTCGTTGTGGAGGACAGATTGCTTTGGAAAGACGGTCGTCTATGCGTCCCATGTGTGGGTAATTTGCAGGTGGAATTATTGTACGAGGCACACCATACCAAGTACTCGATTCACCCGGGGAGCACGGAGATGTACCGCGATGTGAAGAAACTATTTTGGTGGCCGGTTTTGAAGAAGGATGTGGCGCTCTACGTAGCGAAGTGCCAAACTTGCGCCTTGGTGAAGGCGGAATGTCAAAAGCCGGGAGGATTTCTTAAGTCCTTGCCTATTCTGGAGTGGAAATTTGACGACATCTCTATGGACTTTGTGCACGGTTTGCCAAGGTCGCAAAAGGGGAACGACGCCATTTGGGTGGTTGTTGATCGGCTAACGAAGGTGTCGCATTTTATTCCACATAGGAAGGATGATCCGGTGGAGAAGTTGGCAAAACTTTATGTGGATAACATATTACGGCTTCATGGTGTGCCCCGCAGCATCATGAGTGACCGAGATGGGCGGTTCACGTCCAATGATTGGAGGCTAGTGCAAAAAATGTTGGGGACAAAGTTGAAATTCAGCATAGCCTTCCATCCGCAAACTGATGGGCAGACCGAGAGGGTCAACAGAACTATGGAAGACATACTTCGCATGTGTGTCTTGGATTTTGGAAAGCAATGGGAAGACCACCTTTATTTGGTGGAGTTCGCATACAACAACAGCTACCAAGCAGGTATTCAAATGGCGCCCTTCGAGGCCCTATATGGTATAAAATGTCGCACACCGTTGTCTTCGCTAGAAACGGGTGAGTCAAAGTTGTATAAACGATTGGAAGTGGAGGATGCTACTTCTTTGGTGAGAACCATTCGGGAGAGGTTGCTTATCGCTCAGGACCGGCAAGCGAAGTACTATAATGCCAAGCACAGGAACATGGAGTTCACTGTGGGTGACTATGTGTACTTAAAGATCAAGCCGTTCAAGGGTGTCTCGCGGGTGCGGCGATTGAAAAAGCTAAGCCCGAGGTACCTTGGGCCGTTTGAGGTTCTGGAGCGAGTTGGTGAAGCGGCCTATCGGTTGAAGCTTTTAGTCGAGCTTAGTGGTTTACATGATGTATTCCATATTTTGGTGCTTCGGAAGGCGGTGCAAGAGCCTACGCAAGTGATCGTGGTTGATCAAGTGCCGATGGATAGTGGGTTGACGACAAATGTCAAGCTCGTGCGGATTGAGGACTCGGAGGTCAAGCGGCTACGCAATAAAGAGATCAGGATGGTCAAGGTCCGGTGGGACAATTGCGGTCGTGAGGAGCTCTCTTGGGAGCGAGAGCAGACTATGCTTGACGAGTATCCGGAGTTGTTCCGCTCAGGTACAAATTTTAGTTTTGTACATGTCTTTCCTTTATATAATTTCATGGACGAAATTCTTTTAAGAGGGGGAGAGTTGTAATGCCACGAAACTCAAGAGAGTGATGAGGGACGTTTTGTGCTAGTTTTTGGTTCTGGCAGGAGGCACACGGCCTAAGACACGGGCGTGTCCCAGGGCATGTCAAGCTTGTGTCGACACTCAGCCGGCGAAGTCGACATTTTTCTCTCGACATTGTGCCGAGACTGGGCACACGGCCTGCGACACGGGCGTGTCGCAGGGCGTGTCGATCTGTGTCGACACTCAGCCTGCGAAGTCGACACTCTGCGCTCGACGAAGTGTCGATACATGGCACACGGCCTGCGACACGGGCGTGTCGTAGGGCGTGTCGACCCGTGTCGACACTCGTCTCGGGGAGTCGACATTCTGCTCT
Organism: Platanthera guangdongensis; assembly: GCA_039583875.1. Taxonomy (NCBI): domain Eukaryota; kingdom Viridiplantae; phylum Streptophyta; class Magnoliopsida; order Asparagales; family Orchidaceae; genus Platanthera; species Platanthera guangdongensis. The sequence continues at coordinate 205,978,172 of CM077150.1, read as the reverse complement.
CGACAATATGTCGAGACAAGGCACACGGCCTAGGACACGGGCGTGTCCGAGGCCGTGTCGTCAGGTCGACGATCTTCGCCCGACGAAGTGTCGAGTGTCGAGACCGTGTACACGGCCTGGAGCCCGGGCTTGTTGAGGTAGACACGGGCAAGGACACGGGCGTGTCCTAGAACCCGTGCAGTGCTCAGGTTGGTTTCGGGGAAAATTGATGGGGGTACACGGCCGGCCACACGGCCGTGTCAGGTGGAACACGGACGTGTCAGGTCAAACGCGGGCGTGTTCGATGCCTGTCTGTTGTTCCAGGTGCGTCTATTTTGACGGCGAATGAGGCACACGGCCCTGGACACGGGCGTGTGCCAGGCCGTGTGCGGTCCAGATTGGGCATTTCAGTCCCGAATCAAAGCCGTTCATTTCTTTAATTGGTGATCCAATGGCTGGGGGTTATTCCTGATGGGATATACCCGGGATTGGGCCTTAGAAACCCTCACTTTTCATGAGTGGTTGTCTTTCTAAAACTTAGAGAGAGAGAGGAGAGCCAGAGAAGGAAGAAGGAGCTAGATCCGGCCATTGGAGGAGCTTCGAAACTCCAAATCGCGAGCCGACTCCGGATCCACGGAGGCAAAGCTAGTGCGTTGCTTTTCATCCGCTTACTTTTCCATGGTGCCAAAGAAGAACGCAAGGGTAACGATCCTCTTCTTGAGCATTTGTAGTTCTCCTTCTTTGCATAGGAAGCACGCTCTCGCGAGTTTGCGGTGAGTTGGAGGAGTTCCTTCGGGTAGATATGTGAAGTCCCCGTTGTTTAGAGTCCGTAAGCGAGAACGGACATAGGCATGATGTGTGAAGCCTACTCGGACATGTTGGTTTGGATCGGTGATGTTGCATTGCATAAATACCGGAGAAGACTCCGCGCGATTGGTTTTTTTTCGGGTTTTCTAAGTGGTAGATTGCAACAGGGAGCCTAGGGGATTTGTAACGCCCCGAAACTCAAAGGAGCAAAGGGGGACGTTTTGGGCCAGTTTGGGTTCTGGCAGCAGGCACACGGCCTGGGACACGGGCGTGTCCCAGGGCGTGTCGAGCCTGTGTCGACACTGAGACGGGAAGTCGACACTTTGGTCTCGAAATTGTGTCGAGACTGGGCACACGGCCTGCGACACGGGCGTGTCGCAGGGCTTGTCGACCCGTGTTGACACTTAGCCGCGAAGTCGACACTCTGCGTTCGACGAAGTGTCGAGATATGGCACACGGCCTGCGACACGGGCGTGTCGACCCATGTCGACACTCGTCCCGGGAAGTCGACACTTTGGTGTCGACAATGTGTCGAGACAAGCCACACGGCCTAGTACATGGGCGTGTCCAAGACCATGTTAGTAGGTCGACGATCTTCGCTCGACGAAGTGTCGAGTGTCGAGACCATGTACACGGCCTGGGGTCCAGGCGTGTTTAGGTGATACGGGTAAGGACACGGGCGTGTCCTAGAACCCGTGCAGTGCTCGGGTTGATTTGGGGGAAAAATGATAGGGGTACACGGCTAGCCACACGACCGTGTCACATGGAACACGGGCATGTCAGCTCGAACACGGGCGTGTTCGATACCCGTGTGAGGTTCCAGGTGATTCGATTTTGACGGCGAATGAGGCACACGGCCCTGGACACGTGCGTGTGCCAGGCCGTGTTCGGTCCAGATTGGGCATTTCAGTCCCGAATCAAAGCCGTTCGTTTCCTTATGTTGAGATCCAACGGCTGGGGGTTGTTCCTGAAGGGATATACCCGAGATTGGACTTAGAAAACCCTCACTTTTCTTAAGTGTTATCTTTCTAAAACCTTAGAGAGAGAGGAGAGCCAAGGGAGGAAGAAGGAGCTAGATCCCGCCATTGGAGGAGCTTCGAAGCTCCGAATCGCAAGCCGACTCCGGATCCACGGAGGCAAAGCTAGTGCGGTGCTTTTCATCCGATTACTTTTCAATGGCGCCAAAGAGGAAAGCTAGAGTAACGATCCTCATCTTGAGCATGAGTAGCTCTCTTTCTTTGCATAGGAAGCCCGCTCTCGCGAGTTTGTGGAGAGTTGGAGGTGTTCCTTCGGGTAGATATGTGAAGTCCCCGTTGTTTAGAGTCCGTAAGCGAGAACGGACATAGGCATGATGTGTGAAGCCTACCCGGACATGTTGGTCTGGATCGGTGATGTTGCATTGCATAATGCCGGAGAAGACTCCGTGCTATTGGTTGTTTTTTGGGTTTTCTACGCGGTATATTGCAGCAGGGAGCCTTGGGGACTAACCCAAAGGTGCACCCAGAAAACTGGGTGGATACGAGATCTTTCCAACTTGGTGGCTTGAGAGCCAACTTGAACATAACTGGGTTATGTGACTTGTGATGGAAATGGGACTCGGTGGAAGTTTGACCCGCGCAAATGGCTTAAATTGTCGTTGCGATGTGAGCACGGGTTAGATGGAACCGTACCAGTTCTATGTCGTTCGGTTAAAGAGACCTAAAGGCACGTGGCACTTACCGTTGGCATAGATTAGGGTCTTCGGCGGTCAATGACTTAAATTGTCGTGACTCAGGCCAAGAAGACAAATTGCTCATAGGTTTGGCTGTCAAAGTGGCGGTGGTGAGTCCGGAATGTCTATGGCTTTAATTGACGTGACATCGACCGGTTCACCAAGAATGTGCCCTGAGAGCACGGGGCGTGTGGCCGTGAGTGCCAACGTCTGTGATGAAATGACTATATGTTTATATTGCTCGCTTATGCTAATGAAATGTTGGGAATGAGCATCGCCGCCCCGAGTTGGGGGCAGGATCGTTATAATTTGGTCAGCATTGCTGATCGTTGCCTTGTTTTGCCACCGTGCAGTGGTTTGTTGCTTGCAGGTGCAGCTGGACCAAGCGGTCAATAGTGGGCTAAAGCCCTTTTTGCGAAGCCGGCCCTCGAAGGCCCAATTGGATGTGTTTACTGTTTTATTCATATATGACCGGCCTGCGTGCCGTGGTTTGTAAAACATGTAATATCAAGTGAAACATTTTGTAAGGCCTTAAGGCTTACTTTGGGTATTTTGTATAACATTCCTATTTTGTATTAGTGGACATTCGTGCTTGAATGTTGGGTTCTTTGTTACAACTTTTATAAACTGCTTCCGCTAGAATGCTTTGTGTAGGACGTTGAGATGGTTGGATGGTTTCCATAAGTAACCACCCGGTCTGTCTGTGACATACGACGTCGGGCCCCGGCCGGAGCTACTGCTTTATGCTATGTGACAGACAGGAGGTGTTACAATTTGGTATCAGACTACTGGTTTTGGTTGGACTTAAACTGAATTCGTGGGCGAATTCTTTTTTTAAGGGGTGGTGAGCACATTGTGTGCGTCATCGTTATAATGGTAAAAGAACCCATGAATGTCCACTTAGGAATGAAAATACTCGTGTTTAAGGAACCTACGTGTTCCTATAATTGCTGTTTGCAATTTTATTTGGTCGCTTAACGGTGTTTTGTACCACTATAGGTGACCAGAAGTGGTGTTGGGCCGTCAGAACGTCGAGTTTCTGAGGCTAGTAGTGCACCGGAAGTTGCTCTCGCAACACCTCTATCGGCTGAGAACATACGATTGGTGGCGGAAGCGGTGTTGGCCGTGATAAATGCGCAGCCTGCAAGGTAGGCGCAGCAGCCCGCTCCTGCGATGGAGCAAGAACCTCTTCAAGAGGCTGAGCCGAGGAGAGTGGAGCAAGTGGTTGTGGAACCGGTAGTGCCAAGGAGGGCAACTGAGAGGCAGCTCAAGCATGTAATGAGCTTTAACCCTCCGTTATTCTCGGGGTTGGGAACCCCATCTCAGGCTGAAGACTGGCTCTCCAGGGTGAAGAGAGTCATGACAGCGACGGAGACGGAGGAGTGGCAAATGACCACCATCGCTACGTTCCTTCTGGACGGTGAAGCGAGGATGTTGTGGGAAGGATTGGAGCTGCACTTACTGAGAGGTAGGCAACTTGGTGATGTCTCGATGGAAGAGTTCTCGAGATTATTCTGGGCCAGATACCTCCCGTCTACTCAGAGGATTTCGATGGAGAACGAATTTCTAAAGTTGGTTCAGGGTGAGAAGAGCGTGGATGAATATCTCCATGAGTTCACTCGTTTGAGTCGATATGCTAGCTCCACCATTGTGGATGAGGAGCGCAAGACTAATCGCTTTTATGAAGGCTTGAGGGATGAGTTGAGACTACTACTTTCGGGGCCGATGACGCAGGGTTTCTTAACCTTGGTCAATACTGCCCGGTCTTTGGAGAAGGACATGAAAAATGTACAAGCAAAGAAAAGCTTGGGTGAGAAGAAATCTGAATTCAAAGTGCCGACTACTTCAAAATTCGGCTATTGGAGGTCTTTCAAGAAGCATAAGACTTTGGGTCCAGCTCCTTCTGGCGCTTCTGGGGCGACTACAGGTCGGACCCCGGGCGTGTGTTTTACATGTGGAAAGACGGGGCATTTCTCCCGTGACTATTGGAGCGGACGTCCTAAGTCCGAGAGAAGGCCGGGAGCTACTTATGAATAAAAGGGAAAGGCGGTGGAGTCGATCGCATCCCATTATGCTCCGGCCCAACCAAGGGTCTACAATCTTGGCCAATAGGAGGCCATCAAACAAGCTGGTGTGGTGACAGGTACAGTTTAATTTATAGCAAGTCAATTTCTTTAAATACTTGTTATGCACATGTTACCTTACCACTGCTTGTTTAGGATTTGTGTTGATTTGTGAAAATTCGGCACGAGCACTCTTCAATACGGGAGCTTCACACTCCTTCTTGTCCGAAGGATTTATATCACGCATCGGAGTCCCTTCTTCGATGGCGAAGGATAAGTTGGATGTGTTGTTGACCAATGGGTGTTCGATGCGAGCGGATAGGATCTGCGATGTTATGGTTCGTATTGGGGAGCAGGAGTTCGACCTGCGGGCGTCTTTACTTCCGTTGGTGGAGTTCGACGTCATATTTGGCATGGACTGGCTCTCGGAGCAGCCGGCCCATATAGATTGCGGTAGCAAGGAAGTCAAACTGGGAGCAAGTCGTTAGACGACTTTTCGGGCTTAAAGGGGTCGAGCAAGACATTGATCTCTGCTATTCAGGTGGTGAAGGCGGTTCGTGCCGGAGCAGAACTGTTCTTTACACTAGTGGAGGTTGCAAAGCCGAAGCCCGCATGGGATTGTATTTCAGTGGTATCAGAATACCTTGATGTGTTCCCCGCAGATCTTCCTGGAGCCCCGCCTCAGCGGGAGATAGATTTTACGATTGAGCTAGTGCCAGGTGCAAAGCCTGTGTCACGATCTCCTTATCGGCTAGCGCCTAAGGAAATGGCAGAGCTGAAAGTTCAACTGCAAGAGTTGTTGGAGCAAGGGTATGTGCGCCCGAGTTCTTCGCCTTGGAGCGCACCGGTCCTCTTTGTTAAGAAGAAGGACGGAAGCTTGAGGCTGTTTATTGATTATCGGGAGCTAAACAAGCTGACGGAGAAGAACAAGTACCCGATACCCCAGATTGATGATCTCTTTGATCAGTTAGTCGGGTCGACGGTGTACTCGAAGTTGGATCTCAAGGCTGGGTACTATCAGCTGCGAATAAGGGAGAGTGATATCCCGAAGACAGCGTTTAGTACGAGATACTGGCATTATGAGTTTACGGTCATGCCGTTTGGGCTGACTAATGCGCCGTCAGTGTTCATGGATTTGATGAACAGGACTTTCAGGGAGTACTTGGATCATTTCGTGATCGTCTTCATCGACGATATTTTGGTGTACTCGCAAAGTGAGGAAGATCACTTCAAGCATCTTCATTTGGTGTTGGAGATGCTAAGGAGAAATCAGTTGTATGCCAAGTTCTCGAAGTGCGAGTTTTGGCTATCCTCAATGGCGTTCCTCGGGCATATAGTAAGTGGAGAGGGTATTGCTGTGGATCCGGCGAAGATTGTTGCGATACGGGAGTGGCCTGAGCTTGTTACGGTAGCGGAAGTCCGGAGTTTTCTGGGGCTTGCCGGCTATTATAGGCACTTCGTAGAGAACTTCTCGCGGATAGCGTTACCTCTCACTACATTGACGAGGAAGGAGCATAAGTTTGTTTGGACGCCGGAGTGCGCACGAGCTTTTGAGGAGTTGAAGTGTCGGTGGACCACGACGCCTGTGCTGAGTTCGCCATGTGGGACCGAAGGCTATGAGATTTATAGCGATGCTTCAGGCAGCAGTTTGGGTTGCGTGCTACTGCAATACGGAAGTGTAATAGCTTATGGCTCGAGATAGCTAAAAGTGCATGAGAGGAATTATCCGGTCCATGACTTGGAGTTAGCGGCCGTGATTTTTGCCTTGAAGCTGTGGAGACACTACTTGTACGGTGTGAAGATTGATATCTACACCGATCACAAGAGCCTGAAGTACTCATTGATCAGAAGGATCTGAATATGCGGCAGCGTAGATGGATGGAGTTTGTGGGGGACTATACATTCAAGATCCACTACGTACCTGGCAAAGGGAATGCGGTTGCGGACGCGTTGAGTCGCCGAGCCCCAGCTCAAGCCAATTGGCTATCGGTGTATGATGAGCGGTTGGTGCGGGTGTTGGAGGCGTTGGAGATTGTTTGCGTGGATAGACAATCAAGTGCTGAAGCAGTTCTGAATTGGACTGAAGTCCAATATGACCTGGCTGATCGTATTCGGCAGGCTTTGGATATGGATACTCGTATGAAGCAATTCATGGTAGAGGCTTTGGATGGGTCAAATCCCCAATTCGTCGTGGAGGACGGATTACTTTGGAGAGACGGTCGTTTGTGCGTCCAAAGTGTGGGCAATTTACGGGTGGAGTTGTTGTACGAGGCGAACCATACCAAGTACTCGATTCACCCAGGGAGCACGAAGATGTACTGTGATGTGAAGAAACTGTTTTGGTGGCCGGGTTTGAAAAAGGATGTGGCGCTATACGTAGCAAAGTGCCAAACTTGCGCCTTGGTAAAGGCGGAGTGCCAAAAGCCGGGAGGATTTCTTAAGTCCTTGCCTATTCCGGAGTGGAAATTCGACGACATCTCTATGGAATTTGTGCACGGTTTGCCAAGGTCGCAAAAGGGGAACGACGCCATTTGGGTGGTGGTTGATCGATTAACAAAGGTGTCGCATTTTATTCCGCATAGGAAGGATGATCCGGTGGAGAAATTGGCAAAGCTTTATGTGGATAACATAATACGGCTCCATGGTGTGCCCCGCAACATCGTGAGTGACCGAGATGGGCGGTTCACGTCCAATGATTGGAGGCTTGTGCAGTAAATGTTGGGAACAAAGCTGAAATTCAGCACAGCCTTCCATCCGCAAACGGATGGGCAGACCGAGAGGGTCAATAGAACCATGGAAGACATGCTTCGTATGTGTGTCTTGGATTTTGGAAAGCAATGGGAAGACCACCTTTATTTGGTGGAGTTCGCATACAACAATAGCTACCAAGCGAGTATTCAGATGGAGCCTTTCGAGGCCTTATATGGTAGAAAGTGTCGCACGTCGTTGTCTTGGTTAGAAACGGGTGAGTCAAAGTTGTATAAGCGATCAGAGGTGGAGGATGCTACTTCTTTGGTGCGAACCATTCGGGAGAGGTTGCTTATCGCTCAGGACCGGCAAGCGAAATACTATAATGCCAAGCACAGGAACGTGGAGTTCGCTGTGGGTGATTATGTGTACCTAAAGATCAAGCCGTTCAAGGGAGTCTCGCGGGTGCGGCGATTGAAAAAGCTAAGCACGAGGTACCTTGGACCGTTTGAGGTTCTGGAGCGAGTTGGTGAAGCGGCCTATCGGTTGAAGCTTTCAGTGGAGCTTAGTGGTTTACATGATGTATTCCACATTTCGGTGCTTCGGAAGGCGGTGCAAGAGCCTACACAAGTGATCGCGGTTGATCAAGTGCCGGTGGATAGTGGGCTAATGACAAAGGTTAAGCCCGTGCGGATTGAGGACTCGGAGGTCAAGCGGCTACGCAATAAAGAGATCAGGATGGTCAAGGTCCGATGGGACAATTGCGGTCGTGAGGAGCTCTCTTGGGAGCGAGAGCAGACTATGCTTGACGAGTATCCGGAGTTGCTCCGCTCAGGTACAAATTTTGGTTTTGTACATGTCTTTCCTTTATGTAATTTCGTGGATGAAATTCTTTTAAGAGGGGGAGAGTTGTAACACCCTGAAACTCAAAGGAGCAAAGGGGGACGTTTTGGGCCAGTTTGGGTTCTGGCAGCAGGCACACGGCCTGGGACACGGGCGTGTCCCAGGGCGTGTCGAGCCTGTGTCGACTCTGAGACGGGAAGTCGACACTTTGGTCTCGACATTGTGTCGAGACTGGGCACACAGCCTGCGACACGGGCGTGTCGCAGGGCGTGTCGACCCGTGTCGACACTTAGCCGCGAAGTCGACACTCTGCGTTCGACGAAGTGTCAAGACATGGCACACGGCCTGCGACACGGGCGTGTCGCAGGGCGTGTCGACCCGTGTCGACACTCGTCCCAGGAAGTCGACACTTTGGTGTCAACAATGTGTCGAGACAAGGCACACGGCCTAGGACACAGGCGTGTCCAAGGCCGTGTCAGTTGGTCGACGATCTTCGCTCGACGAAGTGTCGAGTGTCGAGACCGTGTACACGGCTTGGGGTCCAGGCGTGTTGAGGTGACACGGGTAAGGACACGGGCGTGTCCTAGAACCCGTGCAGTGCTCGGGTTGATTTTGGGAAAAAATGATAGGGGTATACGGCCGGCCACACGGCCGTGTCACATGGAACACGGGCGTGTCAGCTCGAACACGGGCGTGTTCGATACCCTTGTGAGGTTCCAGGTGATTCGATTTTGATGGCGAATGAGGCACACGGCCCTGGACACGGGCGTGTGCCAGGCCGTGTTCGGTCCAGATTGGGCATTTCAGTCCCGAATCAAAGCCGTTCATTTCCTTATGTTGAGATCCAATGGCTGGGGGTTGTTCCTGAAGGGATATACCCGAGATTGGACTTAGAAAACCCTCACTTTTCTTAAGTGTTATCTTTCTAAAACCTTAGAGAGAGAGGAGAGCTAAGGGAGGAAGAAGGAGCTAGATCCCGCCATTGGAGGAGCTTCGAAGCTCCGAATCGCAAGCCGACTCCGGATCCACGGAGGCAAAGCTAGTGCGGTGCTTTTCATCCAATTACTTTTCAATGGCGCCAAAGAGGAACACTAGAGTAACGATCCTCATCTTGAGCATGAGTAGCTCTCTTTCTTTGCATAGGAAGCCCGCTCTCGCGAGTTTGCGGAGAGTTGGAGGCGTTCCTTTGGGTAGATATGTGAAGTCCCCGTTGTTTAGAGTCCGTAAGCGAGAACGGACATATGCATGATGTGTGAAGCCTACCCGGACATGTTGGTCTGGATCAGTGATGTTGTATTGCATAATGCCGGAGAAGACTCCGTGCTATTGGTTGTTTTTCGGGTTTTCTACGCGGTAGATTGTAGCAGGGAGCCTTGGGGACTAACCCAAAGGTGCACTTGGAAAAATGGGCGGATACGGATCTTGCCAACTTGGTGGCTTGAGAGCCAACTTGAACATAACTGGGTTATGTGACTTGTGATGGAAATGGGACTCGGTGGAAGTTTGACCCGCGCAAATGGCTTAAATTGTCGTTGCGATGTGAGCACGGGTTAGATGGAACCGTACCCGTTCTATGTCGTTCGATTAAAGAGACCTAAAGGCACGTGACACTTACCGTTGGCATAGATTAGGGTCTTCGGCGGTCAATGGCTTAAATTGTCGTGACTCAGGCCAAGAAGACAAATTGCTCATAGGTTTGGCCGTCAAAGTGGCGGTGGTGAGTCCGGAATGTCTATGACTTTAATTGACGTGACATCGACCGGTTCACCAAGAATGTGCCCTGAGAGCACGGGGCGTGTGGCCGTGAGTGCCAACGTCTGTGATGAAATGGCTATATGTTTATATTGCTCGCTTATGCTAATGAAATGCAGGGAAGGAGCATCGCCGCCCCGAGTTGGGGGCAGGATCGTTATAATTTGGTCAGCATTGCTGACCGTTGCCTTGTTTTGCCACCGTGTGGTTGTTTGTTGCTTGCAGGTGAAGCTGGACCAAGCGGTCAATAGTGGGCTAAAGCCCTTTTTGCGAAGCCGGCCCTCGAAGGCCCAATTGGATGTGTTTACTGTTTTATTCATATATGACCGGTCTGCGTGCCGTGGTTTGTAAAACATATAATATCAAGTGAAACATTTTGTAAGGCCTTAAGGCTTACTTTGGGTATTTTGTATAACATTCCTATTTTGTATTAGTGGACATTCGTGCTTGAATGATGGGTTCTTTGTTACAACTTTTATAAAATGCTTCCGCTAGAATGCTCTGTGTAGGACGTTGAGATTGGTTGGATGGTTTCCATAAGTAACCACCCGGTCTGTCTGTGACATACGACGTCGGGCCCCGGCCGGACCTACTGCTTTATGATATGTGATGGATAGGGGGTGTTACAGGATTAACCCAAAGGTGCACCCGGAAAACTGGGCGGATGCGTGATCTTTCCAACTTGTGGGCCTAGGAGCCAACTAGTACATAACTGGGTTATGTAATATTGTACGTTTGATTCACGGGCTTTGGGGAAACTTAACTCGTACCGATGATATTTAAGTGTCGTGGCAAGTGAGCAATGGGTTGAGTGGAAACCGTTCCTGCTTTATGCCGAGGGCATAGAGGTCGGGTCTTTCTGTCGATGACATTAAAGTGTCGTGACATAGGCTGTTGATGACATTAAAGTGTCGTAACATCTGCCTAAAAGACCAATTTGCTAACGAGATATTGTCGTCCTGGAGATGGTGGTGAGTTAGCGGCTTAGACTACGATCACCGAGAATGTGCCCTGAGAGCACAGGGCGTGTGGCCTTGCGTTCCAACGCCTGTGATGCAATGAGTTTATATATTGCTCGCTTATGCTAATGATATGCAGGGAAGGAGCATCGCCGCCCCGAGTTGGGGGCGGGATCGTTATAATTTGGTCAGCATTGCTGACCGTTGCCTTGTTTTGCCACCGTGCGGTGGTTTGTTTCTTGTAGGTGCTGCTGGACCAAGCGGTCAATAGCGGGCTAAAGCCCAAATTGCGAAGCCGGCCCTCGAAGGCCTAATTGGAGTGTTTACTGTTTTATTCATGTATCACCGGCCTGCGTGCCGTGGTTTGTAAATCTTGTAATATCAAGTGAACCATTTTGTAAGGCCTTAAGGCTTGTATTGGTGTATGTATAACATTCCTATTTGGTATTAGTGGACATTCATGCTTTAGTGCTGAGTTCTTTGTTGCAACTTATTAATCTGCTTCCGCTAGAATGCTCTGTGTAGGATGTGCTGATTGGTTGGATTATTTCCATGAGTAACCACCCGGTTTGTTTATGGTATATGACGTCGGGCCCCGGCCGGACCTACTGCTATATACTATGTGACGGATAGGGGGTGTTACACTAGGAGCTTAAATGAGATTTCCACATAATCACTTTTGGGAAAGCTCAAGTCCTATGAGCAGCTAATCAAGTCTAGAGAAGCAGCTGAACAAAAGACTCCTCCACCAGCTAGGAAAGAGCACAACCTGACATTTAATGCTGTTGAAGAAACTGAAGCCTCAACAGTGAATGAAGAGCTAATGAGTCTTCTTGCCAAAAGATTTTACAAAATGACAAGGAAAGACTTCAGGAGAAAATCATAAAGGCAGGATGATAAGTCAAGGTATGGCAAAACCCCCACTAAAGAAGTAGTTTGCTTTTGCTGCAGGAAACCTGGACACTTTATCTCAAAGTGTCCATAGAATCAAAAGAAAGAAAGGAGAAGAGAGAAGGACTCCAGAAGACAACAAAGCTCAAGGCCTTCTTCCAGCAAATACAAAAAGAAGGAGAAGGGATTTGTGGCTGAAAGTTGGAGTGACACTGAAGATGAATCCACATCTTCAAGTTCCAGTGAAGAATAAGAGGAGGCAAGGGCCAGGGAAGTCTGCCTCATGGCCATTGATGCCTCGAGAAGTCAATCAGAAGAGGAAGAATCTGAAGATGAAGGAGTTTCAGAATCAGAAGCTGATCAGGTATTGTTATCTTTTGACTATAATTCTGATAGTCTCAAAATTGAATTTAAAACTATGTGCATTGATTTAATAAAATCATAAAAGGAAATCAAAATACTTAGGGAAAAATTATCGAATCAGGAAAACATCATTTCTGAAAACACCAAGTTAAAAGAAGAACTAACATTAGCCAATGAACAAATCACTTCCTTAAAAACAGAGCTATGTGAGGACAAAAAACTTGAGGAATTTCTCAATGGGAGAAGCCTTAAGCTGATGGACATCACAAGCATAGTCAATGCCAGACTAAATGACAAACTAGGCTTGGGTGCATCATCAAGTTTATCCCACATAATCAAGAAGAATATACTAACCACACCAATAAAGTTTATGTCTAAAAAGGGTACAGAAAAGGTAGATATTAACAATCCCAGTCAAATTGAAATCACACACAAAAACAAGAAAAATCAAAATCAGAAAACCTTAGATAAAAATAAAGTTCAGCAGATTTCGTTGAACTCAGATCGACGAAATGGGGCCAGTTCGTCAAACCCAAGTCAACGAACGCTGAACGCAAATCTTTATAATATCATTCGTCTTACTTCCATCGACGAACTATGTATGGTTCGTCGAGCAGAGATCGACGAACTTGGGGCACATAAAATGAGTATGTTCATTCTCTGAGCAGAGATCGACGATCTCATCCCATTTCGTTGAACTCTGGTCGACGAACTCACAACATTTCGTCGAACCCAAAAAGACTTAATAAAAGTCATAACTATAAAAGCAACTCTAATAAATCTAGAAAACCTTTTAATCCACTGGCTGATTGGATAATTCCTCCTAGAAGATATCACCCCTTAGGGTATAAATCACAACCTGAATTTTCAGTAATATCTATTTTCTCCTATCAACAATATAAAGGACCCAAGGTAACCTGGGTCAAGAATAACTAACTGTTTTCATTGCAAGAAAATGGCTGTCCAGTAGATAATCAAAAATGGTATCTTGACAGTGGATGCTCCAAGCACATAACTGACAGCAAGGACAACTTAATTAACTATAAGTCCAAGCTGGGACCAAAGGTGATCTTTGGTGATTCAAAGTGTGGCCAGTCAGAAGGTTTTGGAGAAGTAAAGATTGGAGCAGTCACTTTCAAGAAAGTGACATATGTAAGTGGACTCAAGCATAACCTCATCTCTATAAGCCAACTATGTGATAAAGGTTATCAGGTACAGTTTAACTCAACATCTTGTATTATTTATAAAAAATGAAAACAAATATTTTAATTGGAAATAGACAAGGGAACATATATTTAGTTGACTTTCATTCTGCCAATTCAGATATCTGTCTGCTTAACATTGATTGCAATCAAAATGAATTATGTCATAAAAGGCTCGGATATGTAAATATAAAAAACATTGCTAGACTATCTAAAGATAACCTTATGAGAGGCTTACCTGCTGGTCCCTACAAGAAGGAAGGCCTCTGCAGGGCTTGTCAACTAGGCAAGCAAACTAAATATAGTTTTAAGTCAGTTAATAAAAGTGATTCACCTAGGATTTTATACTTGCTACACATGGACCTATTTGGACCTATTTGTTGGATCCCTAGTAAGATTTGGGCTAGGTTCACTAAGTTAGGATCATATGACCCATAATGTATAGCAAGGGTCATAGTTGTGTCCTAGAGTCTAGGCCAAGTCCTTAGAGTCAACAACACATGGACCAGCTGTTGGGTACATTGGAATAAATGTACCTGATTTGAAGAAGCCTCACCCTACTCAATGATATACATCAAAATGTATTTGATGTGTTTTGAGTTTAGTTGTGCAGGTTAAGTATTTGCAGGGAAAGCTGAAAAGTTTCTAAGTCCATGTGTCGACACCCAGGAGGAAAGTGTCGACACATACATGTTGTGTCGACACTCAATGAAGAATTGTCCAGTGAAGCAGTGTCGACACTTAGAAGCAGTGTCGACACCTAGAGGAACTTTGTCTACACCAGAAAGTGTCGACACTTGGAGGCTGTGTCGACACTCAGCAAATTTCGACAGAGTCTAAGTATAAGTGTCGACATAATGAAGAATGTGTCGACACACAGCATAAGACTCAATACATGAAGAAAGTGTTGACATAATAAAGAATGTGTCGACACACAGCAGAAGACTCAATACATGAAGAAAGTGTCGACACTAGGAGGCTGTGTCGACACTCAGCAAAGTTCAACAAATTCTAAGTACAAGTGTCGACATAAAGGAGTTGTGTCGACACTCAGCCAAAGTCTCAACAGAAGAAGAATGTGTCGACACTCAGCAAGTATCAACACAGAAGGCATGTGTCGACACCAAGAAGATGTGTCGACACTGAACAAGTTCAACACAAGGAGTTGTGTCGACACAAAGGAGTAGTGTCGACACTTAGCAGAATTCAACTAAGTACTGAAGAACAAGGAGTTGTGTCGACACATAATATCAGTGTCGACACATATTGAAGAAGCAGTGTCGTGAAGTAAATTCTACAACACAAGGAGTTGTGTCGACACCTTGAAGGCTAGTGTCGACACTTAGTCTACTTGTGTCGACACTTAGTCTATAAGTGTCGACACTTAAAGATAGACTGTCTCGACACTTTCAGACAGTTACAGATATTTCAAGAAGTAAATGGATGACTTGACAGCTGCCATTCCAGCCGGTCTACTGCAACTGTCAGAGTTGTTAGAAAGCTGTTAGGAATCGGATCAGCCGGTCACCATGAAGAAGGCCTATATATAGGCTTATTCTGTCAACAGAAAGAGAATCATGATTGAGATTAAGGATTGAGAAGAAGATCTAGCTATTCATTGAAGAATCAATTCAAGTGAAGATCTAAGTAGTTGGAGAGAGGGAGCTCTTTTCAAGAAAACAGCTGTTGGAACCAGGCTGTGAAGAAAGTTTCAGACCTAGTTCTGATTCTTAAGTTGCAGTGATTGAAGATCAGCTGCAGAGAGTATCAACCCTATTGTTCTACATTCAAGAAGCTTCGAAGAAAGCCAAGTGAGGTTGATCTCAACAGAGTTCTTTCAAGAACTCATCAAGAACCTGTCAACTCTTCTCTCTTATTCTGAGTTGTAGGTATAAACGTTGTATTCTTAATTTCTTGTAGGATCCTTAGGGATCTGAGTTATAAGCCTGCAATTATAAAGGCTGAGTGGTAGGGCCTGTGTGCATGAGTGTAGGAGATTCATATCTCTGAGTGTAGGCCTTGTGGCTGAGTTTAGGCCTTGTGGCTGAGTGTAGGCTTTGTTGAAGGCTGAGTGTAGGTCTTTGTGAAGACTGAATTGTAGGGCCTTGGGCCTGAGCTGTAGGAACCTGTTTGGGGTTCTAAGTGTAAGATCTGAGGATCTGAGGAATAGTGGAGGAGTTTGGCCGAATCTAGTACACTACTAGATAGGCGAAGGGGGAAAGTGGATGTACCCAAACCTTGGGACACCACTATAAATCTTTGTGTTCACTGTGTGCATGCTTTATTCTGTGATTGCTGATTGATTGCTGTGAAGAAGTAGTTATAAATCTGTGATATAATCTGCCTAAAAGTTTAAAAAGATTTAGTCACCTATTCACCCCCCTCTAGGTGATTAGGTACAATTTCTTTCAAGTGGTATCAGAGTGAGGTTCCTCAAAAAGGACTTAACTGTCTGAGTAGATCCTGTTGGTAGATTCAGTATAAGTAAAGTGCAGAATCAAGAAAATCAAGAAAATGGGTTCAATAGAGAATCATAAGGAACTTGGATCCATGAAGTTGCCAATTTGTAGAAAAGAGATCTTTGGCATCTGGAAAGAAAAGGTTAGACTGTTTATGGAAGCCTCAGACCCTAGAATCTATATCACAGTTAAAGAAGGGCCATATGTGCCTATGAAAGTATCAGTATTAGATGCAAATCAGAGAACACCAAAATAATATTCTGAAATGACAAAAGATGAGATTATTTTGGCCACCATGGACAAGAGGGCTCAGAATATCATTGTAAGTGCCATAGATGATGCTACATTTCAGAACTTGATACACTGTAAGACATCAAAGGAGATGTGGGATACTCTGATAGTATATATGGAGGGTTCAGAAGAAGTTAGACAGGATAGAGAGTCTCTGTTAAACCAAGAATATGAGAGATTCAAACAAGGCAGGTCTGATAGCATAACAGAATACTATAAGAAATTCTATAGGATAGTTAATGAGTTAA